>VXAK01018244.1:33591-111429 GCA_013399435.1 Arenaria interpres | reverse complement strand
CGAAACCTGCCCCGGGCTCTGCCCCCTCCTCAGGGAAACCTGCCCCCAGGCAGCTTTGGACAGGTAGGCCTCAGTTTCCTTCAGGGTGAGCTCACAGAAAGGGAGGTACCGTGTGATTATTTATTAATATTTTTTTTTAATCTTTACAATAAACTGGCCTGTCATTGTATTTTGAAACATCATGCAGTCTAATGTAAGGTGGGTTGTTTTTTTTCCTATTCTCACCAATTAAGTTGGTAGCAATTTACAGTAATGTACACTACGTGTCCCAAGTGAGATCACATCAGCTGTATCTATTTTTACATTTGACATGTCAAAATAAACTAATACCTTCTGGTTATTTGGTGGAGTGGTAAGCGGTTGTCGCTGAATTATCTTGGATAAGGTGAATTGATTTGGATGCTTCAGGAAATGTTCTTGTAAAGCTGATACATACTGTCATACAGAGACCGTGGAGTAGTGTACATTAGCAGTTTTCCTCCTGGAAGATACTGGCTTATTTTGCTAATGAAATTGTGCACTCACAATATATATTCATGCCATTAAGTAGTAAAAAAACTCAATACTGAAGTTGGACTGTATCTCATAATAAATTACAGTGATAGAGATTCCTTTGATGGCTTTAGCCTAGTTCTAATGAAAGATTTGTTTATCAAAAAAAGAAATCCTACCCAAATAATGAGGCATCAATTAATTTTAGATCTTGATTTTGATCTTTAGATAAGAAAGTCTCAACTACCTGTAGGTCAGGGCAGGACTGCATGTGAAGTAAAAATAACTGTTTTGTAATGAAACCTATAAAATGTATGTCCAGACTCCTTTGCACATTATCCTTCTGTTTTGTTTGGGTTTGTTTTTTTTTATTTCTAGTGATCACCTTGAATTACTGTTTCTGTTTAGTAAGAAACTTCAGAATTACAAAGCCTATCAAAACTTGGCATGATTTTGACCTTGTGTGACAAACACAAATTCATGTTATCTGTTCCATGTTTTTATGCCTTGCATCGCAAAAGAAAATGATAACCTTCAGTACGAAGGTTGTTCCAGTTGTTAAAGACTCAGTGCTTTTATAGTCAAATTCTCTGAACTTACTACGTGGCATCATGGTTTGTAGCCCATAGAGACAAATGGAAGTCAAATACGTTCTTAAATTCCTTAGTACTTTGTGATGCAAGGTAACATTTTTCCTTCTATAGTCAAACACTGGCATCGATAGAATGTATTTTGTATTGTTTACTATAAAAGAGAAAACTTATATTTAGAAAAGGTTTTGAAATGCCATCTTTCTGAGTGTAAGCACACATCTAAAATCAATACAAATTCAACACTTTCTTTTTTTTGCAATTCAATAATAATAATATTAAAACTCTCTTTAAATGTCAAGGATGTTGGAAAAATTAAAGATAAAATTACAACAGCACTTCCCCTGTGAAATAGTAATTCTTTTAGTAATCCTGTAAACAAAAGCATTTATATAATTGTGCTCATCTGTTCTAGAAGTACTTTATGACAAAGATGTCTCTGTGATAAGAAATAATTAAAATAAACCATCTGGTTGAAAAAAAAAATTTAAAATAAAACATATATATGGCAAACCCACAGGGCAAAAGGCTTGTCTCAGTAAAGCCATTAGAATTTTGCTTGAACAAAATCCTGGTTTAGTGATTCCAATAGCATATAGGAGTATAATAATGTGTACTGAAAGCATCATTGAAAGTACTGAAGTAATACTGGTAGTAATACACTTGTTTGTTTATTTTAGATCTTAGGCTAAAAATCACCTCTGAGGAAAATAAAAAGGCAAAACCACAAATTAACTTTAGGCATGTAGGTCAGGAGAGGCTCTGTGCAGACTCAGTGGTGTAGGAAGATGGATTCTTCTGAAGGACACCTCAAGTCACCTCACAATTAGCTCTTAGAAGGTCTACTAGCAGCAGAAGGGATCTGGCCCTCCTACCCCTGTCACTGAGATTAGTAGAGCTTGAAGTTAGATGGTGTGAGCCCCAGCTATGTTTATGACCGAAGGAAAATACCAGTCTGGATAAATGAAGTTAAAAGCCTGACATGAAAAATCAGAGAGGTCAGAATTATCGGCCCAACCTACAATTAACTTCAGAAAATGTAGTCTCCTTTTGTGTCTGACATGTAAGTGAACATTGGTTACCCAGTTGTAACCAGAAGACCTGGTGTAAAAGCTCGCCTTAATCTTTATGTTACATATCTATATATACGTTGCAGTTATATTTTATATATTGCCCTTGTGATAAAGGAAGTGCAGTTCCTGTTAGAATGAGGCACTGCAATATAAATATCATGTTAAGTGGCAACACTGAAAGAATTGTCACTGGGACCTGCATAAAGGCTTAAAAAAAATATATATATTTCTACCTTGCATCTTTGTTGTAAAATAACTGCTATTTTACACTGCTTCCATATGTATATGGGGAAGTCAGTTTCCCTTCCTCATTTCTCTGCCAGGGGGCTTCCTTTTGCTGTTGCCACTGGCTAGTTTGCTCTTTGTCCCTCCTTTCTGAGTTTCAGTCTGAAGGCAGATGGGCAACCCTTTTTCATCTATGCCTATTATCTCTTCGAATTTCTGATTTCTTTTTGTTTCGACAGATTTTTTTAGTCTCCTACAAGGGTAACGATTGCAAATAAAAGATACAAAATAACAAGATTCTTATCACCCCCAATATGTATTACAGTAAAAGCATATAGGTTAGATATGAAATACTTTTAATCCTAGAACTAAATAATGCAGTGTTTCTGCATTTCTAGCAGTAACATTGCATTTTTACAGCATTTTCAGCATCATGATCTGAATGAGCTTTGAAACACAGAAACAAATTTTTTTCATTACAGGCTATGGATCACTACCAGCCCAACTACGCAAGAGAAACTGAACTAAAAGCTGTATGATTTCTCTTGTATTAAGGAGGAGGAAATGTAGCAGGAAGGAGTTTATGAACTCTGTCCTAGATACAACGTCCCCTTTTCATTGTTGTTCATACTCCGGTGTTTACTTTCCATCAGGCCATTACTGACAGACTCAACATTTTTGTTTTACAGGCACAATTTTGACAGAAAACAATATGAGTTCTATACATGGAGTAGCTGATTTGGGCCATAAGTGTATTGCTCACAAGGGGAAATTAATCATTACAAGAGAACACTCTACCATAATGTTCTCTCAGCTATAAAGCTGCTCTACTGGAGATAGGTTGGCATTTTCCAAGTCCTCATTAATACAAGTCAGAATCCAAATGCTTTTCAGATTCTCCTATTTCATATATATTTATTCTGAAATTATGAAAAGTACCTTTGAAGCGGCAATTGTATGAAGTGAGTGACCAGAACAACTTAAATGGAGAAGTATTATCATTTTGATATATTACATTTCAAAACACTATACCTTGGGCAATACCTCACATGAGGATGTTACTGCACATTAATTTTGAGAATGTTAGGATCTGCCCACCACTATTTCAGCAGTAAATGCCATGGCAATAAAGAATAATCGCTGCAGTAGTCACACTATTACAGTTAGAGCTCTGTTGGAGTTTCCATTATAAGTTGTAAATGCTCTTTTTGAAGGATTTGCAACTTGGTGCTTTTGAATTCACATTGGGCTGCAACTTCACATTGGGAAGGATTAGTGTATATAATTGCTTAGGTTTTGTTTGATGTTTGGGTATAGTGGCTGACAGAAAAATAGCCCAGCTCATTGAAATACCAGTCTTGTCTGCACACTGCTTTTTGCCCTAACTTTTTGATTAGAGTGCAGTTTTATACTAGGATAATTACACTGGAACAACCTCTCATATAGCTCCAGTGTAAAGGTGTTATACAAGTATAGCTCATTCCTTTAAATTTAGTAGAATGCACTATTTTTAGTTTTGTACCATTACCTTCTTAAATCCTAATTACAGGTCTTTTCCTACTGTATTTTAGCTGTGTTGGCTCCTAAATCAGCAGGATTAGAGAAAAGCAAAACCTACAGAGAAAAGCGCTAAGATGCTATGTTTGTTTCAAGTAAGTGAGCAAGCTTGATATTTTTCTCAATTTGTTTCATTGCTAAAAAGACCCATGCTTTTGTATCTTCATGTTTTGATTGGTTCTTTTTAGAGGGATATTTGGGAAAAGGAGCTTTTCCTACTCTTATTTTTTTCATTTTCTCTTTGCAGTACTGTAATCCTAAAGCTTTAGGCCATTCTGCTAAGCGGTCTTTTCCACCTTAACAGACCTTTGTCACTTTGAGTAATACATTATATTGTTGCCTACTTATAATCACATAGGATCCCGTGATGTGAAAGAATTCAATATAGGTACAAATATTTGGCATAGAGGATCAGCAAGCATTGGAAACTATGAAAAAACAGTAATTGGCCTGGGAGTACACATTTGACTTAATGTTCAAACTGTTAATATTTCCAAGTCAAGTAAAAAACATTAACCGGGGGGTTGTTGCAGAATTGCTGTGAAAAGGATTTAGTACACTATAATTACAAAAGGAAAGTCCAGACATACCAACAAATAATGAGAAAAATGGTTGAAAAGACTCTTATTTTTCGTAAGTTGCACCAAAAATAGAAGAGCTGTATCATTATTGTATGAACAAAACTCTGGTTTCAGTGCAAAGCTTGTCACATCTAATACAATCAACTATAAAACTGATGCAGAGATTCATGACCCTACATCTCAACTGCCACACTAGACTTCTCCCACCCTAAAGAACATAATTAATTAATTTCAGCTGGAGGATGTTCTCCAGTTTTATAATTAATAACATGTACATCCACCACATTAACCCGCTGTAGTTGAAACAGTATGTAAAGTGATTAGTAAAGGTAAATTACGGCTGATTTCCTTCCAAGAACTGGCTGAGACCAGTTGCATTCAAATTTTAAAAGATCAAGACCATGTCAAAACTTATTTATGGACACTGGAACACAAAGAAGAGTGCATAGGTTGCCAATATATGCAGTATTTGAAAGTAACTAGATAAAAACTATGTAGAAAAAGAAAAAACATACTATTAATCAGTTACACTACATTCTGTAGCTAATATGGCTAAGGCAGATATTTTCTATAGAAGTGCATGTATTAAGCTTTATACACTAAGGAGAGCTGACTTAAAAAACATAATCCCAGACCAACCAATAGCAGGGAATTGTGCCAGCGACTTCCAGTAGGCTAGAGTTTGTTGGTCCATTACATTTCTCATGTACAACAGTAGAGTGAACAGAAAGATGGACATTTCTCAGCAAGGTTATAATTGCTTTTGCAAGAGTACACTCTCTTTGCACTATTTGAAGAGAGTGACAATTTTGCTATTGAACTCACTGGGAACAGGCATGGGGTTCAGCAGCCTTGAACTGGCAGCAGAGATGAGCGTCTTCTCTTGCTTGAGATATCTGATTCACAAATCCCCACGAATCAATATCCCTCCCATCTACCTCCTGTACTCACAACATGTTATATTAGAACATAGGCACATACTATGCTTCAAGAGGCAACTGTTCATTAAATTGCTGGTATAATTTAAAAGTTGAAAAAAGAGGTTTAGGAAATAAGTTGTTACCAAAAAGCAAAATCATTAGAAAGCTGAGAGAGCTACAAGATCCTATTCTGTTAAATGAGTTACTAGAAGAGCCTGGTATATTAGAGGACTGCAGAAGAAAAATTGATGTATTAGCAGTAGGGACTAGAAAGAAGACACAAATAAGAAACAATCATTTTTACCCAGAGGTAAGAAAGTATAGGTTGTATGAGCTAATTTTATTGAGTTCCATTGTTCTGACTCAAATATTAATTCGGGGAGCTACAGTGTTAGAGAAGTATTGTGTTGCAAAATGTCTTCCTATCTATTACTTTTCTAAGTTCATCCTCAAGGAGAAAACTGATTTTATGTGCATCATTCTTGGAGAAATGAAGCAGCCTAAAGCATTTTAAGTTCCTACCACTAACACCCCATATGCTTATACTGGCATGTGTTCAAACTGTCATTCTCTGTTGTGTTCTACTCACACAAGAAAAATTATTAAAAAGGCATTTAACATATTTTAGCTTTTATTGTAGTAGGTGTAATAAAAATTAAGAGTAAGTTTCAGGTACCACAATGTTCCTCAAACTTAGCAAGTGCTCTGCTTAATAGCTCCAGTTCTACAGTATTTCCAGGATAGCTCTGTTTTGAAAATCAACCCACAATATATGTAATACGTCACACTGTGTATACTGACTTCAAGATTGTAAGTATGGTTGTTCTGGTTCTCTTTCGGAAATACTGAAACGTATCACAGGTGAAAAATATGAGAGGAGTAGACTTTCTACTTAGAGGTCAAACTTAAAACAAAATGGATAAACCTTTTTTATTTTTTTTTTTTTTTTAATTCAGAACCCAAAATTTATGTTTCTAGTTTGGGTGAAACTAGTTTATAAGCTATTCAGTCTGTTTACCAACTTCTACAGATTTTTTTCAAAGCAGAGATTTCTCCACATTAAATGTAATTTTTAGTGTTAAACATTATTCTTCATATACTTTCGATTTCGTCCCCTTGTTACCATTGACATTATTATCTGAATCCAGTCTCCTGATAATGTTCTTTCCTCCCAAAACCCCATAAATATTTATATCAATT
Source organism: Arenaria interpres (assembly GCA_013399435.1). NCBI lineage: Eukaryota > Metazoa > Chordata > Aves > Charadriiformes > Scolopacidae > Arenaria > Arenaria interpres. The sequence goes on along the minus strand of VXAK01018244.1, from coordinate 104,791 downwards.
TACCCATAGCTAGTCCTAGATTAATACCATGAATCGTTGTTTTCTCTTGCTGTCACAGTTTACCGTATAGCTATACATAGTATAGGTACCATGTCTACATCTGTACATGTAAGAAAATCTACGATACCTTAAATAAGGTTCAGATACATCTGCTGTAACCAAAATCTAAAGCTGTGATATTTAACTAAATGTTGTAGTATTGTGTTGAAGCCCTTCCTATCTGAAAAAAAAAATAAAAATTGAAGGACTTCTGCTTGCAGAGTTCCACATGAGAATCCCAAGGAAAGTTTGACTCAGAGGTTCTGCCTTGAATTTCACTGAAAACACGGGGATATTCCTAAACTCTATTCCTTTCTACAAAGCAGGTAGTGTTTTAGCAGTTTTCATCTTTCCCACTGGTGTGTTGTCCACATATTAGCATCCAATGATAAATTGCATTTCTTTGGCCAAGTTATTGCACAAACTATAGAACTAAAGGAAGATTTCTAAACACTATGAGTACTTATAAACAGTCTGCCTTCATGGCATTCATGTGTAAGCCTCTTCTCATCACTTTGTTTATACACATTCTGTACGTGGCAATCCATCAACGAATGTTAAATATGAAGACTTCAAAATAGAAACAGCAGTAGGCTGTTTATTACAGATTCAAACTTTGGCAAATAAGCCCCACCAGGCATCTCTTGGAAAAGCAATCGGAATTACTTCTGTTTTCTTGCTTGAGATGAAAAGCCCCCTATTGGCTGCCAATATTTGTATATTTTTACATTTGGATTATCCATGCAGGATTCAGTAGGCATAGTTGGTCCAGGAGAAATAACAGATTTGTGTGCCCAGAAACACACATTTGGAGCACTGATAGCCTTTTTCTACCCTACTGTGGAAACCTTACTGGGAAAGGAAGGCCTAAAAATACTGTAAAGGTTTCACAAGTATAATGCTCCCTCTGGAAAGGTAAAAGCTATAAAGATTGGAAAGGTCTGCATATCTGTATTCCATGGTTTGAAAAGATCCAGTCATATCCTGCTGTGTCTGAGACTACATTCATTGTCTGCCTTTCAAGATGGCATTGCGGGGGCTTTGCAGCAAACATTCTCTACAACTTACTAGTACTGCCATCTACCCTTAAATCAGCCCAGCGAGGAAAAGATTCTGCTAGAGATACATGTGCTTTACAAGAGCATTAACTCCCAGCATTGCTTTGCTAAGCCATGATCTGACAGACTATGGGGCAAACACAGTGTGAAACTGGGGCTTAGGAGGAGGAGGACAGTTAGTTAATGCTCTCCTGATCTATGTTTGTTTCCCTGCTTCAGCTAAGTTTGCTTGTGTTTTCTTTTTCACTGGCACAGTGGATCTTGCTGTATCTCTGACTCAGACAAGCTATCTGGTTTATGCTGCTAGAAAGGCCCAAGAGGAAATTGGGAAACAAATACCAATAAAAATCCAGCACAAAAGCTGAATTTTCATTATGAATTGACTTTAATTAACTCTAGTCTTACAAGATGAGGCTAACTAGACAGGTGCATCAAAAAATTATCTTGTGCTCATTTGAAGGATCAGGCCATCAAAGCCCTTGCTGAGAGGGACAGTCTTCTCTTATGTAAATTGTCACACTGGCTTTGAAAGGCCAGCTTATGTCAGTAAAAATTGATAGGTCTTGTCCTAAATTGATATTCTCAGAATGCATTTCCCATGATTAAGATTTTCACATTATAATTTGATCAATTGATTGATGCATACGACATATTTTCTATCCCAAGAGAAAATGAGATAATAAAGAATTACTGATGAATGAGTGATTACACATCTTTTTTACACCAGGAATTTTTATCAAGTACTTAGAGCTGAATATAAGCCAATGTAAGTAATAAACAATCTTCATAAAAAATATGTTGCTGGAAATGCACTTAACTTATCAACACTACCATATCTAATTTTAGCAATGCTATTTAGATTATTATACATACTCTGGACAACGTATTACATTAGATCAGATTCTCAGAGAGACTTTTATAATAAATGGATGGCAGTAGAATTTCCATCTTAACATAAAGACTTATTGCTTGGCAGTCAGATGGATTCTGTAATCCCAAGCTAATTGTTATACATTGATTTACTACATTTAATCATTACTGGTGCAGGGAGGCAGACATAAACAGATCCCTGAAACCGCAATATGATTGTGGATTATTCACACTAATATCTATTTTATTTTCAGTGGGTCTCTCAGTGCTGGTACACTGTATGCTATACAAATATAGTATTTTCTTTTTATGCTGCTACAGTACAATATATCACTTGTTACATCATAGTATCAAAGCCTGACATAACTTTGCATTCTGAAGATGAATGGCAATGATTCTTTGGTTCTTTCAATGAAGATGAACAACCTAGCCCCACTGTACTTTTACAGCATTTCAGTCATTTTCAAAATTCTAAATTACTTTTCTAAGTATGAGAAAGACCTTCCTCTGAAATCCAAAAAAACCCTACTCATATACGTGGTTCGTTTTTTCTTACTTCTTGGTTTATGTCTTAAATTGTCCAAATGCTGTAGTAAGTTGCAGCACCACGTACTTTGATAGTAAAACTACTTTGGTTTTCCAAACAATTTCTTAACAAATTTGAACCTGCAAAAATTAGTCTGGCTTCATCAGGAGGATTGTCTGGAGGAACCAGAATTATGGGAATGGGAGACAGGGTACTACTCATTACTAATTAGTAAGGACCACTGGCACCAGAGTCACAAAGTGAGACCCCTTTTCCCTCAACACTGTACTGCATCACTTGTAACTAAGTCCTCATACAGCCCACAGGGAAACCTTCCAGCAACATACACACCAGTTGTGGGGGTTTTCTTTAATAAAAACTTAGCCCCAAGCTCTGCTTACTTGCATAGTGCTGTGATTCTTGTAGTAGTTCTTCATTCTAGACTAAATTGCACCTACTAAGAGGGGTGGGTTTCATCTGTACCATAAAGAAGTCACGTTTGAGATGGAACGTATGACACAGGAACTGAGAGAAACACAAGTGAAGGGAACATGCTGAGATGGAAATGTATTCTCCTTTCTTTGTGACAGGTGGGACCAAGACCTGGTCAGGCCCCATCCCTTCATCTGTAGTAGAGCATAAACTGCTGAAAGCTTTTAAAACTTCCCTACTTATAGTGACTGTGCATCTTTTTATGCCTAAATAACTATATGCATGTGGCTATAGGAGTTCCAATTTTATTTGTTAAAGTTTTTAGATGATTCCCAGTTCTAGTTCATACGACAATTTTGCCATTAGTCTGTACACTAATAACTTTTTGTTAAGATAGGATACCTTTACCTCATACCTGTTCACAGGATTCAGTTGTCTGTTCAATATATTTATCTCACTTAACTTCAGTAGATCTGAGACTCCTCACTCTTTTTTGAGAAAGTATTTGGCATTTCTTATAAATCTGTAATTTTCAGCTTGAAGAAACACTTGTACCTTTAGGGAGCAATGTATTCTCTTTTCCCAGTGGCTTTTAATTTTGTTTACTTTCTCAAGTACCAACAAGAATATGCTGTAGTACTGTTACAGTCTCTTGTCAAATCCAAAGAATACACTTTTACGAAGTAAGAGCTTCAGTTTGCTATGGAAATGCAGTATGGTATAATTGATCTCATCTATGCTTCAAATCTCAGTAACGTTATAGAAACAATCTCTCTCAGAAAGAAAAGAAACATAAAGTAGAATTGTAATAAACTGTTCTCCATACATTTGAACTCCGAAAAGCCTCTTTTAGATCACCTAATAAATCCAGGACCAACCATATCTTCATTTGCTCATTAGGTACTCGGTTTAAAAAGAAAAAAAAAATCAATACTTGTTCCTGTCTCATTTCTGAAGAATGGCACTGAGCCATTTGAGGTCTGGAATGCCTTCAAGTGAGTGACATGCTCAGATAAAGTTCAAAACCTCAATATCACCTCAGCTCATTTTGAACATCAGTCACAGAATTCTGATTTTTGATGGAATCAGAATTAAAGCAGAGGGAGAGAGGGAAGCACACACAGAAGAATGGATACTGTTTGGAGAAGGGGAAAAAATATTCTTGCCATTCTTTAGCAAAGTTCTATCACAATCCAAAATTCTTTATTGTCCTTAGAGTTCATTTTTACTCCTATAAATATTTGAAAGGTATTAAGATTATAGATATAAGGTATATATTAATATTGTATTTAGGTGAAATAGATAAGATCTATTTAAGATGCAAATTAGATCAAAATATAGCAACATTTTAGGTATGGCATCTTACACAGTTTTCTAAAGCTTTATTTTTACTGCTTTCAACTGCGTATATCTTACTACAAGAGTGTAGAGAAAGAAGGTAATACTCCTTTTACAGAATCACTGGAATTATTCAGTGTTTAAAAAGCCCTATTATGGTGTCTGAGTTAAAAAAAAAAAAAAAGATATTGACAAACTGAAAGGGCATTCAGGACTGAGGCCTTGGAAAGGTTGATCAATGAGAAAAGACTTAAATAAATAAATATGTATGGCTTATCTTAAAGGTGACTTTTACAAAAGTTTGAATCGCCTCACTGTTAAACTGGGCTCTTCAGGATGATTCTGGGAGGAAATATAGCCAAATCAGCTACTTAAAGAAATAAAAAATTTATTACCTAAGTATGTAGTTAAATACATTACAGAGAATGTTTCTTGTTCAAAATGATCATAGAGGTACAAACTTGTTGTAAACAAAGAATGTAATAATATTATGAAGACATTTACCAGTGGAAAAGATATGGACTGAATGATTTAATAGGATTTCTAGTATCTGTCTTTATGTAAGTACTTCTTTGATATAAGCATCAAGCAAACAGACTTAATCATTCACCAGATACAGTGAGTTCCAAACCAGCATAAATTAGGACACAATCAGGCCCAGTGCTTCTGTATTGTGGAGTCTCACTGTTTTCCAGATTTGACAGTTCTTATCAAGGATTTCAAAAGGGCACTTCCTAAAATTGAGCTGTCAACATTATTGCGATCGGAGGATATTCTTAATTTTTCTCTTCAGGGCCTTGGGATTTTTTGGAAGAAAGGGGGGGGTGTGTGTGTATACACCTAACCTTAAATGTACCTATTGCATCATAGGAAGTTGTGCCCCAGTGCTCAGATCCTCAGTTGCTTACAAGAGGCAGTAGTCAAAGGGTTATGAACTTAAGCATCAGGGCAACTTCAGAAACCTATTCTTTTTTTCCACTGATTTAGAGCCACCATCCTCTCAGAAGGCAGCAGTCTAATTCCCTTAAGAGACATCATCCATTGGGGAAGAACCAGGTCCCTGACCCAATTGTTTCCAAGCTTTGCTATTCCTTGGGTGTGAGTGTAAGGAAGTGGTGCTCTATGGACAGTATCATTATCCTCTGCTATCAGTACCAAGATCCTTTGGCATAACTTTACAATTTCCTCTATTGACAAGAAGTATCGAGGGGCTGGCAGGTGATACGTTGCCTATGAGCTACTGGTTAGGCTGAACTGGCTCCAAGTCTGCCCTCTTAACGCAGACTTTAAAAAACTGGAGTTCAGATTTATGCTGTCTATGCTAACTGTATGTTTTTTTCCTATAGATTTCTTTGTTGTCTGCAGGATTTGCTTCCTGTTGCAAATGAAAACTAAGGGAAGAAACATCAATTTCCATACTTCATCTTTCACTAATGCCCCTTTTGGTCCCAAATTCTAACTTGTCACCACTCCATTTGCTAATGCAGGAGCAAGACACTGCTTCACCAGACAGACATATGATGCCTCTTAGAGAGGATTAAAATGACTATCTCTGAGAGACAAAAAGGGAATACTTTAATGTTTAATATTAAATCATTCTCCTAACTGGAGCAAAGCTATAAAAACAACAATAACAACAGACTCCTAGAGGAGCTGAGATTCAGCCTTTATCTGACAGAAGAGAATACGCAATTATAAAGCTATCAAGGCTTTAAAACCATAAATATAATTAAGAATAAAGATATGCAGAGAAAAATACTGACGTAAACTCTTAACTTAAATAACTGGATAGGATTCTAATATGAAGGAAAACACTGCCATAATAATAATATGACACCACAACTCCCAGTTTGCAAACAAGGATATGCAGGATCTGCAGTGTTTCACCTCAGCTGTGTGTTCCTCTCTCCAGTCAACATCCATCTAGGAAGAGACTTCACTAATATTCACAATGAATTTTAGGCACCCATGTTTGCAACGGGGGCTCAAACTCAAGGGCTGAGAAAAGGCATATTTGCAAGGCTGATGTGAGGAGGCAAAGGCAGAAATCTTCTCTCTCAGCAGCATGATGTACTATTAATAAGTCACGAGGTAAAGCATATTCATAGGTAAAAAATGCTACTGTGAAAATTATAAAAGTATTTATATACAAATAATGCATTCATCTAAAGGTGCACTGTTGCATCAGTCATAAGGACATAGGACATCAGGATGGGAGAAGGCCAGTGTAAATTAGCTAATGTGTTTTTATTTATTGGGGAGAGTTACCTTCTTTCTCCTCGCTCTCTTTCTTTTTCTTTTACAGAATTCTCCGTTAATTCCCTTAGGGTACAGCCTTTCTTCAGTTTAAATTCATGTTCTCTTAAGTGATGTGACACTGAATCAAGTCGCTTGATCCCTTTATTCTTTTCACAATTGTGTATCCTGTGCTGCAATGCAGTAAAGTCTCAAGCTCCTGCTTTGCAATCGTTCCATATCTCTAATGACTGAGCCTTTGTTTTCTGTGTCCTTTTCAGGGCCCTGTGCCTTCAGAACTAAATCTAGGAATTACTTTCCCCTATCAAGTCTTTTACTTGTTCTGCATTCCTCTCACCTAATTTAACAAAGGTATTGATACATGCTGTCTTACATTAAATAGTAACATTTTCACATGTTTTTCTTATCTGTGTTTATTACTTCTAGCATTTTCAACGTCTCTTTCCAGTCTGCTAGCTTCTATCAGTGTCCTACACAATAACAAATGTTCTTGATCTACAAAAAATGTTGCTTTCTTTATCCATCACCTTTACACTCTCTGTTGGTTCATCACATGTCCTTATTATTGATGCTCTAATTAGTTTGTTCCTTTTCCAACACAGTGATAATTACCTTCTAATTTTCTTTTGCCCATCTTCTGAGATTTTATATTTCTAGTGAAGTTTGCCACTCCCCCTTTTCGAAACTTTGAAAAAGAATTCTTTAAATTTTTTTTTCTATGCTCTGTTCACTGGATTTGCCACATGGACACTTAACAATAATTATTTCCTTTATAGGCTGCTACAATCTCATTTAATTGTACCCAACATTCAGGCCTTCAAGATTTCCTTCACAGAAGTTCAGACCTTATACATTTGGCCTTTACCATGCAAAACAGACAGACATATTTTCTTCTACTTCAAATGGGTCTGAATTTGAACATATTTAAAATCATCAGCTATGACTTGGAGTCTATCTCACACAATCTTTTAGAACCATTTAAAAATTTGCTGGTTTTAAATACAGCAGTTATTTACTTTCAAATGTGGTGTCCTGCAAATGTCAGATGTAAGATTTTTCAAATAGCACTGCTATCTCTCAGAAAGGTAAGACATCTGTTCCTTTGAAAGGACAAAGTGTTCACAATCAGTTGTGGTTAGCTACTTCATGCTGAAGACTAAACCTATGTCACAACATAAGCTAGACTTCACATGTTGATAATGTAAAAGCTTAATGTAGAAAGATTTAGGGTACGAGCCTCGTATCTGAGGTCTTCACAACCCTGGGGGTGAGTGTGCTATTGTCAAGACTCAGCAATGTCAGTTGGCGTATCTCCATTACACACAGTTTGAATGGGACGTAAGGCATTGCTGAGAAGTATTTTGGAAACTGGAGCATGTAAGAATAAATTCTTGCCTTTTCCCCAGTTTGGTTTAAGCCATCTGTTAAATGTAAAATAAAACAGAGGGAGAGAAAGAATCAAGATGATTTTATGGCAAAGGCTTCCACTTTTGTTATTTGTAGGACAGAATAGCTGGTCTACCTCCCCTTCTTCCTTTACTCTTCAAACAATACTTTTCAAGGAAAATGCTGGTTCAAAATGGTACCAAATGCACTTTTTCAGTAAAATTCCAACTGACAAGGTTTCGGAAGGGCAACAGCAAGCTGTCAGAAGGATAGGACAATTAGGTGGAAATGCTACTTCATGTCAGCTTCTGGTACAACTAATGACATTTTGCACTTAAAAAAGATGCAACTGAATTCTGAGTGACACTGGCTGTAGATACAAGCTGGCATAATTCCACAGGCTTCAGAAGAGCTGCAGCACCTAAAACCAGCAGGCAACTGATCATAAATTGTCCATGGTATTTTTTCATAGCTTTAAAAAAAAAAAAAAGGTTAAACTGCTTGGACTAATATTTAGTCGAGCTCTGTATGAGGGCAGTACTAGAAATTCAGTTCAGATCTCGCTAGCACTTAGACTTAGAAGTTTGACCAGGCTTTATGGTTAAGGTGCTTGCATATCAGGTGTGATTTTCCTAGGAAGAGCATTAAGTATAATATACAAAACAATAGTTGGGTCTAAAATTGCTGTCCAGAAACCTCCACTGGGCTGTTACTTAAACTACAGAAACTTCAGGAGTCTAACAGATGTTAGACTTTGAAGCTTTACAGTCAGCCCTGAATCAACCCCTAAATTACATCACTGTTGACAAGGCTGATAGCTCAGTTCAGCCGAGATCTGTAGTCTGGATGTGACTCCATATACCTTCCTTCCCCAGGATAAAATTTTTTTCTTTAGCTTGCCCACGACTTCCAAACAGGAAACTGCTTCTCACCAATGGCTATTTCCACTTCCCGTAAAACCTGGCTGCTGTTATTCAAGCCACTAGCTTCTTGTCTTAGTATACATTAGTTTAATTATTAGCCTATTTAGATAGGTATGAGCCCTGGGTGGAGGACTGGGGAGTTCTTTCACCTAGGAATTAAAGTACTCATTTGGAAGTGGGTCTGTACTTACTTTCCTCCTCTATAGAAAATATAACTACATTTTACATTCTACAGAAATTGCATTAAAAAACACAGAAAGGAGAAACAGGCCTTGGAGCAGGGACCACATGTAATAAGCACCTTAAACGCTGAACTGCTGAGTTATCTATCCTTTCTAACCTTGTGAATTTTGAGCTTTTTTTTCTGCACAAAGGTATGGCTCTAAAAGAACAACATTCCCCACCTCCTGAGTAGCCTTGTGTCTTGCAAGCCTTGTGTTTTGGGCACTCATCTGGAAGATAAAAGATTAGGTTTGAAGTTCAGAGAAGAGGGAATTGAATCTGTGCTTGCCTTTTACAGGGCAAGCGTTCTTACCACTTGGCTGTTGTACAGAAGAGAAAGATTCAGTGTCTCCTTCTTCAGCTGTGTTTTAAAAGAAAAATATGAATACTGCTCAAAGAGACTAGGTCCCTGCTTTCAGCAAGGGATGCTTGCTAAAGATCTGAAGTTCTTGGAGAGGACTAAGACCCAGAGTAGATTAATATTTAGTAGTTTAACTTGCTGTTGGGTACCTGTTGATTGACTAAAAGAGGATCCCTGTTCAGCCTGCTGGCTACTTCAGTCCCAATATGCAAGAGTTAGCCCTCCCTTACGCTGCACAGAGTACATGTTGAAGGAGGTAGGAGCCCTGTTCTGTAAGATAAGAGTCTGGATTCCACTCAGCAGACCAGGAGCTTGGAGGACAGACACTGCAGCACTGAGCCCTCAGACCACACATGGCATCCAGACTATCACTTCTCATATTCGTGGGAGTATATTTCAGGGTTGCAACTTGCTGCATTTTTTTGTTTGTTTTTTTTTTTTTCTTTAATTCCTTGCAATATAATTGTAAATTTCTTTTTCTTTCCCAAAATAGTATGATCCAAGTTTTCAAAAAAGCAGATGTATTCATCTGACATAGTTCAGCATATACAAGACCTACAAAATTTTTGTATAAAAACAACCTGTGTCCAGAGATGTAGAAAACTGTATAGGCACCAATGAGACAGAACCAACAGTTATTCTTAGAAACTCTGACATAGTATTTTTACTGAAAAGCACTCGCACCTCATGAATATTCCAGGAAGCTTTGACCTGTAGTGATGAAAAATGCCACTTTTCGATGGGTTATTTTGTTTTGGTTTATGTGATGCTTTGATGACAGTTACAGAAGCACAGCAGCACATGCAGTATTAACTACTGATGACATAAATAGGCAAATACCTGACTTATTAATGTATTTTTTCAACTTTTTTCTATTCTAAGACATCCAAATGTATCGAGATGTTCTCAGCACATCTGAAGTACAGCACAGAGATAACATGAAATAAAGGCTACTGTCTAAAGAGCTGACAAACATGATACTTCTTTTAACTGCAGGAAAGGTTCAGATTACTCTGTTAGACTGAGAAGTTATTTGGACCAGGCAGAATCAACATTTAAAATATATGTTTGGATTAAGTGAAGAAACTTCATAGGTTAGTATGGCATGAAGGAGACATTAGACATTTGTGAAGGGCTGAGATCTGTGGTCCCAGACAAAGGAGGAAAAATACTTGCTCAGTTTCCCTAGAATCTTACAGTACAACTACAAATGTAACAGCAAGATGGACCTTATCTTTTGCTTTAAGTCTTCCAAAAAAAGCATGTCCTTTTGCAGTGGGGATAACAACATGCAAAAATACCTGAACACTCAGTTCAGACATAGACTCTTGGTACTTTCTACTAAATCCTGGCCAGACTTTGTAATACATAAGCATCAGTTCCAAAAGAACATCAGAAAAGCAAAAGCTTTATGTGCTGTTCTGGAATCCAGGAAAAAATGTGTAGCCTTAGGCATTGTATTTAAATGAGTCTTCCAAGATCCTCATGAATGTTAGCTCAGACACAGTTTATCTACCAGGGGGAAACCAGAGATTCAGTTTCACTGCCAACTTTCTTAATAAACATGAGCCACTGGCATTGTCCAAAATAGAGTAGATAAGCAGAAGTTGCACATCCCACTCATTACTATGCTATATTAAAGCTTAGCACAGTTGAGAGAACATTTCAGAAGTTATTTACAGTGATGTGAACAATTTAGTCTATAAACAAATGAGCAATAAATATCCTCATCCAGGAGATTAAAAAAAAAGTTATTTTTTACAACAAAGTCAAAACACTTTTTTTTTTTTTTCAAGCCTTGATTATCAAAGAAATGTTAGTGCTTTGGGTGTGTTTAGCAGGGTTATTTATTTGTTTTATATTTAAATTAGCTAGTGCTCTATGTGTAAGAGAAAGACTGCTGCTTTCAGATGATACAATACCTGACTGATATTGCAGCTGACATGAACTCCTAAAAGAACTTGGATGCAATAGAAACGCTGAAATTTGCTTGGTTTTTACCCTTTTCATAGCACCAATTAACATCATCCTCAGACTGTAGTTACCCAAAGTTAGCAGTATTAATTGCAATCTTTTCCTAAAGCACTTATTAGTTAGACACTCTAAACTCATTTTTTATATAGACTCATAACCTAAGGGGTTTGTTGGTTCCCCAGCAAAGTGTCTGGTAGAGGTAGCCTGGGCATTTAAACAAGCTGTGAATCCTACTAGAGATTGTAAACAGATTCACCATAGAGACCCACTTCCTCCCCAGCCACACCAACAGAAGGGGACCACTACCAGGTCCCCTTGTAAGGGGGAATTACGGGGTTTTTTTGGTGAAGGCTGCTTTAAAATCAAAGAATTAGGCATGTCATTTGCAGATTGTCTTTCAACTCCCAGGTGTATGTGAAATGCCTGTGTAACTTGTGGACCTTGTCTTCGGGTCTGTTACAGCCTGAAGATCACCTTTCTCCTCTCTGATATCCTAAAAGTAAAACCCAAAGAAGTGCTAGGGCTGGGAGGCGCTGCTTAGCCTGCAGAGCGTTCCTTTCCTAAACCATGGCCCGTACTCCCACCATTTGGATGCATTTTGGAAGAGAGGCATATCAAACCTCCTTCTATTAGCTTTATTTAGCAGAATTGCACGTGCAGATACATTAACTGTACAAATAAATAACCTGCAAGTACATTTCCTCACATAAGTATAAGAGCTTAAGTTGTAATAAATATCAGCGTTTAAACGTCTGTTATGTGAAACATTAGCTCAGTATTTGTACCTTGCCCAATCAATGACATATGCTGCCAACCCTGTAGCATCCTATATAGTTTAGTGAAGTGTATAGTGAAATTTAGGAGTCCAGTTTCAAATACATTGTTTTTCTCGTCCAAGAAAACTTCCAGAAAAACAGCACTGCTTTGGTTTATACATTTGTACACATCAAAATGAAACAGCAGTGTTTATTTTTGTGCCCAAAAAGCTGAGTGGGTAGACTTTCAGGAAGTAGTTATTTAGCAGACCTGAAATATCTTGATGTAGTACGAAGCAAATGATATATTTTGGCAGTACAAGCATATTTGAGACTTTGTGAAAATCCTGCAAATAGTAAGAATACTATTTTTCTGATCTTTACTCCCACAGAGTCTCTTAATTTTTCATGTAAAATATATTTGAATTCTTTTAAGTTATCAAACCTTTTTTTTTTTCCCCTCTTCTTACAGAGGATTCTAACATGGATCCTCTGATCACTGCTAATTCTATTTTTTTTCTAAATGAGAAAACAAATGACAAAGGGAAATGAGACAAATCTGAAATTTTGTGAAAATTCAATAGGCATTATTACTTTCCTATTTCTTAGCTTCATTGGATATCTTTTTCATCTACCAACTAATCTAACTTTCTTTACATTTTGTTTTTACTTAAATAAACATTAAACATACTTGCCTACAGTAAGCTCTCTTGTTTTATTCTCTTTGCTCTCCTTTCCTGTACAATAAGCCCATTAATTTTTCATACTTTATTTTCTGAGTTCTCTTTTGTTATTTGATTCTTAATGAATTCTCTCTTAAGCTTACAATATCAATGCTTATTTATTATGGATGCATTGTACAGGAACATTTTTACTGTGATTTGATTTTTCATCAGAAGACCTTGAAGTTCACTTTATATAGAAGAAATGACAAAAAATTCCTTGGGAAATAGTCCATGCAAAATAAATATAGATAATTCAGGAGAGGGGAAAGAAACCCAAACCCAAAACCAAAGAACAATGACAGTAAACTGGAAAAAATCTCTTTGGAAAGAAAAAAAAACCATTATAGATGGCAACCTACATTCAACCAGACATTCTTAGGTTTTTTGTCCTGTTGGATTCCAAGGTAAGTGGCTTAATTCTTTTAAGCCAAAGTTTTAGACTAGTTTTCATGGAGATTATGTCAATCAAAAGAAACTTATTTCCTACATTTATAGTTCTACTAGTAAATTAGAAAAGATGCATAGGTCAGAGGGACTACATAGCAACACCATAGTATTTGTTTCATTTATATTCATTGAAGAATAAGAAATAGAAGGAACAGTAAACCTCTGGCAATGATCTCTACCTGTGTAGGAAACATTAATAAGAGTGCTATTTCTGAGACACAGGTGACTAAGTCAAAAGTCTATAGTGCTCATTTGGTGTCTAGTCTCACTAATCCTCTCTTTTCCATGTTTTTCTGTCTGTGCATGGGAAGGTGGGTATGAAAGAAGATGCAAAGGAGTAGTTTGCCTCCTGTTGACCAACCAGGTATTTTGACACAAAGACTGTATTTTGGGAAATTTTGATCTTGATATACTTTTAAGCTTCTGTAATTACTGCAAAAATCATAAATGTGAAATACAACAGTAATTCCAGATGCTATCTGGCAGAAAGTGTTTCTTAAATAACTGTTTCCTCCTATTTTTTAAAATGACAATGCTGTGGTTTATCCTAGTAACAATTCCAGCCTAAGCAATGTAGGTTTGCTTTTATGTGATTTCGGACAAGTTGCTTAGCTGTTCTTAGCTACAGTTCTTTCCCAACTAACTGGGGGATTGTCAAGATGAATTCATTGATTAGCAGCGCTAAGCAGAGGCTACATAACTGGATTGTAGGCAGATTTATGGTAGTTTTCAGAACAGGTGAGTATTGTTTAAAGATGTCAGCAGTGTTTCATGGCATATCTGGACCATGAAATAAACAGAATGAATGAATAAAGAGTTGGAAAACACCTGAAGAAGCTTACAGTGTTAAGCTAGAGACTTATCTGCTGTTTTAGAGGGAGATATGATTAAAGATTTTACAGCACTGGATAAATCAGCCAGGTTCCTGTCTCTTATACCGTCCTCTGTTGTCCGCCTTCCAATACCGTGGCTATATCTTGACAAATTACTGTATGTTTTCTGAATAGTGGGACAGACCCATGCTGCAAGCAATTAATATTACAATTTTTCAATTTTGACAGGATCAGCATTTTTTCAGATAGAACTATGAATAGGCACTTACCCGATTTTGTAAAACAGTGTTTGGTATTTCAGAGAGGCTCTGATGGAAACAACTCTTCTATTTCTTTCTTACTAGAAATTAGAAAGCACAGATGTTTTCATTTATATAGGCTGTTATTGTAACTGAAATGGATTCGTATTCCCCTGACTATGAGTCTGACTTCTGGATGGAAACGGACACAAAAAGCTCCAGAGACAACTCAGTTGGAAGCGTTCCATCCCCTTTGTAGCTCTAGCCAGAAATTCGCCCTGGGTCACAGTCATCCCTTGCTCAGAACAAACCAAGCACAGTCACACTGGAGCACATCTGCACAGTTCGTGCCCCTTCACCAGCCTGTCTCCGAGATTTCTGTTTGCAACAAAATCCCACATGAGGAAAATTCCATTTGGTTTTGAGTTTTGGTATGACAGCCTCGCTAAGCACTAGCCAATAATTAGCATGGGCAATTTTAACAGTGAAGCAGGAGATAGCTACACATCCTTTGAACCTTATTTATATCACACTATTTGTGTTCTCTGCACTCACTCTGAAGATTCAGGATAAAAAATGGGTTATTTATACAAACTTGCCCTGAAGGAAGAATATTTGAAGAGGCTTTTCCATTCCTCTGTCTCAGCAGTCATTCTTTGTCACTTCTCCATAATTTTTGAGAGTTAATTGTAACCATTTCAGTCTCGATGTGGGAGAGAAAGAAGAATCTGGACTAATTACATCTCTTCCTCTAAATTTGGGTTTCTCTTGCATACTTGGTTTTGCTGTCTCCTAAAAAGCCTCTCAAAGTGTACACTGGAGTTAAATTGCATATGAAGACCCATACTTCTGCATAAATATGTGTGATTGTTCTGTCTGCATAAGCGTGATTTTTCACACTTAATGTGGTTCTTGTTTGTTTCCTCATGAAGGCAACTGAGAGCAGAAAAAGGATGTTCTAGAAATTAAAGAATTGGTTTGCAACTTGAGAGAGCCGAGTACTAATCCCAGTGTAGCTCAAACTTCCCATGTAGCTGGAAGTCACATCAGGGCTTCTGTGCCACAACTGCAGGTTTGTCAGCCTGTTCTTACTCCCCTGTGACTCACAGGAGTAATTTTTAGCTGACGATTTCCAGCTGCCTTTGCAAACCCTTTGTGCCAACTTCTGTTTTCAGTAGAAGTCTTCCTGTGCCATAGTTCTCGTTCATACACACCCACTCTCATTTCAGATTTTTACAGTCATAAAGTTGCGGTAAGAAATTACCAAGTTTATTCTTCATGCGTTATAAGTACTAATAAAGATGTGCTCATTCCAGGATCTGCTTTTTGTTAATGCCAGAGAGTATGGAATTTAATGCCTATGTAGGCTGAGATTTTATATAATTTACATTCAATTGCTGAACATGTTTCTTACCTCTTGGGTAAACATTATCAGGAATATACCATGTTTTTCCTTCAGACAAGGTCATTGATGAGAAATGAACAGAAATGCTGTCAGCCCCTGAATCAATGTAACAGTTTTGACTAGTTGTTTTACAACATGCTGCTTTGCCACAAAACAAGACAACTCCTTTGCCAAATAGGAGTGAGTGTAACAGTTGTTACCCTTCAACAACTCTTCATTTCTGATCAAAAGATAAGGAGGTAATTTTTTGAAATCTGTTAATCCAAAAAAGCTTAGCTGCTAATAGTTCCCAGAATCCTTTCTATGTGTATGCCATGTTCAGTTTTTGCAATGATCAAAAGTAAGGGAACTCTCCTGATCAAAAATAAAGGAACATGTTATTTTGACACATTGAGATAAACTTTGCTTTCTGCACTGATGACAATTCAGAAATTGTACACCACTCTACTACAATTCAGTAACTATATTAAAGAATGCAAATCTTCAACCTTGTAAAACATCCACAGGGAGAGAGGACTTTGCATTCTCCTTCAGGAGGAGAATGGGATTTCAAATCCTGTAAATTATGTATGGCCAGATAGTATGTAAGAAAAATATTTAATGTTTACACTTAATGTGAAAAAAAATAGAAATGTGAATCTTGCCTCAGGTAAATAGTAGCTCTTGACAGAATTAATTCTGTCACAGGCAGAGTTCATATTTGCCTTTTAATTTTTGGTGGGGAGTGAGGTAGATTGAAATAATCACTGAAGAATGACTACATGTGGGCAGAAAATAGGATTTCTCCCCAGCCACTTCAAGGAGAGCAGTAAGTCTATGTCTACTGTAGCTGGAGTAAGTCTATGTCTACTGTAGCTGGAGTTTGTTCAGTGCTGTATAAGCCAAAGACATACTCAGTAACCACCTCTGCTCACATATTACTTTGCAGTAAGATTTTTCTGCGTATATCTATACAGCCCTACCACAAAAGCCACTCTATACTTATATAGTTACATTCATACACATCATAGCAGAGATTAAACTAATTTTTAAAAATTCTCACAAAACCATTAGAAATATCTGACAGAAAATGCCTGCATGAAAAAAGCCTGTGACATTCCGGGCATATGAGAAACCAGTCCTGACCTTTCCCAATGTATTGGTCGATCAAGGTGAATAGCAGCGCCATTTATATAAGATCTCTGGCAGGATACTAACTGTATATTATCCTATGTAGTTTCTAAGGTAAAAGACCAGTTAATTATTTGGGCAAATTTCTGAAGCTAGTCTGGCACCAGCTGATACTGGTTTCTGTTCACCTTCAGATTTATTTAGCTGTCTTGGAGGAAAGAATAAAGGTCTCATAACTTGATGATTACTATCATCGGCTTGGTGGTAGACTTCAGCTTCTAATCACTGAAATGGGTTTCTCCTCATTTGTTCTGATAGTTAGATGGATCTGACAGACCACAGAAAGATGTTTTTTTCCTTTTTAGTATAATTTTTTTTCCAGATCAGCAAGTGGAACTGGCAAAATGTTTATGTCAGAGTTTTTATTTCTAGGAAACTGCATGTGTGGGCTGACCAGAGCTGTTCATGAAATTACATCTATTTCATACATCTATTTCTGCAAAATATTAAAAAAAAAAAAAAAACCAACCCCACACTTATGCCTTCATCTCTGTGTTTGAATCATCTATCACTTACCTCATCATGAAAACTCTTCTAAATTAAACTGTCCTCATTCCCACTCTTAGGAATTGCTGTTGTGGATATTTTGCTAACATCCAGTAGAGCTACGCTTACGAGTGACTGCGGAGCTGTGTGTCATTTTGCCTCCAGTAGCTCAGCACTATCATGTTCCCTCCTGCCTCTTGTCCCTCTGCTCTTTCCAATCCTGTAATCACATTCTCTTGATTTTCAGCCGTGTGTGCCTGGAACGATCCCTCTGATCTCATATGCAGACACCCTCTCTCTTCCTTTGAATTCCTTGCTGAAACATTTCTTCAGACAATTATTTCTACCCTTTATTTATAATCAGTGATCTCTCCTGAACTGTTGCTTCTTGTCTTGTCTTGTTTTTGTCTCATATCAGATTATAAGATCTTTGAGTAAGGGAATATGTCTTGCTATGTCTTTGTAAAATGCTTTATAAACTTACAGTGACAGCAGTGATAATTCACGGTATATTTCCACTCAGATCAAGGAATTACTACTTACTTATTCTGGGCAGCACACATTCCTGGGGGCTAGTGAATTCAGGTTTATCAGGACACTAGACTGTCCTGATAATTAAAATTTGCTGTTGTGATCATCAGAAGTTGTGCGACTCTTCCTTGCATTAATTCACCAAAGTTCCTCCTGACCTAAATACGTCTGTCAGTGGCACTGATTCAGCTGATGCAGGGTACGCTGGCTTGCTGCTCTGATAGGGGTGGTGGAGGAAGTAGACAGGAGAAAAGAGAGGCAGATACTGCCTCTGCATTATTGTTAAACATGCCTTTACTTTACTTTTTTTTTTTATTGCACTTGAAAAATAATTTTTGTCAGATGTTAAGAAAGGCAAGGCTAGCTTTTGCCTTCCCTCTCCAGCTCCATGGCAGGGGCACTGCATGGAAGCAACTAGAACTTCCTTCTAAGGCATCATTCTCTTAATGAAAATGCAGAAAGGCCAATTGTTCTCTGGGAATGAAAAGTTGAAGAGATATCCTGCTGTACAGTTTTAATGGCTGTATATGCTATTTGTTTTATGTTATTTATCAGAAATTCAGAGCTCATGCCAAGACATTTCTGTGCCTCACCAGAGTGCATTCAAGTCAGAGTTTCACTACAATTCCAAAGAGGGAGGCTAATAAATTACAATAAAAGATTATATTGTACCTCCAAGTTGTCAGTGACTGAATGTTTAAATTGCAGTAACTAGCAAGTGATATTTTTCTTTGTGGAAAACAATGGAATTTTTCTCCTCGGTATTACAGTATGATGTTTATAGCAAATCATGGGGTACATTGAGTACTATAAATATAATCTGCTAGTAATACATATTAAAGTCCTCATTAAACATTTAAGAATACCTGCAATATTTGCCGTTGAAACAGCTCTCTCCCCTCTAACCGGTTTCATCTTTTATCCATCAGCAGAAAGCAGAGTTGAATCTCTTCATAAAATGAATATACCCATTCCCCTCTCTCTCCCTTGTCCCCAATTCTTCATTTGCTACTCAGAAACGGAGCAACCTAAGAAACCTAATCTAAGGTCCCTAATCTAAGAAACTCTGCATATACTACTGTTTTCCAAATGGCCTTGTAAAGTGTAATAGAGACAAGGGTACCTTCTCAGCCACATTTTGTCCCAGTAGAAACCCATATCAAGTATTTCATTGCAAACCCATTAGTAGTGATTTGCAATAGTCCAATTTAGAGGTCACTTAAGCATGAAAACAGTGTACAAGAAAACGTATAATGAAACAATATCAGTAATAGCATATTTAAATGAACAATATCAGTAATAGCATATTTTAAATGTTTCATTAAGTCTGAATTGTTATATTGTAGTACTGCTGTGAAATAGCTACTACTTTCTGTAACAAGATTTCTTTAATATATGTATGAGAGTATGCATTCGCACAGAAACCAAAGGATTATAAAAGTCAAAATATTTTTATTAATCATGTGGTTTAGAACATTTGTATACTGGATGACTTGTTTTATATGTCTTTATATAGTCAATAATCCTAGATTAGATCCAATTAATATAAATTCAGTGTCTTTTTTTATGGAGGCAGCGTGAACATTTTGTAGTCTTACATATTAAATTAAAACAATTGAAATACTTTTTTAATGCTTTCAGAAAACTATTATCACAGGAACATAGATTTTCAGTGTCCTGATCTGAAGGCACGAAATAAACAAAAAAATCCGCTATAATGTATCTATTAATTTTATTCTTGCTAAGCAAGGATGTCCAATTTACTGGTGCTGTGCTTTCAAATATTGCTGAACAGCACCAGGCAAGTGTCATTCCCTGGAGAAAACTCCTAAGTGGGACATGGTGAAGACACATTGCTTTCCTTAATGTGTACATTGTGGTGGAAGAGAAGCAAAGTATTGATTTGGAACACTTCTTCCAAATTTGTTCTGTAGAGGCCTTTGGTTCTTTCCAATTTCTCTTTACCCTTCATGAGCTAGTAAGACAGAACCAAGCCCATAGCTGAAACCAAGATTTATGAAATGGCGTGGGTGGCACTCCTCATTTATAGCAATACCCAAGTTAACAGTATATTAGCTGGATTTAATTGTTGAACAGCATAAACTGATCTAATTCCATTAATACAGTATAATTATGTAAGATTCTACTAGTTTAGGATCTGGTCTAGTAAAACTTACATTCTGAAAACTTAATCATAGTGGTATTCAAGAATACTGCAGTACTGAGAACTGGTTAAAAAATGTGTGGGTGTTTTTCTTTTCTCCAGCAAAGTCCAGTGCAACAAACCCCCATAAACTGATTTGGCTTTTGGAAGCAGCAGTTTTTAATCTACGAGCTGCTGAAAACTGGCATGGTTTTGGCTGAAAACTGCTTCAAAAGAAAGAAATGTGTAAAGCCCTGGACTACATATATTTCTGTTTTTAGCTTATATATAATAAAACCAGGGTAGATAGGAAGACATGCACTTTCAGAACTAGCAGAGAGGCTGGAACTTGTTCTGGTTACCTATGCTGATTCTAGATCCAAAGTAATGTTTGTGTGGCTCCTCGCTGTGTTGACCTACTAACTCAGGTCAGTGGTGGTTTGGGCAATTCTGTACTCACTCTGCTGTGTAATGATACAGCTTTAGAGAGAGAACAGAAACTGACAGAAAACCTACATGAACTGATGGAGATTTTACTGTATCATCTAATAAAAATACTTGTACTGTGTTGTCAGTTTACCCTTTGCTGGCTCCAAATTCCACATCATCAGATCAATTTTGCTTTCTGCTTCCAGGACAGAGCAATCTCGTAAGCACTGTCTCAACCGCATGACAAGTGCATGCTGAGTTTTCCTGTCTTCTGATCATCTATTGCAGGCAATCAATCAATTCAATCTGCT
Organism: Arenaria interpres; assembly: GCA_013399435.1. Lineage (NCBI taxonomy): Eukaryota > Metazoa > Chordata > Aves > Charadriiformes > Scolopacidae > Arenaria > Arenaria interpres. Next base: position 83,932 of record VXAK01018244.1, on the reverse strand, counting down.
TGAATTGCTCTGATTTCATTTTGGTCTGGAGCTCCACATTTCCTTCACAAGGAAACCAGGGGAATGAAATGCCAGGAGGTTTATGTGTGAAGCCAGAATGTTTCTGCTCGGCCTTTAGTCTCGCCAGTTAGAGATAACTGTAGCTGCGCTTTGCTTCTTATATAGTCAATTAAGCTATACAATACTAGCATGGTTTCATCAAGAAAAATAAATAAATAAATTGGCTGATGTCTATCAATATAAATTTCAACAGTCATTTCAGATTGCAAGATTCATTTTGTCCTTAAATTAGTATTTGTGTGAAATAAGAGCTTTCTAGAGGGCCTAAATTAAATAGGAGTATCACCCGCCCAGTGTCCTTAATTTTTCAAGAATTAACTTTTGTGATTATGTGGCTGAAATGTAATGTTAAAAAACATTAACATGGATTTTTCTTATGGTTTTTAGCCCACATGATTCATTGGCATGGGAGAAAAAAAAATAAAAAAAAATCAGAGAACACAGCATTTTGGAATTGTTAATTTTGTTGGACATGTGTTTTATCATGCATCTCTGACAAGCAAGGTTAAAAAGAAGCAATATTGAAACTGCAAAACATCTCTGCTCTTATCCACACCTAGTTATACTATCTTTTTACTGTACTACATATCTGAAAGGACCATGGATATTATTGGTGATTTATCATCACCACATTCACAGTGCTATGGCGTTACTGCAGGAAAAAAAAGCCAAATTCAACCTTTAGGTTATACCTCTTAAAATTGTGTGCTGGTTAGAATCACTCTAATGGACCTGTTTATGATACAATAATTCCTGTCCATTTGGGCTGCATCTGCTAGACATATCAGATATTTTTTGAGGACTCAGTGCTTTACATGTTTCAGTCTCCAGGAGCAGAAGCACGTAACAGCAGTGCCAACTGAAGATTACCACAGGAATCTACTGAAAAAATAGGATGTTTTTCTCTTCCGAGGGTGAAAGGAAATAACGACAGTGACAGGCTGGAAGAGGATGGATATATTTGTAAACTGTGACAATAAAAGTTAACACTGTAGCAGGAACAAATCAAGCATTCAAGCTGCAACTGGCAAATACACACTCTAGCAATACTGCACTAGTAGAGTTTGCTTTCATATGACAATATCCAGTGCCAAATTTGCAGGCTAAGAATCTTTTTGTTCCACCTGCCTTTACAAGACCAAAACATAATATTTATTACTTATATTGAACTGCTTCTACACATCTCCAGTATGAAACTTCCAAATCCACTTTTGTAAACAATTGATTGTCTAAATAGGCAAACAAATTTAAAAGGGATGCTATTAAAATGCATACTTTACAGATGGATAAATGAAGTTAAAATTTTTAAGGAAAGCTGGCACAAAATAACTACCACAGACTACAGCTAAAATAAACCTTGGTTTTTTTTCCCATAATATCTGGGGTTTGTATCCAGAAATTCTGTTTGGGTGAAGTTTGAAGATGGTGCACAATTTTCTAAGATTTCAGAGCACCTGGCCTGGCTCCTAACAGTCCAGAAATCCCAGACAGATTTCCAGTGACTCCGTACAGCACAACTCTAAGGCACTTATGTAGCAAGTCTGAAACTTCTGAAAACAAGCATCGTGTTTTTGTGTACATGCTGCACAGATGGTCTGCATGTTTCTGCTAAATCTGATGGATTCGGAATGCATCAGGCTGAGTGCGCATGCACAGGCCATCTGTGCGGTGCAACAGTGGTACATCTGACACTTTCCAGGAACATTGGACTCAATATGCATACACGTGTAGAGCACAAGGGCGTATTCTGCTAGGAGAATCCTGTACGGAAAGATGTTCTGAGTATCTAAGGGAGGTAATGTGTTTTACTGAAGGCAGAGAAATTAAGCCAAAATCTCAGTCCACCAAAGCCACCACACACACAATTTCTAACACACTGCAGCATGATTCCCAAGGTCATCATGGATTTAACCTTCTCCCTTACATCAGACCTTTCCTTCTTCATTCTTATGCCTCCTGCTCTGCCACTTGCATAGTTACAAAACCATATTGGTTTATTTGTTTCTTTTTCTCTCTCACCTGCCATGCTTTCTTTGATTTGACCCCTCTTGAATGATGCCTGGGTGTCCTTTTTAATCAGACCTCAGAAAGCCTCATGCAACTTGGCTGAGACTTCACACTATTGCTCAAGGCCCTTCACCTCAAAATAGTCGGAGACTAAATAGCAATGAGGCAACACATGCTAGATATGTATGTCCTGCCACTAATGATGGTGGGTAGCTATTATATGGAGGGTATACTTTCTGATGCCCTTGATACTTATACGGTAGGAGTCATTTTCACTGCCAGCTTATCTTTACAGTGTCAGACTTTCAGCTTTAATAGGCTCATTAATCATCTGTGTCACTCACTTTCCATTCCTTCCCTGAAGCTGCTCAGCGAAAGTTCTGCTGCTGTATTTTGCCAATACCTTGGTGTTTTGACAAGGGAATGTAAATTCCACTATCTAGCGGTTGCTGAACCAGAGAAAGGTTTAATTGGGTTCAATAAGCATCACAGTCTTCGGTTGCTTATGAAGAGCAATAATGTGTTTGTCTCCAGGATGGACCCAAGGGAAAGCAGATTCTGTTTATCATCTAAACTTCCCCATTCTGAACATGCAGTGTTGGATCAGGCCTTGTTTTGGCCTGTCTGCTTGGGATATTTCACCCTGAGCACCTTTCATTTCCTTTTGAGTTAGCTGCCTGCACTATTTCATCCCAGTTTGACTAGACTCATATATGGTAGGGTCTGACTCTCTCAAGATTGATGTTCTTAGATTTCTACCTTTAATTTTCATTCCTGTCTTCACATTTGACCTAATAAAAATATATTTACTGGTTCTCAGTTTTCCTTTCACATTTGTAATCAATCATACCTGATGTATTACTTACTCCTAAGTCTAGTATTACTCACTCTGCCACAGACTCGTGTACTAATAGTCTTATGTTAGAGCAGAAATCAAGTCAGCAATGTTAGCATTTCCAGTGTACCTCAATCAACATTTTAGGAGATTTTACAAATACCAATACTTTTACCCCTCTGTTGATTTATTTCCATCTCGTTTATCTTGTTTTCCATCTTAGCTGTATACAATTTCACTGCTTGATTCTTTTTTATTAATATTCTGTTCTACCTTTATTTTTCAACAAATAGAAGCTGCTGGAGGAGGGTTTCATCATAGGAAAGGCTAGCTTCTGATCTTAACAGTCACCTTTACAATTCTTCTTCCAACCCTCCTTCCTAACTCTTAAGCACAAAGCTTCAAAAAAACCCAATATTTTATTGAAAAACGCCACACAAGAAATCACCAATTGATTTTACAACACCGAGTCTCTTGAATTAGTGCCCACAGATACCGAAATCTGAATGAGGACTGAAGTTCCTTAAAGTCAGGTCTTGCAGTACCTACATTTTAGTTACCGATCCCAGGACTGGGGTACAGATTTAAATGCCTCAGTTCACAGGCATGTCCTCACATAGGACACAGGATGACAGAAAACTTAGGGTACCATCTAAGACAGCCGGAACACCCTCTAGGTACCCAGAGAAACCTACAGGATAACCCTGAGCACAGAGAGTTTATTAAAGGCTTTAGGAAGGTGCCTTAATCTATCTAGGATCCAAAGCCCAGAAATTGCTCCTGAATAAAGGCACTAGTATCTCCTTCCCTATAGTCCTCCTCCCTCCCCAGAGCGATAACAGCAGGAGGAGCCTTCCCACACACTTCCTTAATTGCAAAACCAGCAAGATAAAGATACTACTGACCTGGGAGAGGTCATTCAAAGCTCTTGCTTGTGGGAGAGTGCCCCAGCTACCAACTCAGGCTGTTCAGGGTAGTGACAACCTGTCAAAAATACCTATCTGAACAGAAAATACTTCAAAATTCAGCAGCTTAAGGAAACAGAGGAGGAATACTTGACAGTGCATCATAGCTTTTAGAGCATTTCTTTAGAAGTACAGAAATCCCCATTAAATTTCTAGTTAAGGTTAAGCCTCAGTTGAATAGATGAGGAGAACCAGAGCCGCCATAATCCATTTCAGTAGCTCTTACATCCTTGTATTAAACAAAGATCGAGGTCTTGCACGTTCCAGGTTTAAGCTCTGGTGGCAGTAAGATCAGCAGAAAGAAACCTATCTTAACTAATTGATCTGTTATAACTAGACACCTAGTTATGAAGCTTTTGGAAACAAGTATCGATCTACTCGGTCTTGAGAGCAGAGCTGACTTCTATGGTGTATGAGCTCATTCATCTTCCCAAGGATTTTTAATCCATGGCTTCTAAAGATATCATTTGGTTCTGTCAAAAACATTCTAAACTCAATGCATTTTAAGTGGGTTTGAGGTTTCTGCTGGATCTGATGAATTTTTGAAAATTTAAGAAACGTCTCACTTTCTGTACACACATTCAAATAAACGTTTGTAGCAGTGGAAAACTAAAGTGTCAAGCACTTCTAAGCAGTGAATGCTTCATTTCAGCCATAAACATACATTGTCAAAGGTCATTAGCTTCCCTATTGTAATAGACTAGGCAGTTTTTCCTACACTCTGTGAGCTAACAGCATCTGTTTAATCTATGCTGGACAGTGAAGTCCTCATAGGAAGATTTAAGCAAGTACTGAAGGAATGAGGTGGTCCACAGTCACTTCATTCTTTAGTCCAGGGTTTCCATAGTTCATTTTAAATAAAGTTCTTCATCACCTTGATGTGGAAGAGCTGTGGAATGCTATTTCTCAGCATTTGCCAATTTTCAAACACTTAAAAACTCCCTTCCCATTCATCTTTCTTTTTATGCCTGTTGACAAGTTTAAGAACTATCACTTTTCCCAAAAGTTGAAAGATGAGTGACTTTGTTCAGTGCCCAGAAGTCATCTCACTGTGGATAAGGGTTTGCTGAGGAAACGTATGACAAAAGAGGCTCAGGGATAAGCAAGACCACTGAACAAGCATGATGAATTTAAACAGATCTGTTAAAGAAAACAGGGTACATGCACAAGACACCATATTGATAATAGGTGTTTATAATAACCATGAATTATAATGGCATTGGTTCCACACACAAGAAAGCAAATAGAAAGTAAAAGCTAATTAAAAAAAAAAGATAATTAAAAACAAACCAGTCGGATCCAGCTTCTCATCAGCCCTTAGTCTTTTCCCAAACCAGCACTAATTCAAGGATTCCTTGGGGAGGGCTAGGGGTTTAAAGTATTCAAGACAAATTCCCTCTTCTAATGCCTTGCACTGTGTTCAGAAAGAATTGGGATTCTCAAGAAGTACACTGCACAGAATATATTTTTCACTAGCAAGTGAAGTTAGAGGCACTAAAAAAGAGCCGGTGACTATTCAATGGACAGTCAAGAATGAAAAGTAATCTAGGGGGAAAAAAAAAAAAATCCAGATTAGGTCAGGTTTTGTATTATTGGTGAAAGAGCAGCAGGAATAATAAAATTAATATCTTCTAGAATGTGTTCTAATAAATATTATTTTGATTTATTTTTTAATTTAAACTCACTCTTTTACAGTTGCAGGAACTATTTTGTTTGACTGAGCTTGACATGGTCTGTGTGGTTAACGATGTATATTTTCATCAAAGGTGTAACTTAATATGTGCTGTGATTGAAGGAACTGAGAAAGTACTACTTATGTTTGCCACAAAGTCTTAAGTAGGAGGTATGTGAACTTCCCTTAAATGGCTCCTGACTCATTCCATATGTTTTACAAGCCATTTAAAGTAGCCAATAAATACCTGCCTCAGCGGGAATGTAGCACTTGGCCAGTTTTTGATACTTTACATCAAAAGGCCCCTTACTATATAAATATCCTCAGTGAGGGGTAGTAGGACTGTGCAACATCAAGATGGAATGATCCACCTTTTTTAATTACACTGAAAGCATAAAGTTAAGTTGAAAGGAAAGCGGGTGTCTTAACTTTGTCAGGACAAACTTAAAAGGCCCAGCAGATGCTTGTGTCAGGGTAGGTTTCCAGTAAATTAAAACCAATCCTTAAAGTAGGGGGAACTTGATTTAGCACACATTTCCTCCTTTCTTTTTATTATCATTTTAATTTCAAATGAAATGGTTAGTGAGATAAGTGGCATACCAGTTTCCTTCCATTCTGAAATGACAAATATTTAGTCATTTCTGTTAAAGGCAGGATTTTAAAAAAGAGTGATATTCTTTCAACTGCCCACTCCTGCTAGGTCCCTCCCTGGAGGAGAGCTGTGATGCTAATCAGATAATCTTTGGGAATAACTGGAGCAATGTGTCAGCCATGAGAGGAAATGAAACGAAGAGCTGCGATTGGATTATGCATTCTTCTCATTACCCAGATTCAAATGCCTGATGAACACTGTATGTGCAATGAAAGGAATGTCAATGTTGCATATGAAGTAGCAACTCAAAGTATCTGTAATTCAGATAATGCTCGACTGTGCCTTCAGGCACAGCCCCAAGCAAGGGGTGCTCAGGAAGCTGCCCAGTCCCTCAAGAAGCCCAGGGAGACATTGCCTCTCCAAGCCACACTCCTCCCAGGTCTGCTCTGCTCCTCTCCTGCTCCAGGGAAGGAAATAAATGATTGCAGCTGACATTCCTCTTCATGCCTGGCCAGCTATTCTGATCATTAGTAAGCAGTGGTGTGGAGCCAATTCTATGCCCATTCTCTGCCAATTCCTTCACAGGGGGAAGTATCTGGAAAGCAGAGTCTGAATGTTACACTGCTGTTGAATCCAAGATTGGGCAGGCATTAGCCAGTCGAGGAGAAACTCTGCTTGACTGAATAAAGCAATAATATCTAGAGAAGCTGATAGTAGAGGGCATGTCATTGCCATCTGAATTGTCATTTATATCTCGATAGAGTTACATATCTTGGTGAAGTGACAACAACACGATAGCGCTGTTGCCCAGGATGACTAGGAGAATATTATAATTTATATACCAAGATGATCATCTTTGTATCAATGTGGGTAATCCAGACATCTGAGGAGAATTTTATTCAATCTGCCTTCCCTTAGGGTGCAGCTGGGAACTTGAATCTGGTTGTACTTGACAGATACCATTCCGACATTCTTGTCATTGAGAAGATTCTTGATGAGTATTTACTAGGACTGAAAAACACTCCTGAGAAAAGAACAAATTCTGTTCTTACCTTAGGAGTAATTTATTTGTAAAGGCAACTAGCTGTTGTTGCAAATCTCAACTTCTTTTTTATTTGAAAAAAAAATAAAATTACAAAACAGTAAGTGGGCAGGAATAAAGCCTCTTTGGTCTGCTGTGTTAGTTCAACATAGAGAAAGACAGCACGTGCCATAAAGCAAGTTTCTGCTACAGTTGCATATAACTTCTAGTACTGTTTCTATCTAGCTGAATATATTGACGCACATAGAAACTCTTTTGTTCTGCAGGTAAGTGCTGAAGCTTCAGGGGTGTTTTGTCCTGAGACTAGAAGCAATACACACAAAATTTCAACTTTGGGATCTTACCAGCCATGACTGAAATTGAACTCCAATATGCAAAAGTGCCCACAGAGGTACTCTCAATACAGTTTAGAAATCACTGCAGCCCAACAGAAGTCTTTTCTTTCATATTAGAAACTCTAGGTGAGAGACTAGTAATGTGTGTGGAGAGAAAAACAAATACCCTAAACATTAGGACATAAAAATTAAGTAACATTAACCGACCTTACCACAACAGCATCTGAGACTTTTGCACACATACATGGTGCACATGTTCATCAGGTCACATGAAAAATGTCGTCTAGTTATCAAAAAACTGCTTCTCCTTCAAAAAAACACTCAGGAAAGTGACCTTATATTATGACCAAGAAATAAATAGAAATTTCCTAATAAACGCATAGATTTTTGTATTGCTGGATAATATGAGAATTACTAGCTCTTACTGGCACGTTTATAACATCGAAGGCTATGCTCTGCTATCAGTTTACTTGTTACTAATTACTATTGGTCTTCCTTTCAAGAAATAGGAAATTTCTGTATTTTCTTTAGCACACGAATCCTTGCAGCGGAGGAACTCCTAGCTGGGAGTAAAGCGTGTGCCACCGCATGAGGTGGAAGCCAGCTGACATGGAGCTCTTTCTGTGAAACATTATAATTCTGCTCTACCTTGCTAACTATTTTCTGGTATTTAGTTAGAAGAGGCAGCCAGCCTGAAAGTACTTATTTGTTCTTTGCCTGTAAAATGGGGTCCCATCAGATCTTTTATATTCTTCTCAATATGCAGATCAACATACAGCTAATGCTGTTTTCTCTGTTTTGGGCTGTTTTTCAAAGCCAAGCTAAGTACCTTAAAACTTTGTTACCAAGTGACTCCAATACTCTACAGAAACAACCTGCAAGAGCAGGAAGACATACTGAGAATTGTGTAGTTTGACTAATCAGTGAACTTATTAAATAAGAATACACCTCTTACAGCATTCATTTCTTGCTAGGACATACAGTATCTCTTTGCTTTAATTCTTTTCCTCACAGGCTGTTACCAACTCACTGACTGATGTCTTAGGTGCGATTTTTCGGCTATATACATGCATTACTGCAGTCAGAGGTGTTGAGCCTGTCTTGGATTTTTGAACTGATCAAATATTTGGTAACTTAATAATGAAAAAGCTGTTCTGGATTGGAGCTTCATATCAAGCATGCAGACATTTTTGGGGAGATGTCTCTCCTCAGGATGAAAGAAGAAACACTGTTCTGTACTGATGCCGGTTATAATCCTGATGTACTTAGGAAGTCATGTAAGTGAATAAACTTTCAAAACTTGTGGAGATTTACCTAGAAAAATACCCACATGCAATAATTATTCTCTTTATGAGGCTCAAAGGACCCACCTTTTTATGTAAGCATCCTGCAAGCAAATTGCCAGCTAGCTTATACAGGTGCACATAAAAAAAAAAGAGAATTGTTTTATGGAACCAAAACAGAGATGCTGAAATCGTGCCAAACAAGGAAGGGGCAGCCCCAGCCAGCAGACTAAGCAAGTGATGCTATAGATTCAGAAGCAAGTAACTAAGCCACCCACACTGCTGCATAGTCTGCCAAGAAGACAGATGGTACTACTTGTGAAATATCTTCAGATGTTCCTCATAGTTTACAGCATACATTTTATGGTAGAAATAAATGGAAGAAGTAGTCTTTTAATCCTTACATTTTATTGGCTACAAATGTTAGGTTATGTCCTTTTAAATCAACCTACAGAAAGATCTGCACTTAATTAAACCCTTTAAATAATTGGTAGATTTTAACTTGCCTGTGGAGATTTGATCTCCATACTTGCAATTTAATCTCAAAGGCTCAATCCACATTTAGTTTAGTTAATCGTTTTTATAGGCAAATGCCCAGTTAGGAGCTCTCCATACCTTTTGGGCCTCCTCAGGCTCAAAATACCTCTGCTAAATAAACACGCTTGAAAAAAAAAAACCACAACAAAAAAAACCAAACCAAAAGGAGTGGGGACTGGCCTGCTTTAACGGTGTTTGACATTCTGCCTCTAAAAGGTGATAGTTTGACAATTATATTATAGATTTCAATAGATTGGCTACCTGTGTTTGCAGTCATAGTTTTGGGATGAGAGTAAATAGCGCAGTGAGGTCTGCAGATCACTTTGAACTTGGAAGATTTAGAGTATCATCTCAACTATAATGAACTGAGTTTCTCTATTTCCAATTGCTTATGCTTTACACTTTTCTTCAAAATAATTTAGTTTAAATATCAGGTCACTAGCACTCATATGATTAAGCTTTATAAGCACAAGAGAAAATAACTGAATTTTTTTATATCTTCTGGTTTTTTTCAAGAATATATAATACATATCAAGTATACAATACAAAAGGATTTTAAAGAGAGAGACTCTCAGGTTCAACAGAAGTGATAAATTTCATGGAAGACAATCAGTTAAAACTTAATGGAGTCCCACAACGCAACAAGTATCAAACTGAAGGTGCAATAACTCTTACCTCCTGCCTCATGGCCTCAATGCGAGTAATGGCCATGCTTCCTCTCCAGAGAGAGGCAGCCATTGAACTTGGATCCAGGGTGTGATGGCTGCCAGTAACTGCAGGTGAAAAGCTGTATTAATCCAACGACAAATGCTGTGTGACCCACAGCTCAATTACAGAATCGCTGACTCTGCTAACTAAGTCGTTAGGACTCCATTACCAGAACACAGAAAGGGCTGTGCTGCAGCTCTCACAGCACATCCTCGCTTTTGTAGGTGATGTGAAGGACCGGTCAGATCTGACAATAAACCAATATGGATTCAAAATGCTTTTAAAATTGTTTTCCCTGTTTTCATTCACATTTTTCACATTATAATCTCTTCCCATCCCTCCTTTTGTCAGCACTGAATTCAAGTTATTAGCAGCGTTCAGTAGAGAAAAAAAGGGCATGTGGCTCATCGTTTAACTTCATCCTAGCATTATCATTATATACAAGTCCTTTTGTTTTAGAAATCCATACACATTTATCACAATCACACTCATTTTTTCCACCAAAAATGAGGTATATAGGTAGTTCCTATTTTTCAGCCTGTTTTTTGTAATGGGTTTTCATCTCATAAACACTGGTGAGTAGTTTGCAAGCTTTATATCAAAGACTTGCATGAAATATCTCCGTATAGAGACAGATACTGTTCTTTTACTTTAGTGCTTTTTGTTGATGTTACTTTTTATATCGGTTCAAGATCTCTTACATCCCCCATACTGAACAGTTATAGATATATTTAAGAGCTGAAAACCAAAATTTAAAAGCTCAGCTTAGTCACCTTTTAAGCCATCCAAAGAACATTATTTTCTCATTTTCCTATTTTGAGGAGGTTGGGTAGTTTTTTTCAAAGAGTACTTTTTTTAAAAAAAAGGCATTGCAATTTTAACACCAATTTTCAATTGGTGAATATTATTCTACTCCATATGTTTCTAGGGAGATTGACATGAAAGGAGCTATGTAACATAATCTTCTTTTGTGTTTTCATCCCACCAGAGCCCACTGAAGTCCCCTCATTCAGAGTCTCCAGCAACCACAGATCACACCATCCAGCACAAGGGTATCCTAGCCTTCCTCCTCATTCTTTAGCTCCACTTCTCCTGAGCAATCAGAGTTCAAAAATAAGAATAAACAACCAAAAGAATTATAATTACAGTCATCCAGCAAATATTCTTAAAGGACTAGTCCCAAGGCCTATTTTCTATTTAATGGTTATTTAGCCTATCTCCCCAGAGCTCAGCTGTCTGATGGGAGCCTCACGGAACCATCCAGCTGTTTCCAGTCCCCAGCTACCATGGAGATTTCTTTCTTTGTCCTCCCTTTCAGCAGGCAGCTGAGCTAAACTCTCACTAGGCTTGATGCCTGTAGCAAGACAGGGTTAATTGGCCCTTGTTAACCTGCTCTGAGCCCATATGGCATTTGTAGGACCTCATCTCTGTATGCCTTTATCTGTCTCACCACCAAAAAGTCTGTGCAAGTTTCACCTTTTTAATGAAAGCCTCGATACAAATCTCTTCACAGTGCTTGCACCTCCCCTGTCACAATCAGCCAGCCATAAAAGTGCTAATCAGATGTTACAAATAAGACTCATTAGAATATTGGGTGCTGGTTATATCTACTTCAAAGGAGGGAAAATTGCTGGAGATTCAGGATTCATATTGAGTCCCTGCTTAATAATTTATCCTCATAAAAGACAGGTATTAGGAAGCACTTACTCTGCTGGGATATAAATCCACTGTCCTGAGCACTCATGGGCATCCACAACACTATTTCACTTTTCAAAAAAGAACATATTCAAACTGTGAGGCAGAGTTAGACACATTTCAGCTTACTTTCATTCTCTCTCCCTCCATTGCAATTCAATTAGCTGTATCTTATATATCCTTGTATATCTTCTCTTCTGAATAGCATATGGAACTATATCCACCAGCCTGTGTATGATCCTACTTTGTTTGTCGTGTGCTTCAGTTTAAGCTAGCCTTGAATAATCCCTTACTCTCTAGGTGCAATGATTAGAACTGTGTATAAGCTCTGCCAAACAGTGTAATACAAAGGCAGAGTCCCTCTCTCCCTATGCAAGGTCACATATGTACATGAAGGGACTGCCACAATTTGCCTCTGTGAATTCTTCCAATATGTTAACTACCGAAACATTTCAGCTAATTAATTCAGACATAATAGCTTGGAAAAATCAAACATTCCTTATTGCAGAAGAGTGGCTCTATGGAGCTATAGATGTTGGCGAATCAAAATAATGTTATATGTTTAAACGCTACTGGAAAGCACAAATTGACAGCCTGGAGATGAAAAACCTCAATTCATCTACAGAAAGAGATGCAACAGATCCCCTATTATTCTATTTGACTTACACCAGAACAAACATAAAAGGACACTATATTTTTCAAGGTAGGAACAAATCAGCTGCATTTTGCTTACATTTATTATCTATCTACAAGTTCTGAAGCCTTCTCAGAACTGCACTTGCTTTTGCTCTCTATTGCCGTGGCCTTTAATTCATGTGCTCACTTATGCTGCTCCTCCCATTTGACATTCTTTCTCCTACTTCCTTAGAAAAATTATTGGCTAATTACTGGCTAAATGACTGTACGGATTTCAGGAACTGCCCGAATGAAAACCAAACAAGCAGCCTCAGGAACATGGAATTTCCTTGATCCCCTGATTCTCCAGACAGTATTTCCTCAGCCTTTTTTCTCCTAAGAAGACACTCTTGATGAAACCTAACTGTTACCTCTGATTTATTTGGAGGTAGGAGTGACACCACCTGTTTTCAATCCAGCTCCTACAACGCACGATGGAGGAAGCGACTACCAGTAGTAATCGCTCTGATGTCACATCACTTCATTTGAAATCAAAACTGTAAATTCAGAAAAAGGAAACTGGCTATTAACTGTAAACTGTACCAAGGACTGCATTCGCCAGTCTATTGTGCCTTCATTAGACCACTGAAATAAGTGGCATGCGGAATGGAGAGTGAGCTCTCTCCTCAGAGCAGTAAAAAGCACTCAAAAACTTGCAGAAGAAATGAGGCTTGTCAAAGCTTTTAAGAAATAAAAACCATTCCATACATTCTAAAAGGCCAAATGCTGTTTCCATGAAGAATCTTAGCTAATTTTCACATAAAACAGCTCCAAATATTTAAAAGTAGGGAAAGAATATCTGTTTCAGCAGATACATACTTCTAGTAGATTAATTCTGTCTGTCTCAGAGATATAACTCTTATTTTGCCAAAGCCTTGTAACGCATGGTGATGAAAAATAATTTCACCTTTCAATTTTAGTCACAGAGTATTATAACTGTGTCTTATGATAATTTTGAAACATAGTGTCTTTTTTCAGGCCTTTGGTAACACAAGTAACAAAGATTTGTATTTGGAATTTATTTTATTATATTTCATGATTATGCAAATGAGGTTGTACATCAGCATTAATCACACTAAATGAAGCTATCTGTTTCAGTTTGAAATACTGAATAATTATTCATTAACAATGACTGGCAAAGCAGCTTAAATCAAATAAACTTGCACTTTAGAGAAGCAGTTTTGCAAAAAAAATACTCTTTGGGAGGGTTGCTTTTATTTATTTTGGGGAAGCGTGTAGGCACAAATATTTAAAATCAGATATTATTTCTGAGAAATGTTATAATACTGTCTTTCAAATGCATTCATATTTATAAATCCAGTAGCTGAAGTTACAAGGAGGAAGCTAAACTGTAAATATCACTTATTTTCTTTATATTTCAAAAAAGAAGATGTATTGCCATCTGTCTCTTCCTAGTAAATAAGCTATTTCTAATTAATTCACCTATGAAGGAAATTTCTAAATGAGCATTCTCAAGAACAGACCTGTTACAAAAGGAGATTGGTTCCTGCCACTGAAGCTCTAAGTGCATCGCAGCCTCAGAGTTCCGCTCTTGCCGAGTACAGCTCATCAGGTCACTCTGATCTGAGGCGCTCGCTGTGCAAGCGCTGGTTTGTGTGTCTTTCTCAAATGAACTCTGTCGCTCAGTTCAAATGGTTCAGCAGCAAATTGATCTCTCCAAGTTCATACAAACCCAAACTCCTAGAAGAATTTCCTCCATTCCTTAGACCCTATGCCTTCTTCATTAACTTTGATATAGGCTCCCTGCCTCACTTCTGCTGTTTCTTGTGCTTATCTTTTTACAGGGTAGTCGGCAGCTTCACCCTTTTAGCTGGCTTAGCCAAGCTCACACTCTAAAAGCTCTTCTCATCCCCAACTAGGAAGAATCGCTCTGTATCAAAGGTGAAGCACGATACAGTCAACTCCCACTGGCCAGTCAAGCACAGGGAGCTGGCAACTAGTGCTCTTAATGGGGATGTGGACCTTGTCTAGGCTAGAAAGAATTCCTCTCTGCTAGTCTCTTCCAGACGACATGCATTTCATGTTGACAAATGAAGGGGTTTTTTTGCAACGAGGCTTCTAATCGCTACCTTATTCCTTGAATAAAATAAGTTGCATCATCAGTGGGATGGGGCTTCTTTGCCCTTTAGAGTTTATTTGCTTTAGGGAGGAATTAGCTCTTTTGCTAGGTCATGTTAGTCACTTAGGCTAACAGTTACAGGTCTAACATAAGGATCATTTTGTAGTCAGTAACACAAGAGAGAACCCTCCAAAATCTGGTTCATCTCATTCAAACATAGATGGTCAACACTGGGGTAAGTGAATTCCCCTCTGGAACGCCATTCACTTTCTCCAGACTGAAGGGCACGGATACCTAACTTTGGTTAGACAGGTAAAGTTAGCTCAGGCAATTTGTATCCAATTATTTTGCTGGTATTGTGAGAGGCCTAACATAGCCATGCTCCCACACTTCTGAGTGTGCCATCCTCTGAATAAACTTCAGGTAGGCTGCTTCACGTGCCTCTCAGCATGGTAGCCAGCAGAGCTCAAATACGAGCCAAGTTTAGATCTAGATCAAAACCACGCTGTCATTTAAGCTCACTGCTTTGACTTTGTGCTGAAATGGAGCAGAGGAGCTGGGCTTAAACTGCTGTGAATAGGAAAGCAGCAAGCAGCAGAGCAGCCTTTGTGCTGCACACAGGAACCAGCTTTTCTCTGGGATATTGTTCCACTATCATTTTCCAGACTTAGCTGGGGCAGCTGGAGGAAACTTCCAGATCCCGTTATTTCCTACCTGTATTACAAATTGTGGGTCAGGGTGAAGTTCTCCCTCATGCTGTACAAACACACGCCGAAAAGTATCACTAAACAGCTTGGAACTTGATGAGTATGGGGATGCTGCAAGGGAAACTAAGCAATGGGAATGTCTCTCTGGCCAAGAAACATAAGACAGATGAAAGTTGGAGGGAAAAGGAAGCAACAGAGATGAGAAATGATCAGAGTCCTTGGTAACAAACATCCTGTGAACTCTGTTTCTGTTCTAATCATCTGGCTTGTGGCTGTCTCAAGGGTTCTTTCTTCTCTTCTCCCTCTGCCCACATTAACCTTTACTGTGGACAGGTTTCTTTTTCTGGTTTCTTTTTCTGGTTCAGTTTTGGGATTTTTTATTATTATTGTTTGACAGAAACTGGGTTTTCTGTTTGTAGACTTCAGGGACCCAACACCATTTATCTATGCCAAATGATTCAGGACACTATCGGATTTTGGGTTATTTGACTTCTATTTTAATATTAGAAATAAATGCTATTAAATAATAAATTTGGTTGTCTATTTAGAAGTGTTTGTCTCCTCAAGCCTAATGTTTATTTCTTGCTTTCTTAAATCTTTCTTGCTAATAATGTGACATGTATCATTGGAAATTGCTCACTACACCAGAAGCAGATTTAATGAAAGTCTCTGCACACACTCAACAACAACTGCTATGCGAGGAAAAATTAAGAGCCCTCATTCAGACTTGTGTCTTCAAATCCATAAGGGAGTTTTCTTAAGGAAGTTTCCTGCTTTTAAACATACACAGAATGTAGTTTTCTGTTTCACTACCTGGGTTTCAGAAGTAATAGAATTTTGATACAGCGAAGTTAGTTCAAGGATTACAAAAACATTTTCAGTGCTAATACAAGGGGTTTACTTCTGGTATTTTGTGAAAAAAAATGGGATCAATAAAAGCCTTTACAATGCATTACTGTGAGGAAAAAATAATTTGTATAGAAGTTACTATGAGCTTTAGACTAATGGTCATAACTGTAAATGATATTGAAAAACAGATAAAATTAAATAAAGACCTGTGAAGTATAAATTTGCTGCTGGCAATCTAAAAAGGATTTTCTTGTTACTCACCCATGGGATTTGGGGTTCTATCAAGGAAGCTTTCCTACTTGTCATACATCATTTCAAAGAGACATATATAGCCTGGAAACTGCTTTAAGGCAGCTGCAAGCAAGTGTCACTTTGAGTTAAATGCATTATTAAACTGTTGGGAAATTTCACATCATGGGTCATTTATCTATGCTAAATGGGTCAAAAGCCTCTACACATGCCTAGATAAATGAGAGAGAAGAGCAAAATTCTCCCTTGGGAAGTAATACGTTGACAACCTCTTAGAGTTCATGTTGTTATTTTTAGTAGATTTGAGGAAAAATGACTTGCTAAGTATACTAATTCATAAAACCAGGTGCCAAATACCCACAAGAAAAGGTTACCAAATATCCCCATATTTTGACATTGCTTCATGAAAGGTGTCAGCAAAATGAAGTATAATACGCTTTGGTTCTCTGTCTTTAATGGCTGATTATCTGCTCCCAAAAGATGCACGCTGAATAATGTGTGTATTACTACCTGGGTTGCTTTGGGAAGAAACAGCGTGTGCACTTTGAACAAGGTGTATGGGTAATGAAAACAGCGCAAGACAAAGTTACTAAAACTTTGACGTATTGTTGATATGTGATTTCATTTAGTTGCAGAAAATTCTTTGGTTTAGTAAATCCTATAATGCCTCTGGCATGTTGCTGGGCGTTCCCAGATACCATGACATGCATCATCAAACAAATTAGAAGCTAACCTGGTAGCCAATTTTAGGAAATTAGCAGCAACGTGAATCCACACGAGAGAAGTGAGCTGGAAACAGTTCTTCACAGTGCATTGGTATTCTTTCATGTTGAAAGATTAAGTTTTCCATCTCCTTGCACATTTGCCCATTGAGCAGACCAGTCAGAAAAAATAGTCGAGCAAACAATTGCAAAGGGAAGGCCGTCCTTTTGATTAGAAGCAATTTTACTTTCTTGGTAGCTGATAGAGGGGGAAAAAAAATCTTTGGTATCGGTATCAGTTCATAGCTCTGAGCCAGCTGAGTGTACATGAAACTCAGTGTGTGCTTCTGGCTGAGAGGCACTGAAAGCACCCCTCTTCTGCCAGGCGACCTCTACAGATGGATGGTGTCACATAAGGTCAGATAAGTCTCTTTCTCAGCCAGAAGATATAGGATATTTTATTAAATACATTCGAGATAATGGGGAAGGATTCATCACTTTAACACAAGAAGCGAATTTACACAAGTGCTGTGAAAATAGCATAAAGCCGGCTTGGTTACTCCCGTCTGTGGCAGTGACATTTCTATCAGTACACTGGCCCCAGCCACCAGTGTAGTCAATCCCGTGCCCTGGGCAGCTGATTCATTTCATATCCTCTATTCTGTTACCACTAAGGCCAAATCAGAGCAACCTGAGAGCATCAGCAATCCAACAAATTCAAGGGGTGATTTTCCTGTCAAGCTCCATGACAGCAGCATGATGACGAAGTCATCAGAGTTATTTATTTATTCTACACAGCATGGGGAATAATGGAAGTTTTCCGTGTATTTCTGGCTCTAAAAATCTGAACGCTTTCTTGGCAGTTGAGAACATTTCAAAATACACATAATCTGTGGTGTAAGAATTACTTTGTCAGCTTTCATCATCAAAACAATCTCTGTTTGAGGCACCTAAGGTTCTTATTTGCCATGGTCCAACACATAGTCCATTTCGTTCTGAATGAGCCCGTGAAACTCATTTCTGCATAGAACACTGATGCTTTTGCATAAAATATTTCCACACCTCATTCTGGCAAAGACTGAGTACAATGTTCATTGTCTGTGTAATGCTATGCGTTATGGGACATTGACTGTCACACACATTCATAAAAGGCTGACCAACATTCCAATCTTTCTATCGGATCTAACACGTCATACTTGTAATAGCAATGCAATAGGAATTCTGAAAATATTTGAAAATTTAAAAAAAAAAAACAACCAACAACTGAAAACCTTTACTAGAAGGACAATGACACAATGAAAATATATTTTATAGTCTTCATATTATTATATTGGCTCAACTCTTCAGGAGCTTTGCTCTGAAACCTCCAAAGATAAAGTGTATGTCCTTAAGAGCTGCCAAAATTCATCTGACTTCATTTCAGCAGGCAACTATCTGCTTTCAGATGATTTTTTACCATCAAGCACAATTATTACTAGCTGTAATACCAGTCATTTTTGTTAACTTTCCCTAAATCAGGGTTCATGATGAGATCATCACTGAAGTTCTGTAGAGCTCAGAGGGCTGATTTTTAGATGATTCCTGAAGTTTCAAGACCCTACCCCTAAATTTCTTTCAGTATCCAAAACATGCCTTATTTTTAAATTGGTTTTACTTTTCAGTGAAGAATGGTTTTCCTGTTTTGAATTTTAGCTGATTTACAGTTGAAAAACTTCTAAAAAATTAAAATGCTTGAAAAATATAAAAGATCAAAAATTACTACTTATTTAGGTTGACACCACATGTTAAAAAGAACTTAGCCTCACAAAAAGCACTGAGAATTTCAGCTTTTACTAATCAAGCTTCATTCAGGACAAAGATGAACTACTTTATTGCACAACTCACCTAGACAACTTTCAGTCTATAGCATTTATAATTGTAAAATCAAATACAAATTAAAGTTAGAAGAAGGTAAGTTTTCTCTTTAACTATTTTTCATATTTATTATTTCATAAATTATTTTCGTACCAGGAAGACCTATTAAAACTTTAGGATGGTAAAAAATTGATGAACCAAAGAAAGCAAAATGTAGCAAGATGTTTGGCTGATGAACCAAGCAAAGCAAAGCTGATCTGCTTAAGCCAGCTGACGCTGCTGGCATCGTACCAAAATGTACAAACATAGAACCTGACCTATCACTGCATTTTATTAAGATGTCACTGAGAACAAAATTAAAACATCTCATTAAAAATCTTCGCAGACATAAAATTAATGTATATATCAAAGCCACGACACAGGTTTTCAATTAATTAATTAACCTACTTTAAAGTACAAAATCTCTGTGCTCAGGTATTCTGTCTATTGAAAGATTCTGACATGGTCCCCAGCCATCCTGACAGTCTTTTAAGCTAAATTGTCTTAATAATGTAAGAACAGCCTATATCACTATTAATTTCTTACTTTACTCCTCTTTATAGGTTTACCAGGATGATAGGAGTCACAGATATCATAAAACAGCTTCATCGCTTGGAAAATATTCCTGATGGTGCTCACCATGCAATGTGAGTAAGATTTCCTTATAGAGATGCTTTAAATGTTGTCATCTTCTTTCACCCACAGCTATTTTTTGTTTCTGTACAACACTTGTTGTCATAACCTGCATCAGGCCATTTACAGTATAAACAATGGCTCTAAATTAAATAAGCTGGATTTACTTAATTTGCTCAGTAATAACAATATTACATTATTTTAGCCAAACGTCGATGTCAAACTGAACAGAAATAAGAGGAAAGCAGTAATTAGTCTAGGTTAAAATATATCCTCAAAGGATATTAAATATGCAAGAGCTCATCCATGAAAATTAGACTGCAAGAGGTTACACCATGTATTGGCTTATTTTGTTACATATCAAATTATCTCTCATGAATAAATATATCTAATAATGTTTAACTCTATAATTTAATAGTGCCCTATTAAAAATACTTTCTGAATCAACCAAGCTGTGTATTTGATTTTCTACGATTATCAGATTTTAAGTACACAATAATTAAATGTGCAATTTGTACTGACTTCTGCAAGCACAATTAAAAAGACTATGCTCTTTAATCCCTGGAGTAGATAACTTCAATAAATATGAATACTAGGACCTAAGACTTCCGTTGGATAATAGTATAAGTTAAAGAACACAAGATGTGAAGTTTCCTAACAGGAAAAAAGGATAGTTTAGATCTCTTTGTTTACTTAAAGCAAAAGAAACAATCTCTGAACTATTAAATTAGAGTTTGATGTGCTTTGCAAGTCAAGCACTGCTGTACTCCATCTCCCACAGCTCTCAAGACCACAGCTCGCTTAAAGGACTTGAAACTGCATCTTATCTCGTGTGAAACTCTCACCTTGCTTGTCATTAGGCAGTGACACAATTTCCCTGTCAAACAGCTCTGAACTTGACTGACCCTCAAAACCTTCCCAGAGTTACCCAGAGCTGAAATGGCGGTGATGGGGGTAACCTCACTGCCATTTGCTGCCACAAAGCACTGAGGGATACTTTGAAAAATGAACTTGGTTAATAGGTGCTGAGGAAGTGCAGGTGAGTTACAAGTCCCCGCGTGCAGCATTAACCCAGAATCATCACTGCTCTCTCCTGACGAGAAACGATAGGAGGGACTGCGCCAGTTGCCATGGTGAACTCTACTCAAAGATCCTATCTCTCTCTCTCTCACTCTCTCCCTTTTTCCCCAGAGAGGATGAAGATCTTGGAGTTTTTGTTCCCTTTTTCATTGGTTCCTGCCCCAGCATCAAGCCCAAGCCATGATGCTGGGCCAGACAAAGATTTGCTAATTCTAAAAATTCATGAAGATAAATTAGTCCCCTCCCTACCATATTCCCTCCACCTTAAGAAATGAAGATGAAGAGTGGAGCAATCAGCTAATTAACCCTCTTTTCCAGGCACAAAGAACTGCATTACAATGTGACATTGCTCTGCCCTTTTCTTTTTGAGATGTTTTTATGGCCTATCAGAGTCTGCTCTATGAAAAGACCCTCTGCATCTGCTCTTGCAACCTGCTAATTACAATACTGTAATTAAACGCACACGGAAGCAATTACCTTCATATATCACCGTGTCTGACAAGCAGAGAGCTACTTTCAGTTAAGATATGCTGAGCTCCACTCTCAGGAAGGTGGAGATTCGGTTTGGGCTCACCTGGTTTGACTGAGGATACTGAAAATCCTTATTGTTGTCTGAGCTGCAGCTCTGTGAGAAACATGTGAGCACACACCCACGTGCAGGAACGGGCCAAAGTCTCTATAAATAGGTGGTAAAACCCCAGTGTAGTTCCTGGAACTGGGTATGGATCAAAGAGACCACAGTGTCTCCCATGTAGTGGTTGTCCCAACTTCCCCTGCAAAGAGATTGCTTGTTTCTCGACTGCTGTTTCGGGTTCCTGAGTCTCTGCAAAGATACAAAGTCACAACAATATCCTGGGGTTTCACTGATTTGACTCTTCATGGTTTCAGTGTTCCCAACCTCCTTTTCTCTATGACAACAATAGTACTTAGGGGTTTTTTCTAGTAGCACTTCAGCCTCAAGGAGAGCAGAGCTTAAGATTTGATTTTGCTTGGAAAGGAACAAATAAATACCTTTTTTTTTTTTTTTTTTTTAAATGAGTAGGTCCTTTGGTTTTGATTCAGACCTTGTTGTTTGCTCTACAGTACACTTTGAGCTTGCAGCTGAGCTCGACTTGCTTGAGGTCCACACCTAGAGCATTCAGAGCTGTGCTCAGCTGTGGGATCCAAAGAAAGCTCTGCAAATCACAGCTTGGCACAGTAAGAAATGACACAAAAAAAGTCCAGACAGTGAGGGGAATACTACCTTACCATTGCCAGCAGGCATCTGAGGGAAAGCAAGGGGCACTGAAGAGAAATTAGAGGACTTGACAGTCACCCCCAGACACCACCACGTTCTGCTTCTGTATTCTGCCTTGATGGTGTCACATCATTATCTGAGGGGAAAAAAATGAAAAAAAGCTGCTGTAAAATGTCAGTGCCTTTGAAGTATAGACAAAATGCAGACACATCAAAATGTATTTTCCTCTTCTATACCTTTTCTTAAATGAAATATAATGGTCAGCTTTAGGCTAGGTGCTGCCACGCACTGCCAATGGGAAGTGAGAAACAACAGCAACAAATCCATCTTTCTTCCCGAAGTACTGCTTGCAGCGTGAGGCAGCACTAATCAAAGACAAATCACAAAGGTTTGGATTGTGGCTGTTCGGTACTAATACCTCGGGGCAAGGTGGAGAAGAGAACTGTTTGATAGTCAGCAGCCATACTCCCTACACTCTTCACCAACCAATTTAATGAAAGCTCAACAGGTTTACTCTCTAAGAGATTAGGAACCGTATTCAATCATACCAAACCCTATTATTTGATGGTGCTTCTGCAGTAGCACGCAAGAGTTGGAAGAGTTTAAAGCCAATACAACAGATATGCACAAAAGGTGGGGGTTTTTTCCCCACCCCTGAAACAAAGGGAGTTACACCTAGGAGTAAGTGGCTGCAGGACTGGTGCTGGTGATGCTGAGAACAAAATAAGAAGCAACAAACAGCAGGGATGCCATGAGAATGGAGCAGCCTGCGCACAGCATCTCTTTGAAGTATAATTACAGCCCCACTGAAGCATGAATGTAGCCTACCGTATTTGCAACCACTGTAATCAGCGTAATCATGCTGCCATTTCATTTACTTTCACACATTCTGTTAAGGCATTAGGACTGCTGTGGAGACTGCTGGAATGATACAGTTAATACTGTCCATTTATTTTGTTCATGCTGATAAACCGTGTTGTTATTCTGCTATATTTGTACTTCTTTTCTATGACTTTAAGGCTAAAGCGGCCCATTTCATAGCAGTATAAGAATTCTGTCTGTAGAACAAGAATAGAAGGTAAAAACGGATTTTGTTAGATTTTTAACACCTTTACAGAACTTTCATATTTGCTGTTAATTAGCAGTATTGGGACCAAATAACAATAAGAGAACTCCCTCTTGTAAAATTATTCCTTCCAGTAGTTATTATTTAGTCACAGTGAAAGGAGTGGAAAAAAAGGAAAAAGACAGGACACCAAGAAGTCTAATCCTGGTGCCATTTTACCCTTTCCTGAGTGCCCTACTTAGAGCTTTCTTTCTTTGAGCAGGTGCATTAGAAAAATAAAATAATATAACGGGAATTGCCTTGAAGGTATAGAAGGTAATTAAAACAATACACATAGCTAAGTGAAGCAAAGATAGGTGAAGGTAATGTGCAAGGTTTCACATCTGCTCTGCCATACAAAGCCCTTGGAAAAAAGCCACAAACTGATTTAGAATAGATGATGCTGGTGATCTTTCATAATAAACTCCTTTCTTTCAGATGGTTCTTCAATCCGCCTTGCATAAACAATAGAATGAAGTCTAGGGAGAGGGCAATGATTTTCCTGCTGATAAGGGTGCTAGTGTCCATGTTGTTTCTCATTTATTTATCTTAACTATTTATGAATGTTGTACTTGCCCATTTTTTAAGGAGACATTTTCTGTGATTCTTCCTAAATCAGGCCACTTAAAGAGGTAGTGGAAAATAGGAGAGTGAGTGTTTAATGAAAATTCTGCACCTTGATGTCTATCTAGGAATTTAAACAACTATTTAATAAGCAGACTCATAAGAATGAAATCTATATAACAATTAAAATAATAATGTTCTTCTAATCACTTAAGCGCCTAGAGTGTGTATCGAGGTAATCACATTCATTGTAAATTTATACGCTATGCATATCCTTGTAAGCATTTTGAAAGAAAGTGGTGCAGGAGACACAGGTGCCTAAATTAATAAACATTAGAAAATCAGCAAGAGATTTAACTACACTGGTTATTGTTTTCAATTATTAAATAATTAGTTTGAACATCTTTGTACACCTGGTCCCAAATCATGGGATTCAATTACCTTGAATGGCTCTGGGCTGCTATTTGATCACTTAATACTAAATCTGCAAAGTACTGGGCATCAGGAAGAAAATCTGGTGGAGGACATTGAGATTTCCCAGAAGTTTTACAAAAAAGTTCACTAATCAGAACATTTTGGTTTGCAGACAATAATTAATAATGAAAAAGCTTTATTAAGAATTTTTTTAAAATAAGAGAGCTAAGAAAGCAGGTTGCAGGCAAAGGGCTGAATAACATCAATTAAGTATCCTCACAAAAAAGTACTTACCTTTCCAGAACATGTACATTCAATAAAATACTTTAAGAAACGTCACACGCTCCTCCAACTTCCCTACTTTCTTGCTCTACATACTGACCAGCTCAAGTATCCCATCTCCTTCAGTTTCAAGAGTACTGAATTTAGCTTTTACTCCAGCTCCACTAGCTGCCTTCTGAGAATTTCTATACAGTAGAAAATTCAGAAGAGCTTTATTCGAATGAAAGCCCTCCAACAGGCTCCTAAACAATGCACCTCAGACTACTTGTGAGATCTTTGCATTCTCTTACTCATTTAAGCAACAAACTGAAACAGTTTGGTATAAAATTTCAGATTTAAAAAAAAAAAAGGATTTAATTAAAACTTTTAGGAAAAGTTTTACATTAAATGTCAATGTGTTTTGCATACGGTTTATGACATTTAATTATTTTCCTGTAGAACTTGAGGAATGAAAGAAATATTCCTAGAACATTCTCTTTTAATGGCTCCAGTAGGATATATAGGAACTAAATAAATCTAGACTTAGAAGCTAAGTAAGAGTTCAGTATCTCACTTACTTTTTCAGAAAGACATTAGTTAGCCAAGAGCCATTTCTACACATATACCTAAATGTATATAATTCCATCAAAAGTTTCAGTAAGTCAAAGCATCCTTTTCCTTTCCAGTTTTTATACATTCATGGATTGCAAAACCCTGTAATTTCACCAGCAAAAGACAGAACAAGATTTCTTTTTTACTCCACCTAAAAACTTACTCAAGGCAAGCCACCTCACTAAGTATGAAGGAGGACAACATGGGTGGAGAGTGTTTTCCAAATCTTGAAAAGGCCTAATTGACGTATAACTTGTTTTCCAGGTCAGAACACAATAACGTAGCCAAGACTGACAAAGGAGTGATTCCAATCTTTGCCTGTGTCTCTATAACTTTCCATTTCTTCTGGCTCTCAGTGACACAAAAACAGGGACAATATTGGTTGACAGTCACTGACATTCTCAGATAATCCAACTAAGGTAAACTTCTAGAAAAACAATACACATTCTAGTGTACTTGCTGTGGTATCATTTTAAGAAGAGTTACAGCATCAAAGGATATTTCACCTCTAAAATTTCTATAGTATGTATTTCTGAATGTGACTGTTCACATGGACGGAGAAGAGTCATGCTGTTCATATTCATTAGATGTTAATTTTTGTGAATGATATGAACTGTTTCCTGGTTAAGTATTGTATTGTGATTTCCAAATTGAGTATTTGAATTAATTTAACACGAATCTTCACTCTCCTGAAGGAAGAATGATACTTCCCTGATGTTAAAATTTGAACCAATAAATCGTCTGCAGAACTCTTGTATCTGCAGCACTAAATGATTTTAAGTGAGGAAAGTCTACAAGTCACAGAATCACAGAGTTGTCAGAGTTGGAAGGGACCTCTAGAGGTCACCCATTCCAACTGCCCTGCTAAAGCAGGATTGCCTGGAGCACATCACTCAGGACTGCATCAAGGCAGGTCTTGAAAATCTCCAGAGAAGGGGACTCCACGACCTCCCTGGGCAGCCTCTTCCGGTGCTCTGTCACCCTCACCATAAAGAGGTGCCTAGAAATAATCTGGATGGCCGAACCTCTTTGTCACAATAAATATTGCACTGCAAAAGTCATCAGAGATCATAGTTTGTATTTACACTGAGGTCTTCAGCTTTTCTCAGATTCTCAGCCATTGGTCACTGATGTCCAAAGTCAGTCACCCAAGCACAGGCAACGTCCTCAGGGCTCAAACATTTGTAACAACATCCAGGAAATTAGTTGGATAATTCCCTTCAGCTGCCAAACTGAGAAGCATGTGGCAGCATGGCACTTCCATGCACTTTAGGTCAGACTCAGAATGGTTCAAGTTGTGCTTGAACCTCCCTGTCTTCCATGGGGTTAATCTGAAGCTGTAGCAACCCTGGTTCTTCGAGGCCAACACCAGAAACCCCAGGCCGACCTGATTTTATAGTGAATTCTAGATAGATCTAATTAAAGTGTGCATGAAGAGGTGCCAAAGAAATCACAACCCTTAATATTTTAGTGTAGAAAATGTGCTATAAAGATTAAATGTTGGTAAGGTTAAGATGACATACAACCATAATCTAGTGATGATCCTTTTTTATTCATGACATTTTCATTTTGCAGGTTATTCCATTTATTTCTGTTCTTTTTGTTCCTTTGCATTTAGGATACAATATCGTCTGACGCAATCTCCCAATTAAAGGGCTTCTCCTGTAGTTATAATCATCTCAAAGGTACTCTGATAAATGACTCCATCTCTTAAAATGCTTTGAGATACAATAACTGCCTCAGAATAGGCAACTGTAACAAAATGATCAGTCAGCTATACCGACTGCATACCATAAATTTTGTCTCGAACATGGATCATCTGTGAAGATTTAGTGGAACAGACTGGAATCCTGTCCGTTTTCATGTGGAAATCCTATAAGGGAATCTGAACACCATGAAAGTTTACAGTATGTGCAAATCCAGACTGCAAGAGTCAAAAATCAAGATAAAGGTGTAAGAAGTAAATGGATTCATTCATGGAGGTTCCAGGTTTGGTTAATGTAGTCCTGTCTCTTCTGAGATTAATAAACCAGGTCACTTTTTTTTTCCATCTTCTATCACAAATTGACTTGCTGGTTTGGTTTGCAACATCAGCAGAATCAAATACAAACCAATTTTCTCAGTGCAAGGGGGGGTTGCACCAGTCAGAGTGTGGGGTTGATATATTAGTATTCTCCCCTATCACCTGCCTCCAATATTTTCCTGAATGAGACTTTGCCTTCTCCATTTCCACAGCAACCCTTCTCACAGCAAGTTAGCAATGAGAGCCAGGACAGAGAGGAACTTTAGGATTTCTCTGCCTTGATTTCTCTCCACCTGCCTCAAGCTGCACCTTAAGTGTAAGAAAGGCAGATGTGACACGAGAGCTGTTATGGCAAATACCAGAAACTGCTGGAGTAATAGACGATACCAGTGTGTCGGAATGTAGCCTACAGGTAAAAGGCTCGGGAAATTGCATCAAAAACCAGTAGCGATTCCTTCAGTAGTAGGATGCCAACAGCATCCGCTGGCAGAAAGTGCTGAAACTAAGTTGCTGAAAGGAAACAGCAGTCCCTCTTCTTTATATACAGTCCTGCTGGATGTTTGAGGCTTCCAACAGATTAAGGGGAAGAATATAAGTGTGGGAATTTGTGATGCTTCTAGGACTAAAATAAACCCTTCATGTGTCTCAAGAAGCAGTGACCATGGGCTAGAAAAGCCAGGAATCTATGAGTAACTGGAATAAAACAAAAGAATCAGGGATCACTTGTCACCCCATCATGGGCAAAGTCACCTCACCAAGACAAAAATTCTTTTGGGTAACAGTGGGCATTAACTTCACTGGGAACTCTTGTGTAGCTTCTGACAATAACTTCCTTAAAAAGAATTCCTCACTCTTTGAAGTGTCTGCTTTGCCTGTACAGCAGACAGCTTGCTTTCCGACTACTGTCTTGCCTGTCTGCTCCCCTATGTGCTTCTCTGTTGAAACACCCTGTATTATTACAGTCACTCTCAGCACCTGGCTACAGGAGTGAATCAAAGCGTTGTGGAGGCAACATATCAATTTGGGTTTGTGCCATGGTAATAGTTACTTGACGGTTAAGTGGGATCATTTCAAAGACACTTTTTCTTCCTTTTCCCTATTTCTCTGTGCCCAGATCACTGCTTGAGCTGCCTTCCCCCTAAACACTACGTGCTCACCTTTTGTGACTGTCTCAAATAGAAAACCTCTGCTCTTGTCAAAAGGATAAACTGAAGCAGTCACTTATCTGGCTGAGGAATTGCACACCAGAGAGCTCCATCGCCGCTTCCCAGCTGCCTGCCGCTGGCCGCAGTCCCTCGCCCAGCTGGGCCAGCCACAGCCACCAGTGGCACTCTGCATACTCGCCCGAGACCATCCCAGTGCAGAGGGCGAGCTGACCACCAAGCTGGAAGAATCCCAGAGAAACAGGTGAACACAAATAATGAAATAATCCATTTTGAATTGTTAGCACTTCCAGAATCCCCCTAAAAAAAAGAAAGACTGGATTATGTCAGTTGACTTCACGCTGCTGTGCAAAGAGGTATTTTCCTTTCTCTTTCCCCTACTATTAGCTCGTTAGCAAGTTACAG
Source organism: Arenaria interpres (assembly GCA_013399435.1). NCBI lineage: Eukaryota > Metazoa > Chordata > Aves > Charadriiformes > Scolopacidae > Arenaria > Arenaria interpres. Next base: position 55,550 of record VXAK01018244.1, on the reverse strand, counting down.
ACCTGCACACACACTCCCCTCCAAGATGTGAAACCTGCAGATTCTCACAGTCCATGATACCTACACGGAGAACATGCAGAACTCACAACTACAGCTGTGCAGGCTCTCCTGGAAGTTAACAGGATCTTAGTAAATTCAGAAGATTGGAATTTCCCCAAATGCAGGCCAAATTAATTCATATGTAAAAGATTTCTGTCTACAATAACAGGAGTAAATGCCACATAAACCCCAGTCCTGCTCCCATCAGAGACAATGGGAATTAAGCCACTAACTTCAAAGAGCGGCGCTCTCCCTGTAGAGTATATTTCATGCTTCTCCAGTCTTGGCTAGATTAGTGCAAATTAAACATTGGGTTAAGTTGCCAGAGCCCATAAGCGCTCCATTAGGCTCTGGAGGATTTGGCTAATTTTAGTCAAATACTTACCTATTTTACAGAATACATGCAAAATTCATCCATGGGATAAGCCCACTGAACTCTATAGAATGCCACTAATGAATTTGGCCTTACAGCTCCACTGTTTCTGCCTTTATGCAGTGCTTAAAATGCATCGCAGGTTTACGCACCTTATCAAATCTTAAGAAACAAACATTTAATACCAGAGCATACAAAATCATTTAATAAGAGCTGTAAACAAGTGGCTTTCACAAGTGTTAAAGGGTCTAAACATCAAATCATATTCCGAGTACACACGAGCCTTTTCTTGCCTGTGGGTTATCACGGAGAGGGCTGCCTGCGACATCTCCTCCCCGTACTGCTCACTGCCCTGTATCTTCTGAACGGCAAACTGCCCCAGGGAGCTACAAGCTACATTTTTCAATCATCTCTGCTTTATGTTAAATACACTTACAAGCAGCCAAGTAGCAAGACCCTCTGGGGATGCTACGACAGAGGGATGTTAACAATATACTTCTGCCTTTTTTTCTTCTTTTTTTTTTTCCAAATATGCTTCAGTTATAGCCATTCCTGAATACTCTCCTAATTAGTGAGGAGGCCTTGAGTTTAGATTCATGGACTGCAGAGATAGAGACCTGAGGTGTCTTTTCCAAGCCCCATGCCGTAGGATTTGGGGGCCAGCATGGACAAAGCCTCGCTGGATTTTCAAGCCTCATTTCTTCCCTGGCTGATGGCAGCCTCCTGGCTGGCCACGGGGAATCCCAGCACCGCTGTGTCCCTCGGTCCCCAAACACACAACATGGGCCAGCGCTGACAGTAAAGCATTGTGACATCTGATGAAAAGCACTAGAGGAGCTCATTACCAAGTGTTTGTACCATGTCTGGAACCACCGCCTTTGCAATCTCTGTCATCAGATTCTGGATGTTACAACCGATAAAAACATCAGACTAATTAGTCATTTTTTAACTTCTGACTCAGGCATTTACAAAAAGCACGGGTTCAGATATAGGTAATACAAAGCAAAAATAATACAGCAACATCCTCTGGGAAGGCAGAAAAGGTCAAGTGCAGTGCTGCTCTTCTCTGAAGGCGTAATATGCAGAATTTGTATGTGGAAACTTGACCACTCAAGCAGCTAATTGACAGTGGGAAGTCTTGCTGTACACATCTTCTGAGGTGCTTTAATTATGCAAAGACACCTTGTTGTCACACAGATATTATAAATAATGTTTAACGCTCATGTTTGTTTGAAGTGCTATGGGGATTTTTTTTTTTTCCCACAATTAAGATTCCCCTTTGGGGAAAATACCATGTTATAAACAACACGGCACTTCAGCACAGTTTTGTTGCTGTTGGGTTTTCCCCTCCTTAAATTATTTTTAAAAAGCTTCTGGCTCTGTTCCTGACTTGTTGCAAAATTGGGTACTTCAGCAAATTGCTTGGTTGACAAAAGGGAAAAAAAAAATGTTGCTTCAAAACAAACAATTATGATGACTTTGAAGCATAACATAAAATGTCTCATTGATTTTGTCCCAGTGGACTGGTGTAAAGAATGAATAACCAAAGATGCAATGGAGCATGTAATATTAGTGCACGCAACATTACTTGTGCAGTACTGTTTTAAATCCATTTGCCCACCTTTGCCCTCTGTGATCACCTGCCATCAATAGGGGAAACATGCACCAGTAATCTAAATACTTGATCATTTGTGAGGAAAAAAATATGTCTTCCTATTCAAAGATAAAGTGGCTGAGTAGTGGCAGGAAAATGTACTATTCCTTTTCCACAGACTCTAAGTGGAACATTAGAGAGAAAGATGATAATTTCGACCTGTGGTGCTTGGATTCCTGGCCACTAGAATTTGGCATTTGTTTTCTTCTGGAAAATAAATTGTACATTTAAACTCTGATTACACTGTAGAACCTACTAAGAAGCATTCTTTCCCCTTCCTGCTCCCTGTATTCATAATGCCAGGTGCCCTCTGAAGGGACACTGCGCAAAAGGGACTGGCAAAACCTAGTTCTGGAGACAACCATTCACTTGGGTGCATTTTGTTCACACAACCCAGTGTTCCAGAAGTAGGACTTTAGAGTGTTAAAGCCAGAAAATGGAGCAGTAAAAGATCAATTGTAGCAAATGTTCTGCAGTCATTTCTTCCAACACAAGTGATGCAGTATTTTGTCCCTGGGCTGAAATAGATTCAATTCCCTATTAGGCTAGAAAAAACTCACTACAGCTGTTCTGCTACCTTTGGATATGGCTCTTCTCTAATAGATCATCTTATCTTCAGCCAAGGTATTTGCTTCTGTGATGGAGAATTTGTGTCCTGGAAGTTTCCGTTCAGCGAAGAACATTTAAATTGCTTTAAAAAAATGACATTAATCAGATGGTAAAAAAATAATTGAAAACAATCAAACAGTGGCTGTCAGTCTGAAAGTTGATTCCTAATAGACTTGAAACTGAAATTCTGTTAATCATATTTCTCTCTCTAGATATGCCTGAAATCAGTTTCCATCACTGGAGTGGAACAGACTATTTATTGTCATGGGTTTCTCAGCATCTTTTCAGTGCTCAAATAATTCTACACATCTTTCCACTTAGCTTCACTGGTTTGGGATTATCATCCCTCTGTGAGTCAAGCCTCAGTCTCTTGGATGTAGTGATCAGATCCATTTTTTTTACTAGAAGGATGCTGTTGGGAAGCTGCAGATATTCCTTTACTGCAAAGATCCAGCCATACTGCGCTATGACCTCTACTAGACACAGTGAGGAAAAGTCTGTTTGTATTGCAACTACTTACGAATGTAACACAGCCAAGATCTTCCTATTAGGGAAACTTATGGGATTTTGTTGCCTAAATACTTGGGAAGATTTCAGCCTCTGCATTTGTGTGTTCCTGAATTCCGAGTTTTTCTGTACAACTGCATTAACTGTGCAGGGAAAATAACCATTTACTGTGGGAGTGACTTGACAATTTTGTTTTCAGAGTTGTAGACTGACAGCAGATGTATCTATTGGGCTCTGCTGGGCAGCAGTGCTCAGCAGTGAGCTCAATTAGCCCACAACATGCTATTCAACCCAGACTTTGTGACAACCAAAGCAGCTTGCATTCAATGGAGAAAGGTAACACTTCAGCATGGTTTTCTTCCTGGATTATTTCTCCAATACTTAGACCATAGTACTTCATTCCATGCACAGATCTACCTGTCTTTGCCTCCACAGGTTTATTTTAGCTTCTATAATGAATGAGAATGAAAAAGAAATAATAAATATGACTGTGTAGCTAGGGAATGCGCAAGACTGATATTCAAAATAACTGTAATAAGTATTTGTAAAAATGTAAGAAGTCAAGTGTATAAATGGAGGGAATTAAATGTCACGGTAAATTTACATAAAACAATGTTTAAAGCAGAAATTGGAATAAATATAATATAGATAAGTAGTAATCCTCTGCCTGCTTAACTAGGCCATTAATAACAATTTTCAAGGACAGACCACAAAATATCTTTAAAAGTGGAGGGTCTAGAGACTAGAAAAGACCAATCCAGGAAAAACAGAGAACTGAGCCCAGCTTTGCCTCCAGTTCTGCATCCAATGCACAATGGTTCCTAGTGGAACTGTACCTATAGCAGCATTCCCTGTACTCTCAGCCATACTGGCAATACCCTTTCACTCTGGTCATTTTTCTTACAGCATTCACTGTGCAACAGCATAAAATATTTGGCCATTTTTTTTTTTTTTAAGAGTGTAGCAGAAAAGGTTTTAGAATTGGAAAGAAACTATGCTATTCTGTTTGGTCCTTTGAAATTAAGCCACTTGCACTTTACAAGGCAGCTATTGGAGATGACAAACCTGACATTTTTTGCCTTGTATAATGCTGCAAAGGCAGCTGCTTTACAAAGACAATAATTCCTAAGAGTGTAAGCATTATTAGGATTTCCCTGCTGATCTTCAAGGTGTAAATGACAGGTAACTTAAATGCCCTGCCAAGTGCAAAACTTCTTTGCAAAACATCTCAAAAAATATGATTTGCTGTTTTACATAAGACTTCACAATCCATATTATGTCTAATCCTCTAACATGTATTCTTCTGTTTTCTCTTTACCTGCAGGATTTCTTGTGAGCAGTGCATATGGCTTTAAGTATTAGAAAAGTAAATGGTGTCTTGAATAGCAGAATTAAATTCAGAAGCATCCTGCACTGATAGGAAATCACCTCTAAAATATATTCCTACAGGCAGTTGTTCTACTAATTCCTGGATAGGGACAAATATTGATCTAATCCCAAAAGTAACAACTGTCAGGATAGCGAGTTTTCTGTGACCCATATCGTGTCTCTGTAACTCTGACGAGATAGAAGAGCTCTCCAGCTGGGAACAGAATTATGCTACTGTTTTCTGACACTCCCTTTGATTTTTCCCTGCCAGCCTAGGTGATCAGTAAGTGATGTATTAATATAAGCCACCCAGCTGAAACCGGTTCAGAATCTGAACACCATAAAGACAGAAGATGAGGGAAGAAAGAGAGATTGGGTGAGACTGACCTAAATGGGCTTTTTCTTTTCCCTTCTATGGGAAATCTATTCAGGCATAAATAATGACTTCATGTTCTCTCTCTGGCCACACTGACAGATTTCAGGCAACATCAAACCACACATTTATCAAACAAGCCCTTTGCCAGGGCAGTAATCTGAGCTGGGAGTTGGAGGTAGGGCAGATAGTAAGAACTAGGACACGGCCCTTCCAGGATGGATAGGCAGGGATTAGAGCACCTTCCCAGGGCAACCAAAGCAGCCCTGAGAGTCCTAAGATGCCATCACAAGGATATGGTCTGAAAATGAGACTGTTTGATTGGCCAGCTGAGGTATCCCAAATCTGAAGAATCGGCCTCTCAGAGCATCTGAAAGCATATCTGAATCTGTCCGAAAGGAAAAATCTTGCTGGAGGAAAATGAGACGAGGAGAAAGGAGGTTCCACACCATGCATTTCACATAGTTGTGAAGGTAGGACCTCAAGCTTCCTTTGCAGCCAGTGGAGACTCCAGAAGAAGCCATTCTGCTTGACAGGTGTCACTGAGCTTCCAGTCTCAGACCCTAACCCAGGCACCTGCAGGCTGAAACTAAACTGGGTAAATACAGCTCTTTCCTTGAACAGCACTAAAACATCCACTTTTGCATCAAATCTGGGAAAGTTGTCAGTGTTCTTTGAAGTTTACCAGACAGATGGGAGTTCAAACGGAGTCAAGCATTGAACGGTATCACTTATTTTGGAAGTAAGTATGAGGTGAAATTGAATCTTTCACATGGTAACGCTTTTAATCAAACCGGGAACCTTCTCTGTGGACTGTGGCACTGACGGGACATTAGGTCAACAGCACCGGTCACTGGTAAGGGGTCTAGTATCTTTTCAGAGGAACTGTTAGATCCAGGCTTTCTTATTATTTTTCACTCAATGAGATGTACTGATTTACAAAGAGGTTTAGGACTTGAGGGAGAGAGATCAATAGCTTTTTAGTGAATGCTAAGTGCTATTTGTGACAATTCAGAATATAGAAGAGCCCCATGCTGTCCAGCTCTCATAGCTAGAGCCAGAGGAGCAAGACTCATTGCCTCAAAGGATGAGAAACTGATGCCAGAATTACTTTTTTATTTTGTTACCTTTGACTCAGTGGTTGGGCTGGGTGACTACGCGCCCCTGCATAGTACAACGCAGAGTACAGGGAGACTGGACTTTCTGCTGGAGACGACATAGCTTAATGTAGGTCTGCCATTTATGCTCCTAGGATTACTGAGGTAGACTCAGTTAAGATATGCACAGTAAGTCAAGTTATGCACAATCAGACTGAAGCTTCTGGGAAGAAGCTTATTGCCCAAGCACAAACTCACTGCCTTCGCACAGCACAGCCAGGTTGTGTGTGCAAGGGAAATTTTCGAGACTGATCAGATTGTTGGTGTGCACACACACAGACTGTTACAGCCCGGCCACACAACGGCACAGCTGCTAGACAGAAATCAGGCTTTCTGTAGTCAGACTCTATATTTCAATTATGCACCGAATCGGTCAGATGCTCTTCTGAAGTATATGACCTACTTTGCAAGTACAGAGCACTCCAGAGCAGATGCATGGTAGTCCAACACGCTTCGGACGGTGTGAATCAGAGCATAGATTTGATTTATGAATGAGCTGTAGAAATGCTGTACCGAATGCCTGTTGTTATAGAGAGTAGATCTGTTTAAAAACAGCTTTGTTTGGTTCAGAAGGCCTAAATCCTCCTTACGTATACAAAATTCATATTCCCCAAAGGAATAAAGGAAGGAAGCAAACTCAGATTTTCACTTCCTGGATACAGAGATATTAATTAAAACAGATTAATTTAATTAAGAAAAGCCACATCATCTTTAGGACAATTTGAGCAGCACTCCCAAGTAGCTTGCAACTCACTGAAACATCTTTGGCAAATAAAAAATTGAATTTCAGTGATAGATATTAAAAAGTGAAAAAAGAGCTTGTTATAAAAAAAGAGAATTATTTGCACTTAATCCCATCTGTTTCTTGTACTCGTGTAGTTTAGATTAAAGTCCTTTATTTCTGTCTACTAATTAGGACTATTTATTACTGACTTCTCAGATATTTATACAAGAGCTTGAATTAAAATTCTTACAATACTTATTTTAATATAGTATCAAGGCAAATAAAGGATGACTCTTGAGAATCTCTGGAAAACACTGAATAACGTCAAATCCTAATGAAATTGGTGGCAGTTACCGTGCTTGGGAGAAACTCTCAGCAAGTCGCAGGATCAGGCTGTGTCAGCTGAATTCTTGTTTCTCAGAAAACTGCAAAGCACAGTGCACTGGGGAAAGCTAATCAAGAGATCAGAACTGGGACATCAGCTGAAATGGAAATCTGAAAATTCTGTAAAGTTTGTTGCAAAAGCACTAACAGTGAATGCAGAAATATTTATCCCCGAAATCTAGTTAGAAATTAACAATTCAGCTCAAGACTGTGTAGAATTGACAAAGATGATCAAATACTCACCAAATTACAAAAACAGAGAAGTGTTTCTTTATGGTTTCTTTCAAAACCACAACGTTTTATGTGTGGAAAGCAGAGAGGAAGGCAAATACTCAACTGGCATCAATCTTTTAGCAGCATCACAGGTATTTCAGCCATGTCTGTCCTGTGGTGCTTCTCATAACTGTGACATTCTAATTGATGGATAAGGATAATAATCCCAAAAGTCACACTTATCAGGAGTCTTGATACAGTGAGTTAGGTGGAGGTGACATCACCAGATGTAAGTATACAAACAAAAAAATTATAAAATAATCTCAGGCCTTTTAAGTAATTTTTCCCAACTCTTTCTGACTCCTGATGCACAACAGAAAGGTATCTCAGCTCATCGAGGGAGGCACACCAAGGGAAGGCAAGAAATAGGACACAGGTTTCAAAGTAGAACATGAACTCCAGCCTGAGAAAAACAGAGGTGCAATTGAAAAAACACTAAATGAGCCGAGATACAAAAAAATCATACGCAAGAAATACGTTAGAACAAAGATACTTGTGAACCTAAGTGTTATTTATCATACTGCATGTTATGTCCTGTGACTACTACTAATTGCCCAGTCTCTGGGTGAGAACCAAATTTCCTCATACCTGTTAGGTTTTAGGTGAAGAAAAATCTTTAAGCTTTTAAAAAGAAGTAAAGGAGCTGTAAATAATGTAGATGTTTAATGTTAATATTTTATGTCAATACTTGTGTTTTGTAAAAATTCTAGTTCTGTCCATTTGGCCCATTTCCATATGGCACTTTAATGAGGCATTTGCTATTGGTAATAAGTCATTAACATCATCCTAATCATTCTCATCTAATTCTCAAAGGATTTTTTCCTCTGGAGTGATTGCAAGTTTCATTCCACCAAGTGAAAATACTTTAAAATGAATCGGGATAGGCTGTCACCCTACAGCCCTCCAAATAACTCCTGCATCATTTCTTTCTTAATTAGGCTTGACTTGAATAAATATCCCTTTTAATAGAAGTGCATGTCCATAACCTAAGAGAAACCTCTACAAATTACTGAGGAAGATGCTTATTAGAGGCACAATTCCAATTATTAAAATAAACAGCTCTTTTGTGTGGTGTCCCTCAAAGAGCAAGCTGGGGGCATTTGCCACCAAACCCATTATATCCTCAAAAGTATTTGTTTACCATTGTTTTACAACTCAAATAGAACCCGTAATCTGCATTTATTAATCCCAATGTTCAAAAGCATCACTCCGCAGTGTAAGCAATACACAGATTGGCAGAAGAATGCATTTTGGCCAGATGACAAGTATCTGAAGTATGTCAAGTATGATGGATAGCAGTAGGGCTGCTGTCACCCAACTTTCCTTACCCTTTAGGTAGTAAGGGTTCCTAACCAGCCACACGGGGTGGATAATCAGCATTTACAAACACCAGAAAATCCCACAGAAATTCAGGGAGTGAGGAGGCCTTGGGAGCAGAGTGGGTTAGATTAGAACCGGAAAGGAATCTCAGAGCAACCCCAAGGGAAATTTAGATCTGCAAGCTGACTTGGTAGGGGGCACTTCAGAAAGTGTAACATCCATCACAGACACACAGCAGAGGAGATACTATTTTCACATTTCACACATAAGCACTTCATATACATCTGTCTGTCTTACCTTGTGCCGAGAGTGGTGCCAGGATCCCTGAAGAAACCCAGGCATTTCAGACGTAAGGCTGTAGCCATCCTCAGAGCAGGTGTCACAAAACACTTACCACAATGAGCTTCCTGATACAAAACTTGTTCATGTATTGTTTCAAACAGTAACACCAGACATACCCTCACTGAGCAAGACAGGCTGAGCAGAGATCTGGCAGCCCAGGGCTTCTTATAGAACTGGGATCTTCTGCTGAAAATCACTGCCAGGTGCTCCTTGTTAGCAAAGCAGTAGGGAAAAGGTGTGAGCTTTTACGGTAACAAACCTGTTCCTTACCATATGCAAGATTTATCCAAGGACGGGCTAACACGAAAAGCATTCTTGTGCGGTTTCCGCACCCTGCTATCTAGGTTAACTGAAAATTTTGTTAGAATGATTTCAGTGTAACTTAAGTCAACCAAAACTAACAGTATGAGCTCCCAAGCACTCTCTCAAGCGTACTTCCAAACCAGTCTGTACTCAGCAGTTTCCTGACTCAAGCAGTGAGCCTGTTACTTTGTAGGTGAGGCGCAATAACAAGTGAAAAAAAGATTAATTGATCAGCTGCAGTAAGAATCCCATATGCCTTTAAAGAGCTTGTCAATGTAGTGACTGGCTTCTCTCTCGTGAACTTTGCTGGAGCTCTGATCAGAAGCAGCCCTTTCCCATTGTGACCCAGAGACTTCATCTGAACCTACTTTGTGAAAATCATGGACAGGAGGACACAGTTTTCTGACTGCATGTTGGCATGGTCTCCATACTGAATTTCTCCAAAACACTTCCCAACTATAAAGTCAGCAATCCCTTCTCTCCTGACATCCTGTTGAGCATCTGTTTTCAAATCTGGACAGAGGCAGTCAAATCCCAGTTCATTTGCTTTGGGGCTGTTCTTGTCCAGGCTCTCCACGTAGGATGAATAACCTTCACTCAGCTACTTCAGCTACGAAACACATGCCAGAGACCCCTTTGATTTCACAGTACATCTCAAAATTTCCACTTAATGGATAAGAGGCCTTGAATTTATGGTATAATTTTCTTGCCTCGGGAAGAACTTGTTCTGCCACGGTTTTGACTATGAGACAAGTCCTATTACCAGAGAAGATGGATTTCCCAGGCAGAGTCTGCAGAAGGAGCAGGGACAGCACCCTTGTGGTTACCTTGTGTGATTTGCCAGGAATGCAAAGAAGGGTCCGTGTGCACTGTCCTCGGCAAGTCTGCACCTGAGAGTACTTTTACCCAATGCTGTAGATATTTCTATGCATGTGAGCTGAGGTGGCAAAGTGGAAGAAGTGTTTTAAAACTGATTTGTGTAAGTACAAATAGGGACTTACGCTCCTCTCCCATTCAGGAACAGAACTTTCAGCTCACTCATGAAGTAACTTGCCAAAGACCATGCACTGGTTCAGCTGCAGAACCTGCCAGTCCAACAGCAAAGCCAACCTTTATCCTCTGCTCAAATCATACTGACTACAAAACTGTCTTGAACCTAAAGAACCAGTCCATCCACAAGGTAACTGCACAAACTGGTATGCCCAGAGCAGACATGCAGGGACCCTCCTTATAATTAAAATACAAGATACATATAAATCACTTATTAGTCTGTAAAGCTATTGCCTCCTGCTTCTTCAATGATTTTTTTTCCCCTAGAATATGACATTCAGGAAATACAGTACAAGAATGTTGGCAGTGCTCAGCATAAATACTTAAGACACGTCTGAATCAAATTGCTACTGCAAATATTATAACGGGAAGGATGAAAAAACAAGAATGTGATGGCGCAATGCTGATGCGTTTTTTCCTATGCAGGCAGATGTGCTGACAGTCCCACCCTGTAGTGGCCAGGAGCGGTTTTAACAACACCCTTGTCTCTGCTCCTTTTAGCAAAAGCACTACAGGTTGGGTGCAAGCAGCACTTTATGTTCATTTGCTTCCTAGGAGCAGAAGAGTGGCTGTACAGGACCAACAGTACATCTAAACCAGGATTCCAGCTCTGAGGGATATATAAGAAAAACAGACAGTGATATTCCTCCAATACACTTCCTCAGCTATCAGGAAATTAGAACTTGTCTTAGTAGTCCTAACAGATCTTTCATCAAACAGTTTGTCTAGGTACTCTTTTAACCCATGTACAATTCTGATCTCTACACTGTCTTGCAGCAGTGAGTTCCAGAGTTTAATTAACCTGCTTTTGTGACAAAGTCGTTTTTTTTTTTCTTTTTAATTCCTACCATTGGGTAATTCCATTTGATATTGCCTTACTCTTTTACTATGAGAAAGTGAATACCAGTTTCCTGTTCCCTCCCAATATTACTCACAATTTTATCACAGTGTATTCTTGTGTCAGTGTGTTTTTCTGTGCTGAAAATAACAATCTATTTCATCTCCCCTCGGACATGAGGCATTCTGTGCTTTGTCACCCATCTCTGTACCTCTAGTTCTATTTTAGCCTTTCTGAGACGGGTGAATAGTAATAGAGTCTGCTGAAGATGGCAACACACCTTTCCTCTTAATCAACTGGAGAGTGCTTTTTTTCTTAACTGAAAACTTGTAAAGGTAGAATAGAAGTCAACCTGGCCATTTAATCTGAATACCTTGAAAAGGATAGATTTGATCAACATTTTGAAAACATGTTTGCTAAGCTTTAAGAAAACTGCTAGAAACCTTGAACTGCATTACCTTGAGAAAATCCAGCATCTCACAGGATCAGGCTGTAAAATGTTATCTACATCCAGTTCCAATGACCCTTTTATTACACCGCCTTTAGATTTAATAGAAAACAAAACAGAACCCTGGAGGGTTAATATTTTCAAAACCAGCCCTCCTTGAAGACAATCAGCGCAGCTTTTGATAAAACTGATCAAAGGGCAATTCTTGACAGCCTGGAAACATGAAATGCTGTTACTTACCCTCTTTTAGTTTTGCTGTTTCTTCTCAGAAGACCAGTGTTTGTTTTGCATAGTAGGAAACATTATTCCTGTGTTGCTTAACTTTTGCACATGAGCCCTCATTTCATTACACCAGAGTAAAAGTAGCGGCAGATTAGAAAGAGTTTCTTTGTCTTCTGTTATATTGAAACCTTTTTTTTGTAATTTAGCTTTCTTTTCTTTCTCTCTCTTTTACCTCTTGGCCACAATTTACACATCAGCGCCTTCTGCTATTGTCTTTATATTGGATGAGAATCCCCTTGAAATATTCCCACAGAGTTGCTATTTCTCCTCTTTTCATTACTTAAAATTGAAAGTGTTTAAGATAATGTATTTGGCATCAGACTTACAAAGAAAAGAAAAAAAAAAAGAAAAAGGAAAGGCATGAGGTGAATTACTATGATCGTCTCAAGGACGGTTTGTGTTAGGGCACCAAGGCCAGGGGCAGAGGGCAAATTCACGATCCCTTTCAAATCATGGTACTGATCAAGGAACGTACAGATCCCCCACTGAGAAGTAACTAGAAACACCTTAAAACTGCTTCCCTTTAGGCTTAGTACAAAAGCTGCAGGGTGTGCATCTCAACTCCATGCCCTCTCACAGGAGAGGACGTGTCATTTGGCCATTTAACTGTTTAGAAAGGCCCACAGGATTTTAATCTCTTTCATAATCTTTAATTAGTCACCTCTCCCGGCACCTTCACAGTCTTCTTCCATGCCATTTGAAATCAGGGCACTTTGCAGATACTGGCATACAGATCAGAACAAGCATTTAGTTGGTAGCAGCCCACAGCTGGTTTAAAAAGCCTTTTGGGCACAGTGTCTGCTCTCTTAAACTGGTGGAAAACTACAGGAAATCTAAAGATCTCAGTGTCAAACCTTCTCCCATATTCAAGAATGCTGAGGCTGTAAAACACAATTCAGTACTTATAATTCCTTTAAACCAAAGGTTGACATAACTAATACAGAAATGCTTAACTGAGGAACCAGCTAACAGAGATAATGTCTGCGCTATCAGATCCTTATATTAGTTATCACCCTCAGTTAAGTTTAGAATTGCTTTTTAAGCTTCTCCATTTAAGCAGCAGCTTTAAAATGCAAGTCTCTGCATTCTCAATTTATTGCTGCTCATTGAGCATTTTGGACATAAGCAGCATCGTCTCCTAATTTTAGTCTAGAATAGAGAATAAAAGATTGACCATAGATGTTCACAGTGAGGACCTGAAAAAACAGGAAGACATTTCTGCTCCTCAGTTTCCCCATTCGTATAACAGAGCTGAAAGTTCTACCTTACTGATCTGGGATACTGTGTATAAACCAGATGGGGCTTGGTAGGGGGGTTCAAGAGGAAAAATATTTTCCAAATGGCAAACATAATGATTCCTGAATATTAATTCCCTGGGCAACACATCTGTGAAAGCTCTTTAAGTAATGCCCTGCCTCTGAAGATGTTTACAGAGGGCCTGAGTGGGCACATTTCCTACCCAAATGCAATGTATTTGTTTATTTTTTGGCAAGTGGATGTTTCTGCTGGATGTAAGACACAGTTCTGACAGGGACTGAGGGGAAAACCATCAGTGTCAGTGACATCCCTGAGAAAAACGTCTTCCCTTTCACAGGAAAAGGGCAAGTTGACCTAGGAGCGACTGCGTTCTCCACAGTGCCAAGCATGTGGATAACCGCTTCATTTTCACTTCTCATTTTTCTTAAAAACTGAACGAAAAGAAAAAAAAAACTTCAAATGTTTTTAAATGATTGATTTTTTTCCTATTTAGAAAAAATGGAACCGGCATTTTTCATTAAAAATGCTTCTTGGCAGCAGTGTATCTTTCAATTGGAAAGCTTTCCACATGAAAAATCTCAGACAACTATAACCTAACAAATGTTGCAACGGTATCTTTCATGTGAGAGACGGGGCGGTTTCATGACTAACAATACAGGGACCTTGGTTTTCTCACAAGAGGGTATTAAAATTTTTTATAATGTTCATGACCAAGCTGTGGGCTTGAGCAGAGCTGACTTTGGGCATGGAGGGAAGGGTGGGTTCACTGTGTTCACTCTCTCTACATCGTGCCCAAAGAAATACCACGCTTAGGAGCAAATAATGAACTAGCTCTTTGGAGGTCTCTCAGGAATAGCCAAAAAGGGCCATTCCAAGCTAGGACCAAGCCTGTAGTTGAGTTTAGCTCTACTGATATTAGACCTTTTGTACATTTGAAGCAGCTGAGGAAGGTGCCCTAGACCCCAAACGGACTTGCACTCAAATATATGACAGTAGGTTTAGGTTCTGTGCCCATACGCTGGAAAACCATGTAGTGTCACAGGGCACTGAGCAACTTCTCTGACTCCAAGTTTCAAAAAAAACCACCAAATTTTTCAGGTCATTTCCACAACTTCCTTCCCACAAAGTCACAGACTTTGGTGGGACCTTGATCAGAATCTGTGTCATTCCTTTTCAATGAGGTTGTCATTCCAAGGCAATTAATTTCCAAAATGAATGGATTTAGACGTAATTTCCTTCTTTTCTGCCTCCTTCTTAAAATGGAGTAATCCTATGGACCTATGTGTTTTTATTTCCAACCAGAATCACCACAATGGATTAGACTCTATTTGCCTTCTACTGTACACGGCATTTGAACAAATCCCATCTAAATTCCTTTCTTACTTTAATAGTGGCTTTGGCAATTAGATTTATAGGCCATCTCTGCTCTGGCATTTAAAGTCCCTTAGTATGAAAAAAAAATAAAATAAAACTCCTTAGGATCAAATCTTCCCTCCTTCTTCTTTGTCATTCAATAACCTTAATGACATAATACGGAAATGTTAATCCAAAAAGCAACATTTCATTCTGCAGAAACTAAGTAAAACACAGATAGTGAGAAAGCAATTTAATTACATAAAAGTCAACATACTTCTAATGCCGTGCTTAAAAACTCACGGTGTCTTCATTTTTCACATGCATATATTTATACATACTGTAGGCTATACATTATTCTAATTATTCTGTTTACTACAAACACTGCCTATACATCACATTATAGTCTCTGATGACTTACCTTAGGAAGCAAAGACTTAAATTTACCTGTTACGATTTTCAGAGAGGCTCAAGATACTTCAATTTATCTTTTTGACCAAAATCCAAGTAGTTCTTCCATTTCTTTCCCTCCAGCGCAACATCCTCTTGACAGTGGCTCTGTCTTACCAGCTCCCAACCTCATTCCCAACTCTTCACGTGTAGCCGTCTCTCCTGACGGTGTAAAAACCCCAACGCCCCTCCCCGGCTCCCCTCCTGTTGCTGCCCTTTAGCACTCGCCTTCTTCCTCTTTGCTCCGTTACTGCCCTTCCTTCACCCTCCATCATTTAGGAGACTGTTTCTAAGTGGCAGTGCCATTTTAGTGTAATCATTGGTTTAATCCCTCTAAGAGTCTGTGATCTCTTCACTGGATAGGTATTGAACATCTCCTTGAAAAAGTAAGATTTTTAGATCCACTTTCACTCTCTAATCTATAGCTGTTAAAAACATTCACTGCTTTGCTTTTTAGCCTTGTGCTTTTCTCAGACCAGAAATTGATGGAAGTGGCCTATTCTATTTTTACTTCTCTTGAGCATTGACTTTTTCTGATAACGTCAGCTCTCCTCACTGTGCCAGGAGGCTGCATAGTCCCATCACCCAGGAAAAGCCTAATCCTTCCCTTTTTGTGCAGCCCAGACCATTAGATTTTGATCTGATGTAAACCCACCTATTTCCATTGAAGGTGAGTCCATGCGCTGGGGAGGCACCTGCTTCACTATCGTCAAGAGGAGTTTGGGGGGACAAGGCTTGGGGGAAAAAAACAGTATATAGGTCCATCCTTTAGTTATTTTAATAATCAGGCCAAGAATTCACTTGCCGAAATGCTTGTGACAGGAAGTGAGGAGAGACATGAAAAAGCTGTGCTGAGACTGACGTTCAGAAGTCATTTTTGTTTCACTGTGTTTATTGGTTTTTTTGGTCTCACTTTAACACCCCAAGTGCATGAGCTTTACTTAATGCTGGTACTAATAAAACATGATATTAACTTCAAATATTCACATTCCCCCAAAGCAAAACCTAGGCTGTACATCTGATCACGGGATATACAATACTAGATGATTTGTTAAATCACTGGTCTAGAAGCAGCACTCGAGCCCTGTGCTTAATGTAATCAGACCCACATTGTCCGACTGTACTCACATTACATTCTGTTCTAAACTACCAGGACATATATTTTAGCGGAACATTTGCATAATATGATATTATACCCAGTAAATAACAGCAGTACCTCATAAGACAGCGCTGATCAGCTTTGCCAGAAACGTTTCTTTGTTGAGAGAGGCCAGAGCAGTTTTCTGGCAGGGTAGTGGACTGTGATGGCTCTCTAAAATATCAGACAAATCCCAAATTTAGAGCAAGACTAATCCGTTTACTAACAGCCACCTGAAATACTGGCCTGCTCGTTTCATCAAAGTTCTTCATCAAGTCTAGGAAAGTTTGGGGTCTTCTCCACCAAACTCTCCCATCTTGAAATGACTCTGATCAAGTCACTTTAGCTCCGTTACCTGTCGAGTTCCTTCTCAGTTGAGTATCAGTGAGCACGTAGTGAATCAGGAGCCATCCAGAACCCCGTAAAAACTTGCTCGCCAGTGTAACCCAGGGATGTCTTTGTTCACTGTTATAAATTCAAAGACTTTATGTAAGTTACTTCCAATATAGATCTTTGAGACTAAAATCAGGTTAGAAGTATGTAAATAATCAATCTTTTATAGATCCAGTTTGAAGTACCCACAATGTGCTATTTATAGATAGCAAAGCACAAAATATGATGAAAAATCCACTGGCATGTCTATGGGGTGCTCATAGAGATTTCAAACAAAATAGGGGTAAAAGTGATTATGCCCAACGACTTATTTGATAGCTAATTTTGGTTCAATTCCTCTCGTAAATCATAAGGACTTTGCTGGATAATTTTTCTAAGGAGAATGAATTACTGGCATGACATAGTCCTTCCATGACATTTGCTAATACACTGCTCTGTCAAACTGTGAAGTTAAGTGTTTTCATTGTTGAGCTAAAGAGGCTTAACATTAAAAACTTATGGAAATGGCTTTAATACTGAGATTTACTTCTAGAATACTTTTGAAATGCAATATCCCCAGGTACTTTATAAAAAAGCTAGACTTCATTTTCAATAGCTTTTGCTGAGTTTTTATCTGTATTCATAATCCAGAATGTGCCATTATAAATAATTAATCATTCAGCATCTGCTACACTCACAAAACAGTTATATCTCAAAATTAATGGTTGGCCTGATTCTGCATCTCTGAAGTGGCTTAGAACTTTGCTCCTACCTTTCAGCAGAAGAGAGTAAGGCACATGGCATCAACCCCACCACAGCCTTTGGGTCTGTGTGTACAGTTACACACCTTCGTAGTCCAGCCAAACCAATGCAATCACTTTGCCGGCTGGTCATTAATGAAATGAAAATGTCAATTTAAAAGGTGTATTTTTAAGCTATGTGTAAATATAAGTATCAGGGAAATGGGTTGAGGAGTATTTCAGATTAATCTCAGGTTGAGACCTCTCGTTACGACCTCAAGGTGTCCTTCCCCAGTCCTTCCCAGCCAGGGGCAATCCAGTGTTATCCCCGTGGTACCGCTGGCCCTGTGTTTGGCAGGGATGGTAGCCATACACTCACCTCTTCCTTGAGGGCCACCATGCCCAGGGTGACCACTAACCACCCATCTGACCCATTTGCCATTGACGGAATGCAGCTGAAGCGAGCAGAGCACAGCTATCGAGTTACCACGAGCCAATAAACAGTAATAAACTGCTCTGTATCAGATCTTACCTCTTTCAAATCTGCCTTTGATGCCTTTTCAGCCTCATGCATTCATTTAGAGATTCTGTCTTTACACTCCAAGTGAAGTTAAACATCCTCTAAAACACAGATGGTTATTACAGTCTGTCGTAAAAAAAAAAAAAAAAAGAAAAAAGAAAATCCAGTGGAAACTCTGAATGCATTTGATGAGCTGCTACAGTAAAAACCAGCACTGCTTTTGGACAGACCAGCTGCCCTGGACATGTAAAGGCCAGAAGAAAGCCATGTTTACATTAGTTATCTGCTGTGGGTGTTTGTGTAACAAGGTATACGGTAGTACGTACCAGAGATGGCTCAAGGCCCTCAGCTGTAGCTCTGAGATGAGCTCTCTCTTATCAACCTTCTGTTTCTAAACCAATCTTGAAAGAGTTTTGTATGAAGAAGATAACAAACCTGAAGAAAAGGAGAGCAGCTACTTTATTGCCATTTTACCCACAGTTATACAGTTTCCTTAAAATAGGTTTTGTCACTTTTCAGTGGTCTTCCAACCCATAGCCACCATACTGTCATCACTCTTCTGCAAGCTTTATTTACCTGCTTTTGAAAAATTCATATAATTTCCTTTCAAGAAAACACCAGCATTGCATTGACCTGGTTATCAGATAGACTGTGTCCTGGTGAGCCACAAAACATCATCTCTTATAGGATTCTTCAATACAGAGTATGGAAGTAGAAGGCTAAGATTTTGATTGAAGATGTTTTTGATAGACTAAAGATGCTGTGGCTGGTTTTACATAAATAAGAGGAAACAAAGAGTCCCTTCTTAACTCCTTATGTAATAGAGATAAATCCGGAAAATCAAAGCCACAGCTTGCGTGCTCTCTCTGTCACCTGCCAAAGCCTTGCTCTGGGCTACATTAGGAACTAATACTTACCTTTCAATAGCTTGGCTTTACCACTGTATAATCTTGCCACTTCTTTGTTGTTCGTTGTCCAAAAACCTTACTTTGACAGTGAAGCCAAGGAATCCTGTGCTTTAAATGGTTCCACTTTCAAAAAACCTTGCTACTTTCCCCACTTACTCAGCAACAGCTAATACACAAATATGGAATTTATATAGGCAAGAGCATTGGAACTAAAACTACTGCAAAGGCATCGCACATTTCTTATAGTTATGCCCCTCATTTTGCTAGTTAGTCACATATTTAATGGCAGCAGGGATCTCTTCAGAATTGGCTTCGCTTATTTTGCTTTGTGCAAGATACTGCATGATCATTATTCAGGGTTGTAAATAATTCCTAATTACATCTCTAGGGGTCCATTTTGCCTACCTAATTCTTGAAGAAACTACTCTCTTCTGTTTATACAAGCTTGAGCCATATATTTCAGCTGTGATGGTGCAAGCGTTTACCTGCGCAGGAACATCTCATAGTGGGACTGCTCCCATTTTCGCATGACTCACCTGCGCAAGAATAAATACAGGGAGTGAAGATGTGGGTAAGAGGGTTTCTATCCTTCGCAAAAAAAAAAAAAAGGAGTCTAAAAATGATTTTGCCTTGAGCACATAATACTCACAACCAAGAACATGTGGTTAATGAACAAAAGCCTTTTACTTTTCCCCTTTAACTCAGGCTGTCACTATTTTCATGTTTATTTGCCAGATGCATCCCAGCTGCTAATTAAGCTTGAACGAATTAAGGTGAATTGAATCTTGCCTGAGCATCTGCTGTTCTCCTATTAGCATGGCAGGCAATGAAAGGAAGACGATGCTACATCTTTAAAAAGGCCATTTATACATAGAATTAGTTCTTGCAATATACTAATATAAAAATTTTTCTCATCACAAATACTGTGTAAGTAACAATAAATTGTGTTGTAGAATATGCCAATGAATTGACCTGTGTTATAAATCTAGCAGTTTTCTTGGTAGGTTTTTATAATAAGCTAAATTAGGACTAAAGTTTTAGGTGATATTCAAAGAGGAAGAAAGAGACAGGTTTCAAACAATCTATCAGGAGTGACGAAGGTGTAGCTTCAATTCCTCTCTGGTTTTTGCAAATTTCCTAATTAAAAACCCCAGAAGGTAGTGGCAGGCAGTATCCTGTGGGGTCTTCTTTCCCAGAGAAAGGAAAGGGCTTTGTGGCACCTGTGTCAAAACAGACCCCTGTGCAGACCTTAAAATGGGAGGCGAAAGGTGTCTGAGTAGGTCTGTCTGCGCCAAACACAGTTACTGCTCAAGGAGCTTAAGAGTCTTGGTTCCTGTAAAACTGCAGTTAATACAGTATTAAAAAAAAGAACACAATATTAAAAATAGTTATGAAAGGGAAGCAAAAAGTAAGTCATTTTGATCCTGGAGACACTTTTAGGTTATTTTAGATGCAAAGAAAATCTCTTCATAAAAGAAATATAAAAATGATTAAAACTCTGTGCCTTGAGAAGGTGCAGAGTTTGCTTTTACACAATTTGCAGTAAGTCTTTAAAGTGATAAAATCTTGAATATTAGATGTGCATCCCTTAGGGCTTTCATTTCATTTTTATACTGAAAAAAGGCTAATACAAGTTCATAGTAATCAAAAATGGTGATAATTGCCACTACTAAAATTCTCTGTAAAAAGTTTGTGCTATCTTACAGAAAAGTGAGTGAAAATTAACCGAAGCCGGTCCAAGTTAATAAATTTACTTATTGCTCAGGAGACAGTCAGAAAGTGAAGTTTATAAATGTAAATGTCTAGAAGTTAGAAACACAGTTCCTCAGCTGTAAGCATGATAAATTTAAGTTCTGTAAATGGCGTATGGTGGCAATTAAAACCGAGGATGCACAATGGTAAAACTGCTGAAGAAATGTTTCTCGCTACGCGCCTTCCCGTAGGAATATACCACTGAAGGAAAATCTAACGGACTTTACATCCAATAATGAATGTTCTTTTGCTTAAAGACAATGAGAGTCATAGTACCATGTCCTGACTAAAGATGATTAAGTATTAATGCCCATTGGGCTAAAGAACAAAACAAGAGCTATTGATCCAAAATTGGACAAATGTAGTTGTTTTATTAAGCCTAACTGAATTTTGCCAGTTCATAATGGTAAACTCAGCACCACGAGAAGAGTAGTTAATGATAAGACTCTGGAGATCTTAATGATGCTTGGCTTGTCGTGAGCGTTACCTGAAACACAGTGGATAAATTAATCTTCATCACTAAATTCTGTCTAAGCAAAATAAACCAAGGAAATAGCTCTAATGTGCACAGTGACCGAATCTGAAATATAGTCTGCAAGACTTAAATTTTTCACCTGTACTTGAATAAAATCCAAATAGTCCATCAAATCTGAATCCTCCTTTTTTCTTTTTCCAGCAGATGAAATACAGTTAAAAGCTGATATATTAAAAGTGTATCCAGGGTGAATCTCACCCTCTTCCACTAAGCCATGCAGCATTCCTGAGGAAGCCTTCGGGATCCTTTCTTGGGACTATTTGTGTTGAACCACACAAATGACAAAGCGAAAAGCAGCAAGGCATTAGTGTGACAATCAGGAGACAAACAATAGTACAGAATCCGGAGGACTCAGAGTTGCAAATGAGCAACACAGAATGCATTTTGGATGTTAAATTTCAAATTTTAAGCTATTCATTAATTCATGAATAATTCATAATTCACACTTCATAACTATGATGAATAGTAATTACACATAAAATGGAAAGTGCGGGAGAAGAGATAACAATTGATATTGAAGAGATAACAATTGATATTGAGTTGATGAGAGATGAGAAATATTCAACATCTCCTTCTTATAGAGCAGCTAATCTCTAAATTATAACTTTTTAATGTCTTTCTCAAAAACAAAGCACATTTTCTCCTTACACTTCATCATTTTAATAAGAAGACATAGACTGCCTTCTTTATGGACCGGTCCTGCTTAAAAGAAGGTGGCGTTTGTGTGTGAAATCAAAGCTAGAAAAGAAAGATTTAAATTCACAACAGAATAAAAGACATTGTTACCATAGAAGCTTTATTGTCAGATGAAAGAAAGAAGATAGGACACTGTAGGAGAGAAAAACCTTGTGCAGTTATATATATATATATATATATATATATGAAATCAT
>VXAK01018244.1:0-33571 GCA_013399435.1 Arenaria interpres | reverse complement strand
TATGAAATCATAACAGGGCAAAGATACCTAGAAGATCCGAACAATGGAGTTCAAGAAAACAGAGACATTTCTTGAAGAATGAGTAAGAACTGGGGAATCTACAGGCAAATCTGCGTGAGACTCCAATAAGTGAAGAATAATTTGTCGCACTCCTTTTTACAGTAATAGAAAATAAGAGGGGACATCTTAGCCCCCACCAAGGTAAAGCTAGACTGAAGCCATACCCAAGTTGTTCTAAAAGTCTGCAGTAATACAGGTTTTCCCACCTCAGCCAATTCCAGTGCTTAACCACCCTTAGCCTAAGTCTAACTTCAGTTTTACTCTTAACGGAAGTGTTCACAGATAGTGTAATTTATTCCCAAGAGCCATCTCAGATACAAAAAAATAATGGATTAGGTATGACATCAAAAAAAGGCCACACAGGGAGTTAAAAAGGGCAGCTGGTATGGATGCCTATGGCATGCAGGGGTGATCCTGGGAAAGAAGCATACAAGATCCCTTGACATATGCTATCCCTCACAGCAATTACAATAGGCTCACGGCTCCTCTGGCTTTTCCTGTAAAACTTCATTTGAAAATATAGTTCTCTCTTTTTATTTCTCAATAGCCTTATTTGTATCTTATTCTTAAATTCTCTGTCAGTTTTAATCACATACATTTAGCAGTTCAAGCCTCGTATCCAACTGTTTTACTCTTTTTTTGCCTCGGTTTTGATGTTCTACAAAACAAGCAAACAGATCCAATAAGCAATGTGAAGTGAGGTAAAGTAAAGACCAGCAGTAACTTGTAGGAACAAAAACTTATTTATTCTACCAATTTTTTCAACACTGGGAAAATGCGTATTTCAGTAATCAGAGATGGATGAGATTCAGGACTTACGCATTCCGTGTCTGAGTCTGTCACTTATCCCCTTGTGACTGTGGAGCGGCAACTGACAGCCACCTGTAAAACAGGAAAATAATGTTCCTTAGCATATTTTGAGGCCTAATAAAAGTTTGTAAAGCATTTTGATACACTTCAATGAAGGATGACATATTAAGGTGACGAATGACTGCTACATATCATCACCAATCCCAAGACCCCAGGCAGCTCTCTAGTCACATCCTTCATATTCAGCAATGGGATTTTAACGTGTCCACTTCTTGGTGAACTCCAGGGAAAAGCCTCCTTGGCGCTACCACTGCCATTATGTTAAGTCCTTTGTCTGAGTGCCGTCATCCCTTGTGACAGCTGGACTGGAAGGTTGTGACTCCTTTGGGCCAGCCCTGCTTATGGCACTAACGGGAGCACCAGCGTGAACCTCCCAGACTTCCTCCCAGTGGCATCACAGAGAGCTCGGTTGTCAAATGTTGTCATTTCTGGAGCTATCAATCTTTGCTGGGCAGAAGACACAGAAAGCAGCTAAGGGAAGAGAATCACTTCATTCCTTCCAATTAACGTCCTCTCAGGTTGGGCCCGGGGTTGAAGAAAGACACTAAGAAGGAGGCACGTCTTTCCTTCCACTTACACACTGAGTCACACAACTGCTACTTAACTTAGTTGACCTGGGAATTATCTTTTTCCTTACTTTCCCTAAAGGCTTGGCCCTAAGGAAATGTTGTGGGTTCTTTCCTTGAAACTGGCCTTAAGTGTAGGCAAAGTTGCAGTTTAGTCTAAGAAATATGTGCATGGTTTGGTGATGGGAAAGTATTCATCACCACCGTCACCAAAGATGTCTTCATGGTGGTTTATTTACGCCTAAAGGCAATCTTTTCAACAGGCATCCGTGTTGCACAGGCCCAAAGAGTTAATACCGACATGTTCCATCTCAGGAGCTTCCCAAACTGATGCGACCCAGTGGTCTTCAGCGAATATTAACCAGATTTTAAAATGGCTGCTCAGACAGAAGTGTCAGTGAGGAGAAAGGTATTGGATTGAAACACAATTTCCCATCGGCATCCTACAATGATACATATTCTCTCGTTACCCTGTTTCTGCTTTTAAACACGGGGATTTTGCAGATGAGTGAAAAAACGGAGGAAGCATAGCATTCACAGAGCACATCGCTGTGCAGCTTTGTAGGTAAAAATTTAATTGAGTGCTTTACAAATAAGTTAGTCTGAAAATGAAGGTCTATGACTGTTTTGTTATTTAACTAATAATAACATCTTGGAAAACAATTAAGCAGTCAGGTCCAAATCACACAAGCAGTTACTTTTTGGTTTACCATTCAGTAAATAAAATGTTACTGATCTCTATATTAGTAAATAACTGAAAGCCAATAACAATCAAAAATATATATGAGCATGAATAGGCATTTTATTTAGACATGAGAAGTTTTTATTTCATTTTTTCTAGTTAAGTTCCAATGTATCTGCGAATATGTCAAGATGACAGAATCTCATTTAAAAGCTGTGAAGACAGCTGACAGAAAGTGCATT
This sequence comes from Arenaria interpres, assembly GCA_013399435.1. NCBI lineage: Eukaryota > Metazoa > Chordata > Aves > Charadriiformes > Scolopacidae > Arenaria > Arenaria interpres. The sequence continues at coordinate 31,151 of VXAK01018244.1, read as the reverse complement.
AAAAATTAGATTTTGAATTCAAAGAATGAAAGCTTTAAATCACTACAGGCATGTCTGTAGGACAAGATTGATACCAGATGCTATTTAGTACATGTTATTAACAAACCATTCAAGCCTTGAAGGGACCTTGTCACTACATAACTTTTGTCTATGTAAATAAGATTGAAGCAAGGATTTATATTGCTAGCGATATCGAGCATCCAGTACATCAAAGAAACAGGACAGAAAGTACTGCTCAAGTTAAAGAAAGTACCAGAGAATACTAAAATCTATGACTTTCCCCTGACTTTGCTTACACACATAAATCACTTCACAGTGCCACACAAAATCTATCTCATGAAAGCACTGGCTTGCAGAACAAGAACAAGAACAAGCACCTGCACCTGTCTCTGTGCTAAGAAAAAAGGATTATTAACCAAATATTATTGTGTTATTACAAAGTAGTGTACATTAACAGATTAAGTTTTAAACTGAAAACATATATATACACTACAGAACCCCTCAAAAATTTCCTCTATTTCAAAGGTCTTCCTGTCCTTGCTAATGCTGTTCACTAATAAGGAGCAACATTTTGGTTTCGAACACTCGGTGCTTGGGGAATATTGTGAGAGCAGTCTGAGCAGCTAAAGTCTGGTCTTCCCTGAACCTCTGGTCCACACCCTCCACTGACATACTCGTGCCATGTTAATTTGACGCTTTTGCCTTTTCCTGTGGTCTCCCTAATTTATCAAACCAAATTCTCCCTTGCCTTCCAGCTTAGCCATTGCAAACATACTTATACACAAGTCACTTCAAAGGCACCGCATGCCTTACCAAAAGAACAATATGTTTCATACAATCCTATAAATATTTTCTCAGATTCGTAATTTTTAAGACTGAAGAAACCACCAGGAGATCAGTCTGACCTTCCGTCTCAACACTTCTGGTTGAATTAAAAATGCTTTCAGAAACATGCAGTCTGCATCTTGAGACTCAGTGAAAGAGAACGCACTTTTTACATAAATTTCTGAATACAGTTACCCACGGTCTGGCTGGTTTTTATTTTGTTTTCTGGGCTTGATTTGTCTGGTATAACATTTTAAGCACTTAAACAGATACTTTCTCTAAAAACTAGAGAAATCCTGATCATCAGAAGATTTGAAATCAGAATTTTGATGGGTTGGGGTTTGATCTTCAAGGCCTTATGTGATTTCTTGTGTCTGAAATGCTGCTTTCCTTGTGCTGACCTACAGCTACGGGAACTACAGTCAGAGACCTGAGCTGCAATCCCACTTTTACCAGATGACATGGCAGCTGGCAGGTCGTTCTCTGGAAGAGAAAACTTTGGAACTTACTTGTCCAGAAAAATCCCGATATTTATCTTCATTCATTATCAGGATACTTTGCTGGGGTTGTTTGCATTCCACAAGCAGAACTGCATCAGGAAAAAGATGCGTTTTGGAGAGCATTAAACTGACAGCAATCTCTGAAAACAGATCATTATGACTCCAGGCGATAGTGCCTTTTCCAGGTGACTTTTCACCTTGACAGTTGTCTATCAGAAACCAAGATGAGATACACTGGAGTCATCCTGCCCGAGCAGGGGGCAGCCTGTTTTGGCAAGAGCAGCAACAGAAAGACCTGGATCATCTGCAGGAGCTTCCACTTCATGGCCGGGCTCAAGGGTCCCATATTGACTTCTGAAGGAGGGATTAGACAGGAGTCTGCAAAGGGGTCTCACTGAGGTTTACTCCTCCAAGCTCCTCATACTTTTTAATGAGGTTATCTGGCCTATGTTAATTAGGGCTGGCAATATTCAGCATTCATCTGCCTCTCCACATGACAAATAAGGACACTGTTCTTTCATTGAAATGCAAAACTGCCAGAAACTCCACTTGCTATCTCTTTGATGAATCCAGCCCAGAGACTTTACCTTAACGTGATGCCTACAATTGGGATTTGGTGCAATTCCATAATGTCTCCCTTTTAAAATTATTTTTATTTTATTTTATTTTAGCCTCCTACTGATCTGTCAATTTGGAATTACAATGTTACTGGATTTACACATATTATTGAAATATGGGGATTTATTCAGTGCTCTGTTAGAAAGAGTGTCACAACACAGGAAACTAACTTTCTGCTGTAGATGTATATATATACATGATGTGTCTTTTTCTGGTTGCTTTTTAAATTAATCACCTTCTCTTTGTAAGTCTATTCATTGTAACGTCATCCCCTAATATGAACATTACAGTCTCATCCCAGGCTTTACTGAAATCTGTATAAATGCCCTTGATTTGAACAACATCCAGCAGATTTAAATTCTGCAATAAATTTCAAATGGCAGAATTTATTAGCACTTCAAGTTCTTGTGAATTACTGAGATTGCAAAGCGCAACTGTATTTCATCTCCTCAGCCCACAGGCCATGTTCTTAGCGACTGTTGGTAGCTGCATTGAGGGGGAAAGGATTTTCCTGTTTGTTTTCCAAGTACTGAAAATAATTTAGCTTTACTAGAGTAAGAGAGCTCTGGTTTGATTTTTAGGACTGTCACAAAACAAAGATGCCCTTTCTAGGAACATCCTTTTTTATAAAGCCGTACTGTCTGAATGCTGGTGCAGAAGTGCTTCCTCCGCCCTGCTCTGGTCACGAATGGTTGTATGGTCGTACGGCTGGTGTTAAAATCCACTGAAGTGCTCTCTGGCATTTTCCAGTTGCCGGCAGGACCACGGGGCTGAGCCTCTTCAGATTGCAGATTCATTCTGGTCTCATTGACATTCCCCACGTGGCACGGCTGGCCTGAGACAACACAACAGCCTTAACTGTTTCTCTTCATCACAAGAGGTGAGCCTTGTCCTGGGTAATTCACACACTGCTTTTTAGTGATGGAGCATAAAGTGGCTTCTGCACACCACTGGCTTAATAAAAACCTGACAATTTGTAGCATTTCCTGGAGTTTCGATCAGTACAGAGATGCCCTGCACAGTTGAATTACTGTTGCAACAAATAATGAATTGAAAGCATCAACTTCTGGGCTTAAGTCGTCTCACATGATTCATGCAAAAATTAGAATCGGTGAAATGAAAATATATAAACCCAGCCCTCCTCCCTTCAGTGACTGTTATTAAGCAGAGATTTACAGCCAAAGCCCAATCACGTTAAGGTTGAGTGCACCTTTCAACTAACAAATATTTCAGCCATTAAGTGATATACTTTACAACCCATTGAAAGATTGCTCTAATATGCTGGTAATATATATTTCACTGAAAAGGAATAAGTTCCTTTTTGATGGAAGAAGTAAATTCTAACCTTCTGAAATGAAAGTTTGATCTCTGAATACTGTGGCCTCGTCTTTATTGACGCCAACTCCTTTGATAAGATAGTATGGTTATTATTATTTTCTATAAAACAATGAGGATCTCGTTGCTTGTGAAACTTTCAAAACAAAGTTGCATCTAAATTATGTAACATCAACTTGAAATTGGCCCACAGCCTTTTCTATATGATCCGGGACAATTAAATCAGAGATAATGGAAGGAATAAACTAATCCAAGCACAAATCACTAGAGAAATTACTGAAGAAATGTAGCATACCAAAACAGGTGAGAATGAGCAAATAAATATTATAACTTCAATTAAAAAATAGAGTATTTAATGGACTGGAAAGGGATGTGGGAATTAACGTTGGCTGATATATTTCAAACCACTGAATTAAATCCATAATATCTGTTTGTGTTGCTATCTTTTAATGTCTGTGGTTGCCTGAAAGTCATCTTCTAGGAAACAACAAAAAAAAGAGATATATATAGATGTCAGTGTGACTAAAATATTGCTATTTACTGCCACCAGAATCTAATTGGAACCATTCTGTGCAGCCACTCATGTCAGGAAGAACACTTGTGCTTTTAGAAGAGTAATACTGGTTAAAAATCCTGCTGGTCTTGGGAACAAAGCTGTTGCACTCTGGACTTTGCACATGGGGAAGAATAAACAGCCTTGGAAAAGTTCACAAGTTTCTTCAGCAGATGTTGCAGTTCAAAATGGAGGTGTTGGAAGGAGCTGCTAAAGAACCCGGCTGCATTTGTGAAGGCTCTTCGTTAACACGAAGGATTCTGGGCAGGGACCTGCTGTTTGGAGAAGATTTGTGCAGCCTGTATTGGAGTGGACTGGCTTTCTGAGCTGGAAGTTCTTTCCTTGAAATTTTTTCAACAACAACAAAATGCCTTTCCATCTAAATAAAACCATCCGCAGAAATATTTGACTAGCAAAGGGATTTGACTCCATCTCAAATTGATAGAAAATATTCAGTGCTGAATACCAGGCCCTGGTGCGCTGCCTCACACGTGGGGAAGGGATGACAGTATTTATTTTGTATCATTTATTCAGATTGCTAAAACATTCCCTAGCTGAACACTCTGTGCACTGGGTGCCTTTTCCTCTGCTTAAAGTAAAACCACACAACGATAAAAAATAAATGACTCTACCTCCTGTATTTAGGGTATCATCGAACAATTTTAATTCCTGCCTCCCCCTACCCCCCGAGAATATAGCGCTGAGCCCAGCGCAGAGCAATAGCAAACACCGTGAGCTGTTGAATTCCGTCATGTGAACCTAAATTCCTTATTTCAAATGCATTGTGTAGCTTTGCAGTATGCTGATGCTTGATGCTTATAACTACTGTGTTGTTTAAAACAGCCAAATTTACATTCTTTCTGAGGGTTTTATACAGTAATGGAATAGCCATAAAACTGTTTTCCAGTGCCTCCATATATTGTTCATTACTGATACTCTAAAGCTTATTGTTTTTCTAATTTTTGAGTGACTCCCAGGCATTACTGACTGTTTCGAGATGTCAAGGGTGCGGAAGCATTCAGCGCCCATTCAACAACACGGCGGAACGCACTCTGTGGGTAATGAGAAATGTAGATGTTATTTGAATACCACTTCCTCTTCTATAAGGCACCTGATACATATCAGCAGAACAAACCTACCCAAAAAGAAAATAAACCCATTCAAGAAGAGATCGTTTGGAACCATGTTTGCTCTGGTTGCCTTCTTTAGTAAAAAGGAAAAAAAAAAATCATCACCTCTCAGCAGGGAAAGCCTTCGTAGCACATCAGTTGTCCTTAGGTTCATGTTAGATTTACACTGATCAGCAAACCTGGAAAATATATGTTGCCTTTCACATTCAGCACACTTCCCTTTTTGCTGGCAAGTACCTTTTTCCCTCCCCCTTTTTTTTTAAGACTTGCTTACTGAACACAAACAATGTATTCTCGTGCTGCTTTTTGGTATTTTAACTTGTCTTGAAAAAAACCAGCAGTTGAGTATAACTTGAATATTCACTTTCCAAAGCTTGACCAAATTACATTGCACATTCAATTTCTTCTACCTTACGGAATAAGCAAATTGAATGTGATGTGTTGTAAGAGGAATAGGCTCAGCACTTCTATAAACTTCAATATTTTTCTGTTACCAACCACCAACTTGTTAATTAGAGAGTGATTGAATCTTATGGACTGGAGCCGTGTAGAGAAGCTCAGCTATTTGTACATGACCTGCTCTGGAATTAAAACAGCAGCAGGGGAAAAGGAGCTGGGCAGAAAGAATATAGTTCACAATTACTTTTATACATTTTTTAGATGTATTTTTTTTCTTGGAAAAGCCCCCTGACACTAAATTTTGTTTGGGTTTTGGAGAAAGGAGATTATTTTGTTTCGGTTTTGATTCATTGTTGGTAACAAAACTGTTGAATGGTCATTAAAGGTGTTGTGCTTGGGGGTCCTGAGACGTTTGAAGGAACAGCAGGATGTCGGCTTCCAAACTGAATTTGAACTCGTGTGATCGGAATCCAACTACTCAAGCAACCACCTGAAATTTCACCACCTGCCCGTAAATGCTACATAGTTTTAAAAAAAACTATTAAAAGGGTATTCTGCTCTGGATGTACCTGCCCACCTTAGGCGCTTATTTGACCCCTATTACTGTACTATCAAAGCACCTCACGATCTTCCCGGCTTTCTCCTGACAAGCCCCCTGTGAGGGTTTGCTATTATCTCTGCACTCACGCTGACACTTTATGTTTCAAGGAAGTACAAAATCAAACTGATTCCAATGTAATACTTTCCCTTTGGCCTTGGAGGCCCAAGGCAGCTCTTTCTAAACATGGTTTCAATCATGTTTCACAGATTAAATGAATTATTCAGGTCTGTAAATCTACATTTTGCAGAAGATTTTGCTCAGCTTTAAGATCAAGTTATAAAAAGTCATCATTTCTCTAAACTGCCTCTTAATGGTACAGTTTTGATAAAAAAATCATGTAGGAAGTATACATCTTTTTAAATGCAGCATAGTTTTACAATAAGGGGTAAAACTGGTTTTCTTTAGGAAAAAAAATAATTCACCAGTTCAAAGAAGGACAATCTGTAATTAGAACTGAAAGGGGAGACCTAATTTGTACACCTGATGGTAAAAAGGAGGTTAGAGGTAGCATTTCCTATTCCCAGTTATCATACCTCTTTTACAGGTTAATTTTACCCAGAGTTTGAAAAGAGAAAAAGGATAGAAAAGAGAGAAGAGCAGAGGAGAAGGGTCAAATTCCAGGAAATGATTCTTACTTTCTGTTGTTTTGTTTTCCAAATAAACCATTGCTTACAGTTTTCCCTTTCACTGTGAAAGGGGAGAAAGTGTGGAGAATTAATTGTGGTATCAGACATGGAAATGTTTGGAGAGAGCAATTCCTCCAAAAGGCATCAGAATGAAACATTCCTTGTTTCTATCAGAGTAATGCACCTTCTGTGGTGAAGAGGAATAAACCAATAATCAAGGTGTAAAATGACAGGGAAGTTGAATAACAAATCAGCTGGAGAAGGCTCTAAATTTAAACTCTTCAATATTAGCAATGGTTGTTGTTTTATCCTTTCCAGGCTGAAGATTGATGAGCATTTTCCTCAGGGAAAGTGCTGACTTTGGCTGTCCCTGGCCTCTCCTCTGCTCTTACACATTGATTCCTGGCCCCGTGCTGTGCCCTCCGCTGAGCTTGGACAACTGGTTTGGGACTAAATGGACAATTGGATCAGGGAGGTGACAAGGTCAATAATAATAATAATAATTATTTTTATTACAGTTTCCCCATTTCACTTTACTGCTCAATCTCAAACTCCTTGTGTGCACTGAAAAAAAGGGTTTAGCCAGCAAAGGGAGAAGAATGGGTGGCTGGATTTGCTTGGAGAGCATCCTCACAGAGCAGCGTTAACGCTGGGAAGGAAGGAGACCCTTTGACCACCAGACCCTGCCCACAGGGACCAAGTCACGCTCCAACGTGACCCAGTTACTCACGACTTGTCAGACAGTGGGACAAAGCAATTGTGAGACACCAACAGCCCTGGAGGACGCTTGGAAGCTGCATGTTACCGACACAAGCCCCACTGAGAATCTGTCCCTGGGAAGATTATCTAACAGGGAGGACATTCTCCCCTAACAGGGAGAAACGGATAGAAATTCCTAGCCTGATCCGTCATCATCTGTGAGGGCTGTTGCTTGGATCTCAAGAATTTTATCCCGTCTAATTGTACGCCATGGCCTTTGTTCCGATAAACAGCTTCCAAGGAGCGGCGCGATCCCCAGCACAGCAATCAGCTGGTACTGGTGTCAGCGGTCATTTCAAACAGCTTCACTCGGAAAGATCTAACTGAGAATTGAGCAACAAAACCTGTCAGCTGACAATTTTACTTGCTGTTTGGGGTTTAGCTACTGGTAGAAAAGAAAGAAGAAAACACAAACCCTTCATTTTTAGTTGTAAAAGCTGGTTTTAGGAATCTCTCTCGTCTAGTGTCCTACTAAATGGAGACTGACGGGATAATTGTTTCCCTGCAGAACCTGCAATGGGGCAGGAACAGGCAAGCACTGCTTCCTGTTATTTCTTACCGCACAGGAAGAATAAGAACTGCTCGCTGTCCTAAGGGTCTGTTCTTGCCACTCAGTTTGTCACCTCCTATTTCCCTGTGTTTTACCTACAAAATGCCCCAAGATATAATTTTTTCGTGAGTAAGTCTAGGCTGAATATATTGGTGGAAAAAACACTGTCAGTACAATCCTGAGTAAACTATTTAATCTTATGCCTGCTTCTTCCAGCCCTGTTTATGTGCAATATTGTTACCATTTATCCTAAGAGGCAATTAAAGTATTTGTTTCAAATTATAGTCACAAATGTGACTTCTTTTTAGGTAGTGACTTTGTTATTAACCTGTCAATCCTGATTATTATTAGGCAAACGATTCATTTCATCTGTTCGTTGCTGCTCATGTGCTCCCGTCCCTGGTCACCAAAGGAACTGGGCGGCTGCTGCTGCTCCCGGAGCGGAGATCTGAAAGTTTCCAAATGTGAGACCAGCAAATAATTGGCACTAATTGTCAAATTAATTATACTGGATGTCACACAAATATTAGGATTCAGGAACATTTTCATAAACATGCAGCAGTTATCTAAGCACTCCTGAATAGCACAGGCATGTTAGTTACGGGAAGCCAAACACCGCGTTTTATCCATTCGGCAATTCCTGTCAATCGGCTGGCATTTTGTTAATTATTTCTTCAAAAATCAAACCAGCTCTACTCTGTTATTTGTACTAAAACCCTTGTATTGTTGTCTGATGGACATCACATTTGGGATCCTTTTCATTACTGCACTACAAAGTAATCACACAGTATAGTGGAGTGACCTGCTTTTCAACTTGATTTTTCTTCTGCTCAGCTTTTAAGAAGTTATTTTTTTTCTCAAATAATAGTGACAATTAAAATATTTTTAAAAAAGAAGCATAGAAAAGGTATCCACCTGAATAAAACTGCAAACTGGAAATATTTCCTTTAAAGATCCTGATTTTTAAAGAAGTTTGTTGTGTTGTTCCGCACACGGCTGTAACACAAGGTTATTAGCGACTGCTGGTTCGGATGAGGTATTTTGCACCCAACTGCCTACAATCAGTTAGTTGACTATGAAACTGCCCAATTTCTGTGTGTAATCAAAGTAACTGTGTACACATTTGGCATGTAATTACGTTTCTAAATTGATTAAAATCCAGCCCTGAAACGATTGCAAGCTAAGGCTTGGCTCCAATGATTAGTTCTTAAAACTTCTTTCACAAGCTTGAGCAAATAACACATTTGCCAAAAAATGCTGCCAACTGTGAAAGTTAATTATGATAAATGTAACACAGTTCTCTCATCACCAATGTACAGAGAAAGGCTTTTGCCTTTTCTAACTTTATTGTCCATCAAGACAAAGATGGCGCTTCAGGTTTTTTTTCCTTTAACAAGGACAGATATGCTCATGAGTGACAGTTAAATTTGTTGGAGGTATTAAATTGCTAATGCTAATGCATTTTACAATCTTCTGAACCGATTTAATATATTAGACTGTCACTCAAAGTCTTAATAAACAATTCCACACTCTTAGTTTAAAATCATCCTGTCAGATCTGGAGCTTTTCTCAATTGGCCTCCATTGTTAATGTGATAGTAGTTTACAAACAAATGACTTTTTTTTTCTTCGTAGGTTGTATCATATGAGACTTTAATGGGTGTTTCTCTTGTTTCTCTTTTTTATTTATTAGGAAACAGCTGTGCCAGAGCTTAATGGTGTGGATTTGTGCTTTAAAGCACCTGTGCTTGTAGCTAGACTTCTCCCTCTCTTGCAAATAATCCCTCACTTATTCATATTTGAATAGATCTTTCTTCTCATTTTAGGATATTGCAAACTCAGCCTTGTGCAACTTAATACACTTTTGAAGAATGATTTCATTATGTTTATTCTAATATAGTGTAATTCCTCCATGGAGTGCCACTTTTGCTTCAGAGACCCATCAGAAGCTCAACAAGTACTGAAGTTTCATGTTTGCAGATGTGAAAACCAGAGGTACTCATTATGGCTAATAGACTTTGACAGAAAAGTCATTAAAAATAAAGTATTTTCTCTAATTTTGTAGGAAAAAAATAAGAGAAACGAGGCATTCATTTTTCTGAAGTGCATTTATGGAGAAAACAACCTGGATATTTTGATTTTGAGGCTCTCAAATGTAAGAAAAGCAGCACTAGCATCAAAGGGTTTAGAATATTGTTTGGATAAGTATCCGGATTTTGATACTTTATCTGAGTGTTATATCAATATATTGGATTGCTGCCAAAGAAAAACTTGTAGAGAATTCTACCTTATACTAGTATTAATAAAACCTTCTTATGTTTTGTTTGTTTTTCCATATCTGTGTGCTGGTGGTAGATTTGTTCTGTGAATAGATGCAGAAATGATTTGTAGTGGGATCTAAAAGCCCTGCAACAGACAAATACAAATTGTTCTGACAGCTCCTTCCATAACGTGCTGCTACTCGTTTACGAAAGCTTCATTTCCAACTCTCACAATTTTCATTATAGACTTTCCTAACTTAGTTATGCTGAGAGTATTCCCTAGGGCAGATATCTTCTCCTTCATAGAGAGCTTTTAGAATTAGGACAAAGGCTGTGAATGAATCCCAGAAGAAATAGGACTAGTCAAGACTACCAAGTCTAAGACTAATGAAGCATCAGTACGTCAGGCACCTGAGCAGGTGTGCTTTCATTTTAGGGATATCACGAAGCTTTGATTTTGCACACAGGTATAACTAACTCAAAGCTATAACTAACTCAAAGAGATACAGAAATGGGGCCAAAACTCAAAAATACCAGGTCACATAATCAGAGTAGTTAAACTACAATACTTAAACTGAGTTTCTTCCTGGCCTAGAATCCTCAAGGTTTCCAGGGCTCGCCCTACACCTGTCCCACATCCAACCTTCCAAGGTTTCTGACGGTGTCAGAAAATAGCTTTTCTGAATTTGGTGATTTGCTGTACCAAAGTACCAAAAGTAATAATTCCCTCGGTGTTATTGTTTATTTGCTTACAAATCCAGTAAGAGCAATAATGAAAACATTAAGCAGCAGAAAAAGTGAGCATATTGACCTGGTTTCGACTTTTGTTGTGATAATTCCACATCACTGTACGTGGGGTGCAATATTCTATTCTATTGCCTAATAGAATAATTGTCAAATTTTCCGAACAAAAATATTGTAATGAAAAAATGCCATCCCTTCCTGACACCCTTCCATTTTTAGATCATCGTAGCTATAAAAATATGTAGAAATATTTGGATGCCTAATCAATGGGTATTGAAAAATGAGGATTGCCTCATCAAGCTCGTGTTAGGGAGTCAGAGTCACTGGCGCTGCATCAGATTTCAACAACTGAAGATCTGTTTTTCTGTCTCTCTGGTGGAATCAGTCACATCATTCTATATTACCTTATAAAGCAAAACACAGCATTACCGATGTCACTAGGTAAGATATTTTTTGTAAGTGTTGGGTTTTGGAAGTTGGTGGAATTTTTAGGTGGGGCACTGGTCTATGGATATCTGACCTCTTCTAACTGACGTAATATCCAGGTTTTTTTCTGATTCATAATATAAATTGTCTCTGATGGCAGAATAGATTCTGTCATCTGATATGTGGGAAATTGTATAGTCCTAGATGAAGGAATATGTGGTTTGGACAAGCAGAGCAGTTGTTGACCACCTAATACATACAGGAATCTTTTTATATGTTTGGATGGATCACTACATTCCAGCCTATTTGCTCCAGATGAGGATTTAAGGGCTTAGTTTCTGTTTAATAAAGCATACTTAAATACTTAAATCCCTGCCTTTCCAGGGGTCAGTAAGCTTTTCTTTGAGAGACTGGCCTGGTTTAGTTAGGAGTCATTTTTGCCTTTACAATCATAGACTCAGTTTCAGAGATCTGAGCAGTTGTGAGTGACTTTTAACCAGCGCATCTGGCGTGGGCAAGGCTCAGTTCTCACTGCTGACCGGATCCATGGCGAGCTGGCACTTCCTAACTCTCGGTAGAAAGCATGGGAGATTTTATGTGCTTCAGAGATCAGGACAATTCTATGTTAAAAGATGCAATGCCATAATAGTACATTAGAAAACTTACAAACTTAATAGTAAGAATGTGTTTTGGATGAAACAGATATTTGTCTAATGAATATTTTTCAAAAAGCAGTTACAGAAGAGATAGCAGGGCGACAGGCTCAAATGTAAAAAATGGGAGAAAACAGGCTGAGACAGAATAGGAAAATTAAATCAAGATACTACCTTTGTATTTCTTTAAAGCTGCTCTCCATTATCCTGGTTCCCATTTTCTTCATTTCAACATTACAAATAGACTGAATTTTTATTTTTAAAAGAGGATGCCAAGTATTTCTTCTATTAGATTTGCAATTCTATGAACTCCACACAGCGTCTGTAATAATAAAAGATAGTAATTATGAACTGGTATAATTTTCATTACACGGTCGATCTTGCATAAATTTGACGCTGTAACAGCACTGGTCTGCCATTAGCGTGGGGTGTGGGAGGAGCTGCTGAAAATGAACTCCCCAAACAATAGGTTTGTGGGGACAGTAGCTCTAACGGCTTTCGTCGTTGCCTCATTCCTTGCGGGAACCATTCCGCAGCCGCAGAACTCCCACCGAAGTCTTTCTGCAAGTGCATAATTGGGCCCCAGTGCACACTTTAACACATTTGTTTTCATTACCATGTTTACTATCTATGTTTTGGAGGTGTCAGTTACACTGTGCTCCATGGCTCTAAAACCGCAATGCGACAGCAATATTTTATATTTCTTTCCTGAAACAATAATTTACCAATTATTTTTCCCCTTATGTGTATGTTTTTACAAAGTACCTCTGTGTGTTCCAGAACAGTTCGCAAAGTCAGCATTTTCATACAGCATTTTGAACCTCTTATACTTGTAAAGGAGTAAAGATTGGATTCTTTCAGTCTTTGCAGGCAGTTAAAATTAAGAAACACACCTCTTCAGAGAGAAGTCTGTTTTTATACAAAATCTATCACTAAATTTACTAGAATTTATGGTTGGCATTTCAGCAGACTTTAATGTTTTTAAACATGGTAACATTTATCTTTTTTTTTCCTTTAAAGAAAGTGGGTACTAAAAAAATTACATATTGCCATTCTTCATATACATTTTGTGTGAAATCTTAAAATATAGTCTTTGAAAATCTCACTATTGAGTTAAAGCGAAGGGATTTATTCCGTATCTTTCTTTCACTGAAGAATAACTAATATACTATTATTATTTTTTGATTGAATCAGTGGTTAATGAGAAATATTTGCAGACGGCACACAGCAAATCAATATCTTTGTTTCTCCTGCTAATCTTCACTCTACAGATAATCAGCCTTTAGAGGACTGAGAGTTTGGGACTATTAGAAGATAAGGATGAAGCGCTGACAGCTTACTCATTTCCTCATGCAAAAATATGTTAGGTCATTTTTTGCATGTGAAATATGATAGGGATATATCATCGACATTTGATAAATAGAGAGGTTTTTAAAAATTGCATCTGAAATACTTGACATTCAGTACAGTTTTTGAAAATGATAAAATCACAATTGTAAAAAAGACCTGCAGTATTGCCAATCAGATTCTTGCTGTTATGTGCACCCTGGCACATACATCTTACTGTCCCCCTGCAGAAGAAGGAATGAGCATAAAGAAAGGAGCAATTTTCCTGCCGTAAATTGGAAAGTCTGCCAACCAGCTAAGTGATCTACCATCAATCAGTGTTAAATTCTCCTTAGCTGCAGAAAATTCAAGAACTAACTATTACTGAGAGATTTCACACAGTGACTAATGGTATATGACAAACACATTTAGAATCTGCATAGACCAGCATCAGTTTAAAATATAACATGAATAATAAACAATTCTAAGGATATCCTGGTGTGCAAAATAAGATATAATCTCTTCAGACACATATTGTACATAGAAGATTACCATTCTAGAAATGCATTCAATATCAATACAGAACAAAGTCAAGTATACAATATGACTTCATTTGGAATAGCATCTTTCATACAATATATGCTGCAATGTTGCACGTATACAGGCAAGACTGTAGAGCAAGATGGCTAGGTTATAGGATAAAGTAAAGATGACAGCTGAATAAAACACTGGGCTGAATATACAATTACTTTACTCATATGAGGAGCCCCATTAAGTAATAGTGAAATCTTGAGGTGAGGAAGGTCTTCTCCTCCACCATGTCATTACTGAAGCCACAACTAATGCATCTGTTCCAGATGGCAAGCATTCAAATGAATGTGAGATAGTGTTGTCGCTTGCATACTAAGCTGGTCATTTCTCACTTGCAAAGATTCCACTCATGTCTGTTTAGTTTTCCTTTAAAAACATAGTCCTTAGTTCCATAATATGGAAAAATATTTATAAGAAAGGAACATACTAGCTATTAAAAGCTGTCTGCACTTCTAGCTGAAGAACAGTACATAGAACTGGAGACATTTGTCCTAGATTTGCATTTTCAAGCATTTAGACCTGAATTTTTTCCATTCATTTCCCATATTTATACTTTTGATTCAGAATATAATCATTTTGACAATGGTCTTTCTGGCCACAGAGGTTTGTTTGGTGTTTTTTTTCTGACAAAACTGTGTTGTCACAGAAGTCAATGGGAGCATTGGGTTTTGTTTTATTGGGAATAGGATCTGTTATTTTGGGCTTTGTCAAGCTATGAAGGAATCACAACAACTTAGGGCAAAGGTGTCTTCACTTCGAATGGACACGTACTCTGAAAGAAATAGAAATTTGTAAGTCAAAGCACCCAGGGCAAGGTGTGCTACACAGAGAATACAAGCAGTTCTAATGAACACCAAAGTGAGATGGAATAGCCTGAACAAATGCAATGGCACCAAACAGCTTCAGGCTGAAGTACAGCTTCCCCCACTCCCAGCAGAAATAAGAGAACCAGGAGGGAAGCATAACCAAATAGTTTAAATGTGTTTAGGTACAATGCTTGTAAGTTATGGTGTGATCTCTCAGATATTAGTCTGACAGTATGTCTCCTCATCCATCTTCCTGCCTCCCAAAATTTAAGTATTCACAACTAGTTTGCTTAAAAACTTGAAATGCTGGGACTATCCACCTCTGAATTGTGACTTTCTGAATTGTTCAGGGATCAGTTTATCTAATTTTGTCTCCTCTGAGCTCAGATATTTCATATTTAAATGGGATAAAGTGTTATATATGTTAAAGACAGAACAGTACAGACACAAGTTGGGAAGTCTGTTTCAATGAAAATCACAGGTAATACAATAAACAGCTCTACCTTGTGGTTCAGCTGTTTCTATACCAACAAAAGCATACTCTCCCTTGACCTTAAATCTACAAGAGCAAACAGTCTATACATAGTACTTGGAAAGCAGAGACTAGGACAGTCAGAATAAACAAAAATACTTAAATAATCATCCTATTATCTGAATTATAGTAATGTCTCAGTGATTTGACCCTACTATAGAGCATCTTTTCCCTTTACAGAATTGCTAAGAAGAAATCAGGAAAAAAAGGAATGTGCACATTACCATCATTCGGTGTCACACACAAGCACAGACGCATAGGGGCAGAAAGAACATACAAGCAAAAGATAGTTCGAAAATGTTATTAGTAGAAAAAATCCCGGGTCGGCTGAATGCCATTAAAGACCTGCCTGTGTTACTCCAGCACCTGGAAGTATATATAGCCTTCCTCCAAAGGCTATAGAACTTCTTGTAGGAAAAGTGGGGGACAAACATATAAAAAAAATAGCCAAAATCCATTTATGATAACACACAAACTCAGTGTTGAAAGAAACCATAAAGTTTATCAGATAAATTGTATTTCCAATTATTGACTTCTCTCAAAGAAAAAAAAAATGTATTTTAAAAAATTCAAACCTAAAGTGAGAATATAGCAAGACAGCTGACTAGGCAGGAGGATATTTGCCATCTCTCCTCTGTGCTTTCCTCTACAGTTAGCAAAAGCCTCTGATGTATTATCATCATATTATCTTCCATTGTTTTTAATAGGTTTTTTTTATGAGTAAGGAATTTATGGCTGTATGCAAATATTCTGTGAAGCTAGCAGCAAAAGAAAGTGCTATTTACACTGAAATTCATGTACTAACTAAAAAGCATTAACAATAGCAATTAACAACAATAGAGATTGTGCTGTTTCCATCTGTATTTTGCAATATACAGCAAATGATAGTCACTCAGCAATACATTAATTTGCTAATGTTCTTCAGTTAAAATATAGAAGTTGTTCTATTTATTTTAAAGCACTTTTATCAAAGTAGTCCAAATCCCCAAATCCTGTCTGCTAAATAATTAGAAATCGTTAAGGATATGAGAATTCACTCCCAGCCTTGAGCAAAGTATTATTTCCCTAAGAGGAGTTCCAAAAAACACTCCAGAGACACACTTTGGATTTTCTGTTATTCCAGATGGGATAGAAAGGAGCAATCTTTTGTGTCAAGGCCATCAGCAAATTCAGGTATTCCTCTCTCGTGCTGTCCAGATGGGCCCTGCTGCCTGTGTACCACTGGTTTTTAGGACAGAGAGAGATAAAAATACAGAGATACTGAGTGAAAGGGAGAGGGGACGGGGGAGGAAGAGAGATACAGCACTGACAAGAGAAGCTTCACCTCTCATCGTCCTTTCTCCAAAACCACAAGATAGAGTTATATGGAGGAAGGTCTACCGTGTCTGTTTCCTCAGCTCAAACAAATATACTCATCAGCTGAACACATTTTTCAGAAATAGCAAAATTCTGCACTGTAGAATTTCTAAGAACAAGCAAATTGTGCAAATATATTCTGCTTATATTTAAATTCTCAAATCTAAAGAACAACCCAAGTAATCTATAAATCTGTGAGAATCGTGACAGGTCTCTCTCCAACAGTTTATGTACCTGCTTCATCTCTACCCATAGAGCAGCATCCAGGTGGATAATAGTGTCTTCATATCCTTCCCAAGTGACCTTGCAGATACCATTAACCTAAATGAGATTAGTCACCGGAGCTGCGCACAGTTGCTTTTAGCAGATGCAGCCACAGCAGCAGCACTTATCAATAGAGAAGCTTGTTGAAGGGAGAGCGCCTGGATTTGGAAGTTTTGAAGATGATCATAAGGACATATGGTATCTGAATTTCTGAATATGCCAGAAACAGCCTGGCATAAGGACGCATATCAAAAAAACCCAGAAAAATCCTTTGTGAAGAATGCACATTTTCATGTTCATTTTCATAATATGCTGCAAGTGTTTACACAGAAGCCTCTCATTCACAAAAGTGATGTTTATTACTATCAATCACAGAAACAGCAAACAAAAATACTGAGATTTTATGTACAATGCTTCAGTCTGAGGGCTTCTGTAGGCAGCAGTAGTTATTTTACTGGCAAACGGTGTCATTGGGAATATGTTGATCATCTGGCTAAGTTGTAACATTCATAAAATATCAGCATCCCAGCTGAAAAACAGCCGTAACAACACAGCGAGGCAGGTTTTCCTTTGCACATACTTAAACATTTATGCTGAGGTACTAATTGCCACTGTAGAGAGTATCTTTTCTGTTGAACAGGAGAATCATCCATGAATGAAGTTCCAAGGTTATTGTTAATGCAAAATCAAATGGTCAATAAGAACAGATTTTATTTTCCTAGTACCTTTCCCAGGTCAAGTAGGTACTGTGGACGCAACTGTATTTTGTGCACTTTGAATGAATTTGAGAAAATCTTTTAAAAAGCTTATATTCATATGATATTGAAATGAATTCCAAAGGACAAAGGTTCCCCAAACCTCTCATGTGGTCAGTGAAGAAAGAGAGAAACTTTCAGAAAGCAGTGGAACTACCTAAAACCCGAATTATGTTTTGAAGATGTCTGGTTCTTTCCTTTGTGTACAAGAAGGATTTCTGAAACTATTGTCCTTACTAAAACACCTCCAGTAGTTGTAGAAGGCTGGGATTAATCTAGAACTTTGTTCTTGAAACCACTTCAAGAACAAGGTCGTCTCAAAAAAAGCCTGCAGGATGTGAATTAATATGAGAGCTAGTATTGCTTTTATCTAGGGCTTAAAGCATCACCTGCAAGGGAGAATGCTGGATTAAAGGACTTTCTTTAAACAGAACAGTAGGCACAAGTAGCTGTGATGACAGCTTATATCAGAATGCACTAATTATTGGGCTGCAGGGTAATACACACTCCTGTTCTCTTTCTCTGTGGCTTACTGAGTATTTAATTATTCTATGTAAAGTGAAATAGCTTCAACAGAGTGGAGAGTAGGATGAAAATCAATCCTGTAAGTCCTTAATGGTAGGGTAGGTTCAAATATTGTCAGATGGAGGAAGAAACTGAAATCAGAGCTGCTAGAAATGGATCAGTTATCTGATCAGTTAAATTAAGTGGAGGACTATGTAGAGTCTACCTCCTTTTCTGAAAACACCTATGGGATCACTTCAAAGAAGGGGAGATCTCTTTCTTTGTGAACCCAAATAGGTTCTGCGTTTCCTTTTAACTATGGAAAATCATGTTAAAAATACCTTTTAAGTTCCAGCCAAGTTAGCAAACATAAAAAAGAAGAAGTGTTATGCAGTGTCATCCTCCAAATAATTGAAGTCTAAAATAGATTCAGTTATCTCTGAGGGCAATTCTTGGGCTGCCACATGTTTAATAAGTACCAAAGACTTTCCAGCTTGTGCTGTGGAGCTATGCATGTCAGTATTCAACACCACAGGTGATGACCTCTCTGCCAAGAAGAACTTAAATTTTGTGTTTGCCACAATCAGGTAAGGGCCGTTTGGCGATGTATCAATCAAAACCAGTCAGAGTATTCAGTCTTTTCTTAATGAGTGGATATTACCACATAGGTATAACTGGATGAGAGAAGCAGCGACATCTCTCAGTTGCCAGCACGATCGCTAGCTCAGCTTTCTGTCCTCTCGGTCCTTCCTCGCAGCTCTGAAAGGCGCCTGCTGGCATTGCTGGGGAGGTATCTACTTCCCAATTTATCTGACAGGTGGTTAGCTATTAACATATATAAAAGTTGTGACCTGTCTGCCACTTTCAATAACTCAAGTGCTATATCTCCAATCTGTCATGTCCTTGGCAGCCCTTTTGTTTATTAGTAAATGCATTATTCATTATGAAAATTTGTTAGGAAAATGTGCCTTAATTTTCATCATTTTAACTGTACTATTATGCCTTTAGTGGCATTTTTCTTTGCCGTACTCCAGCTGTTTCAAGAACTAGATGGTTACTGGGCTGATACACCCCTACATGGGAACACGAGGGAGGACGGCACTTTGCTCTGTCTGGTGCAAGTTCTTCAAGATGTGCAGAGATAAAACAGGTTGTACAACTAACTCCCTTCACGATGGTGAAGTGGGTGAGTGCAAAAATGGAGAAGAGGAGACAAATAAACCTGCATTTGCCATCCACTGTAGTCAAATTAATCCTGCATGTTTAAATGTGAATTAGAAATAGTATCTTTGGGAGTTCAGAGAGGCACTGTGACTCACACAGCTCTCTTCACTGGGGCTGCATCCTCATTGCTCCTTATCCAAAAGGGTGCCTTCTCCCTTCTTCCTCTCTGCACCGTAAAAATTGATTTATCCCTAACAAGTAATAAGGACCTCTAGTGTTCCACACAACCAAACAAAACCTGTGTTTATACTCTAAATAAACATACAAAATTTAGTCTTGGAATTGCTAGAGACTTAATAAAGGCACTGGTCCTTATAGCAGCAGCAGTCCTTGAACCAGATGGTAGCCCTTTATGCTTTCTGGAACAAGCAAAAGGTCCTAAAGAAATATATTGAGCATAGATCAGGTTTCCATGAATTAGCATTGGGGTCGGTATTCTGTTGTTACATTAGTTTGGAAATTTCTTATGTAAATTGTACTGTAATGCTTATAACACCTGTTATTATGGCAGGATTTATTCAGGTTAATAAAACAGTAAAGTCACTAATAAGATATCATACTATAATGTTGAAAAGGGAAATTACCATTATAAAATTTGATCAAATGGACGTGACAGAAATTAGGAAGCAACTTAACATACTGGAGGTAGGAAGATACAGTATGCAAGACCGATCCTGATGTGTGGGGGATCAGATGAGGCATAACGGCTTGGCAGTTAAAGTTATTTCAACCAAAGTTTCCTTCCCAACCAGCTATCTATCTTCCACGCAGTTCGGATCACATTATTTTAACCTCAAAGTTCACCCTTTGGATTGATAAGTCTGGCTACCTGAGGATTTTGGAAGGTGAGCAATTTGTTTTAACCATCTTCCAGACAGTTATTGAAATAGCCTTTTATACTGGTGAACTCTGTACACTGTACATTTTTCATTCCTGTGTTGTCCATTTGTTTGCTCCTGTTTTGCGAAGTGTGGCTTTGGAAAGAGAATGTCAGAAACGAATGGCAAAAGTGCTTGCCAATTACTATTAAAAATCCCATGTCCACGTCTAAAGTCACTTAAAGCACACAAAACTTGTGGGACATGAGTTAAATTAACAGGCAAATATGCCAGATCTTAATTGAGGGGATATTTTTTTCTCTAGGTTTTGCTGTGTCTTCAGCTGAATTCTGGAGGACAGAATTTCCAGTTGCTGTGCAAACTGTCACACGGAGAAAGATCGCCTGTTGCGCTCCAGTCTTCCGTTCTGCAAAATAGCGGCCCATTTTTCATGATTGCAGCTTTGTGTGAGCTGCACCAGTGAGATGTTTTTTCTGGCACATTATTCAGGGAGATGCTACTGGGCAGGTGCTTACAGAATTTTAAGGTTATATTTGGAGTCAAGGGAAGAGAGAGAGGCAGAAACTTCTTCTTACCAGTTGTATAAAGAAACCAAAATCTCATCTGACATCAGATGAATGAAAAAAAAAAGAAAGTTAAAAGGATGTAGGACAGAAATAAAATTCTCAAGCATTGTTCCTGCTCAGCTTAAGCACTGTAAATGCATGTCAATTGTCAATTAACCTTGCCTGTTTAAATACAGAGATGGGCAGATGACTCTTCTTTAATTTTTGCGTTCTTCTAGTTCAATTTCAGAAGTTGATTTTCAATGTATGAACATAATAGGAACTACATCGGGACAAACCAAAGGTCTTTCTAAGCCACTGTCGTATCTCTAAAAGCAGCCGACACCCAGCAGGCGCATGGCAATACTTTCCCAGATATTATTCAGTCTCAAATCATTTCAGCTTGCAGGTGTCCTGAGACAGGGGTCCAATGCATTTAATAAAATTTCATAATTTTTTTCCCCACAATTTTTTGTGTTGTCTTAATATCCATGTAAATGATGAGCTTCCTAGTGTTTGCTACAGTTTCCCACCCAGTGCTAGTGACTCGGACAGTTGTCTGGCAAGGAGAAAGCAAGAGCACGGCTTCAACCTCCCCTTTTTGGTGGTGGCAGAGAGTCTGCAGAGAATCACTGCAGCCATAAACAGTTCTCTGGGCATGTGGGAGAAGCTACAGAAAGCGATTTCTCCCCAGGGAGTCGGTTCCACCCACGGAACTTTTCCCCAGGCCAGACTAGGCTACATTGTAAGAAACTAGCCTTTACCAGATTGATGGAAGAAGAAACACAGTGGGAAGGTGACTATATTTGCTCTAAGACTGAACATCAGGTTACCTGTATAGAGTAAACAAAGAATTATTAAGCAATGGGAACACGTGGGGGAATTGCTTCAAAAGTTACCAGATGGCAACAGCTGTAACTTACTTTTCTGCAGTCCTGCCAAGAACTGAAGTGAATGCAGCATAGTACAATATCATTTGTAGAAAAACACAAAGCCAGAGAATTCCTGCCATAATTGTTCCGTGATTCAGCAATTCACCCAGCTAACTGCTCCCAATCACACATAAACTCAAATAAATTTGAGAAGAGACTCACATACATGCCATATGTTAGGATGAATGTAAAACCCCAAGGATACCATTGGAAAGCTCGTAATGCCTATGCAGAATTCAAGAAGGGAAAGAGTGAATACAAATTCACAATATCCGTTTTTAAGAGGAAGGGCATGGGGAGTAGGTTTTTTAAGTTGACAATTAACTTGCTGCAAGCAAATGCATAGCTCTTCTTCCCCAGGATTGCCATAAAGTCAGTGGAGCAGCTGCCTAATTCACAGGCAGAGACAAACCAGGGAACTTTGAAAATGAGACAGGTTAATACTTCAAATTTATGTAACCAAATCCCCGGGGGGTAACTCTGCCACAGTCACTCGGGGGAAACACTTTCTTCCTCAACACATGATACTTCCACAGTCACCCGGGATGGAACTCATAGAACCTAAGGCCAAATTAAAATCTGAGTTACACTTTGTGAAATTAGGATTCAGCACTTCCAGTTCTTTTGAATCACTCTTAATTTGCAATGGCACAACAGATTAGAATCTGGCCCCTCGAGTTTTAGTACCTGCTTAGATTTAGACAGGAGAAGAGCTTAGGACAAGAGCTATTAATTCACTCATCTTTATTCACGCATAAATGCTGATATATGTCTTTATGCATTTATGTGCAAGATAACACAGCTAAAAAGTATTCAGAATGTGCATAAAACTGCAGGAAGGGATAGCAGATGATTTTAAATTCCTTTTTAATAATTACAATTAAGCATACAACTATATTATGATATACAGTGTATTATTTCCCTGCTTTTCTCTTTCCTCAGTTTTTTACAAAAGCTTAGGGGGATAATTGTTCTTCTGGTGCATGTATTAAATGTTACCAGCAGTTTGTTTTTGAGACTATTCATTCCCTGCAGAGTCTTCAACACCAGATTTTTTTAAAAGCAATATAAAATAATTATAAATTCCCCATGTAATTAAGTTCATTATAGTAATATCCTCATCTGATTTAGTCCACTGTTAGCCATCTTGCTTTTCATATTTCAGGTTCTGAATGTTGTTTAAATTCTTTTTTGAGGAAGGGGCAGATTTTTTTTCTCAGAGTACAGCATGGAATAAAAGATGAAGAAAGCAAATTCATCAGTAGCTACTGATTTCAGAGGAAACCATTTTGAACTGCAAGCTTCTGTTGGAAATTCATACCCTCGTATACTAAGTGCAAGCCTCCTAAAATCAGTTTTACTTTTTTTTTTTTAATTCTCGTTTTCTCATCCCTTTACAAGTGGTCCTGAGAGTCCCAGAGGATGCTGACCAACAACTTGAAAATCACTGCTAGTCCAAGCCCCTGTTTTGGACTACTCGCTATTTTCCCTATTTTCTTCACGACCCAAGCTATGGTCACGTCCTTACTTTCACTGACAAAAGGAACAGAGAGTATTCACTACTGTGTTTCGAGTAATAGCATTTTTAAAGCTCTGCTGGAAATGTAAAGCCTGTCTTTTATTAAGAACTAGATTCAGCTACCAAATAAATACAAGGAAGAATGTTCTGACTTAAAAATTGCCAACCATGCAACTCTCTCAGCAGGAATTTTAGCAAAGACACACACAGTGAAGCCCAGGAAAGTAAGAGGTGCTGTATAATGAGAACATTCTCATTGGCCTCCAGATTGCAAGGTAAGACATTGTACTCTTAGCTATTTAGAAGCAATTAACCTTTTTATGAATACTGCAGTTGGTATGACCCGATTCTTCACAACTCCAAGGAGCAGAGAAGACTGGGCAATGACCTGTCTTTAATAGTATGTGATCTGTAATAAAGCCTCTTAAAATATTATGCCTTTACCCTTTACCTATGTTTTCTTTTGCCAGAAAGGGTGATGTACAAAAACACGAAACAGGGTTTCCAACCATCGCAAAAGTGCCTCATTTGTGAGAAATCGCAAGAGGTCAGGAAAAGGAGTCAACCTGCTAGAGACAGACCTCCGATTCATTTAAATGAAGCAGTTGATCCCTTATGCTATTACGACCTGATGCTACTCAATATCTGCCAAAACTAAACCAGGGAAACAACCCAAGCTGGAAATAAAAGACTAGATACAATCAGGCACTGCTATTCTTATTTTTAGCAAAACTTACCTTTTATGTTGTGCTCTGGACCTAAGCTAACCGCCACTTATCAATTTACTGCTTTTTGTGTTTTGAATTCTCTACGTATAGAAAATCATGTGAACTGGAAAAAAACTGGAACATGGATGCTCTGATTTGGGCTTTCATTTGGAGAGCTGCGGCCAGGCAAACCACTGCCCAAAGACATGATTTAATTCTGACATTCTCATCCTGCCAGAAAGAAGGAGAAGCTAGAGGGCACAATACATAGCCAGAAATTACCACTAAACTGATATTTTCTGGAATTACGATGGATTAATTTTTTAAGACAAAGAACTAGTATTGCAGTAGATAGAAAATATAACTCCCAAATTAGGCGGAGATTCCAGAATTATGGGATTGCTTGACCCGAATTTCAAGTGCAGGATTGAAACCATGTTTGGGGAAATGTAGGCCATTTATAAAAGCATCAGGTGATATTCTGATATAAGTAATATATCACTTGTTAGATCTAGCAGCTGCTACCTTGTCACCCTCTCCACTTTCAATCATAGGTTGAGTACTCGTCAGGAATCAAAATATTATCTGTATCTCTGAAAACAAAAGAAAATGAGGGAATATTTATACTTCTAAAGACCCTAAGAGACACGGAAAAAATGTTTCACTGGCATTTATGGGCATCATTAAGCACAAACATTTTGCCATCAATACTGAACAGGCCATCACTGACAAGACAGAATCAGGCTGTCTTTCTACCTGTTGAAGAACATTGTCATAATGATCAGGGCACAAATGAATTCCCTTTATCCGTATGCTCAGAAAGTTGCCTGGGGCAAGTTTTATGATAAATGCAGCCTATATTGTTCCACACACGCAGAGCAGTATTATGGTATGTGACAGGCTGAATGACTATTAGGACAGGCGGTGTGCAGTATCTTGCATCCTTCAAAATGAAAACTCCTCTTGACAACATATATCCATTCCATTGGTTTACTTTTAAGGGGGAAAGAGGAGTTAGATGGAAGGGTGAAAGAAAACCATAAAAATGATTCCATACAAGGTTTTCTCTAGAGCAGATATTCCATTCCTTGTCCTAATAGGGTAGCATGAGCTCTCAGAAATCATGAGACTGATTGGATAATGCTTCAAGAAGTAACACATTTTGCGTTCTTTTTATTTCCTTCCTGGAATGTTTGGGTTCACTGAAGACTGGAGTCTCAGGGTCAGATTTAAAATTGGATGTGGGCAGAAATGATGCATCTAAATTTAAAATTCTAAGCCTGGAATTTTTACACCAGCTGCTACCTAATCCTGGAAATGCCTAATTTCTCCAGGTGCATCTCCTTCTGAAGTTTTGTTTATTTCTTTGAACACCCAGAACTGCTGTAATTTGAGCTCAGCCCCTAAATCCCATGGAAGCCCCATCAGAGTAAGGAACCAGGCTTTTTTCTTCAGTGAAGTCCCACAGGGGATTAAAAATTCAGAAGCGCCTCTGGAACTTGCTCAAAGAAGCCAACAGTGACTATTTTCTTCTAAAACATGGTGGTAAGTATGGCATGACCACGTTTTATATTGATGAGGGCACCATCAATCTGGAGTTCCCAGGAGCGTGCCAGAAGCAACTTTTGTAATAAACCACACTGTTCACACAGAGACTTTGGGGAGTTTTGTACCATCTTCTGTGGACATGTTACTCACCCACCTGGTAGCTAGAAAGCCAAAGTGTAGATCTCTGGCTTTGCCTGAAGGTAAGGACTTAAATTCTTACCTAGTTCTAGCCTCCTCTTTTGCCCCCTTTTTTCTTTATTTAAGAAAACTTGATCAGAAAGAGTAGCTCTGATGTTTATGGTACAGTTCAAATTGCAATTTTGTCAAGGTATATCCTACTAGTCTATCAGATATATTAATATACCGAAGTTGGAATAATGTACTTGCAGTAACCCTTCAGGTTTATGGATCTCTGGCCTTAACTGCCTTGTACATTCTCCCGTATTTCCTTTCTGACTGAAAAGCAGGGCAATGACTCAAAGTTTATCTGCATGGTGGAGGAATGTACCTCCATCAGTAAATGCCAGTTTGCTAAATGAAATGCTTCACGGAACTGAGATGCCAGTGACATTCTAAAAAGAAAATGATTGAAATGTCTTGTTATAATTGTAACAAAATAATAAGTTTAAAAATTTTTACAATAGTGTTAATTTTTGAAACATTTGTATTTGAAACATATAACTGAAACAAATGGGTTGCTCTTAAGGAAATATAATACTGGAATAGAATGCTTCTAAATGGTTCTCTTGCAAACAGTATGATTTATGTTTTGATGTCATTCAAAATAAAACCAGATTTTCAATATCAAGTCAAAAGTTTCATTTTTTCAGCCATTCTCATTATCTGGTCATAAAAGAAATGTAGAAATTTTATAGTTATAAGAAGTACCTTTAATATATACTGGAGGGAAGAGTCTAGTACAGCAAATGTGATTTGAACGTCCCAGACACTTTTAATGATCAGTTGTTTAGATCAGAAGATTGACTGCGGATGCTGTAGATTGCTCCAGTTCAACATTAATACCTCCTTCCTCTCCTCCCTTCCTGAATTCTCCACACACCTATCCATCTTCCACTTGCAGGGGAATCTTACACTAATTACACTTCTCAGAGCATTAAGAAGATAGAGATAGATTTATCAAGTGGACAAACTCAAGAAGAAATGATTGGGAATGCCTCACATCTGTCAATTTTTTTCCAATTATTAAGAGTGTGCAATCAATTTGTTTCTCACAATGTGCATATTAACATTCTCCCAAATATTTTATAGGACATTGTAATGTTGTTGTCATAATAAAAAAAACAATGTAAACCAATAAAGTAAATAAAAATGTCTTTTAAAAATTAAATAAAAAACAACATCACAATGTAAATAAAAAATAGTGATAATAAAAAAGCAATGTCATAATAAAAAAACTTATCATAACATGTCTGTCTGCCTTCAGCAAAGCACAAATGCAGATAAAATGGAATTTTCCCACCTTAATTACAGAGATACAGAACTTGATTTATTTCCTATGCCCACTGAACAGAGAAGCGTCATTGATTTATTTATTGTTATGCCACTTTTTTTAATACTTGCACCAGCATACTTGAGTTCCATAACCTTCCTGAAAAATCCTAATAAGGATACATTTTTCCAGAGATTAAGTTATTACTCTCTTGGAAAATAAAAATTTTTGTGATAATGCTCTTTAAGAAGACACTACATCACATGTATGGGATTTAGGTGACTATTTTATCCATTGCAGGACAATCAGCTTCAGAAGTAGAACAATACCTCAAAAACTATCTGAACATCTGATATTTCTTTATTTCTACTCTAAGGCAGCCAACGTTGGCACTGCTTGTGCTGTAACCCTGAACATCCAGGATATAGAGCTGAGGTGACTGAGAAAATAAGAATCTGCCAAATTTAGGAGTAAAATGTGATGTGAAATTAAAAAAAAATACTTTAAATTAAAGGACTTCATCCCTTCTCCAAAAGCAAATCAAATCAAGCTGGAATCACAAATGTAATTAAATATCCATATGTATACAAACAGTAATATCTGGGTATCTGAACAGCACCCATCCCCTTAGATATTAATCAGTTCACCTGAGTTTTTATATACAAAGGAAAACAGAAAAGAAAAAAGGTTTCAACATCTACTAATGGTATTTGCAAACATCATCCCAAGACAATGGAAATATAAAATTAATTTAGAGGTATTTAAAATCCGTATCCAGTTTAATCACTTCTTATCAGTTTGCATTATTTGTTGATCTACTGCAAAAAGTTGACTGTGTGACTTGTGTGCTATTTAAAGTCACCAGAAACATGCCATATTTAGAAATATTAAAGTGTCCCAGAGCACATCTCTAATTGAATATTCTTTCTGATATTCATGAATGATTAATGGGAGGCCCCTAGCCACTTATTGCTGAATCGTAGATTTCTAAAAGAAAAAGAGGTTATGTTATCACTATTTACAAGATCAAGTTTTGTGTGGTAATCAAAATTTTATCTAAGAAAGGGTCATTCTCTAGAGATATGCCTGCTTACCATCAGTAATAGCCTGATTAATGGTCTGACTGGGCAGCAGAATCACTCCAAAAAAAAAAGACATGATGTTCCTGCTACACAAAAGCAAAAGCAAATCTGAATACTCTTAAGAGGTGTGTTTTATGCTGCCAATATAGCAACAGTTTGATATATTAAGATGAGGACAAACACTAAAAAATTCAAGGGGAGCTTCAATAAAAGAACATTAGCTGGAGACTATCAAAAGGTACTGAGAATAAAATATTGTGCAGCTTCATGTATTTTGACACCCCATTTCACCTGAACCTAGACCTCCCTTTGGGAGGAACAGCTGATGTGACCTTCAGGTTTCCTCAGCACTTGCACTGCACTAATTCCCTGAGTTTTGCGGACAAAATAGAGGCTTCCTCAGTGGAGATTTCCAGTATGATACAGAAAGGGCTCATAGTTAAATATCACAGACAGAACGTTCTCTAGACACCTTCTAGTACAACACAAACATGGAAACACTGTGGCTGGCATGGATCTGTCTGAGACTCGATACCTATGGCTTTTCTTCCTTGCACTTTCATATCCTCATTCATAAACTACTGAAGAGGACAGTGAAGAAGGCCTCAGAGCCCTTTGTGTTCCTGCTCCTGTACTCAAGTAGGACATTCGTACCCTTTCTGTCATACCTTTCTGCAAAATGTATCAAAGCAAGACTGTCCTGAAAAAGGAATTAATAATAAGGACCTGTAGAATGGGGATACTGACATGTGCACACAGAATTATTCTAATATCTCATAACTTCACTTTAGAAATCAGTGAAAGTTTTGGTGCAAAAGTTAAGGCAAAAGTTTATGGAGACACCCTAGAAATATTCACAAATGATGTAATTATGGGAATCTTTCATACAACTGAAAGTCCAAACAGCAAGAACCTTCCAAGAGTGCCAGCCTTTACAAATAGTTTCCCACCAGGCTTAACTGCTTTTGTTTCATAGCTTTTAAGCTATCTTCAAGCACTCTAAACTTTTCTGATTGTTTTTCTTGAGCTTGCAATAAATGGGAAAGAAATGACACTTGGATACTGACTTTCCAAGAACATTTTCCTCTGTAAATGCATGAGTCTCTCATGTAAATGTTTAAACCATTTCTGTGCTGTGCTCTTTCTGTTCAGAAACTTCCTCAAGTCATGGAAAGGAGTTATTGTTTATTAACATCATTAAATGTGTGAAAAAATGGAGAACTTTCCATTTGGTGAGGCCCTTGTCAGTACCACCAATGTTGAGAGACTTCACAAGGCTATGTCTGGACAGTGAACATCTCTCAAGCCTCACAACATTAAGAAATTAGAGACAAAAAAGCATTTGTCTGCAACATATTTACAAAAATGTTACCTAAAAAATTACAAAAATGGGTTATTTTTTTGCTGGACTCTGGCACTTTGCATTCCCTACAAGTCCAGCTCTGAGTCCAAACTGACATTGTTTGCAACTACCTGGCAAGTGATGGGTTTTGCTGACAGAGTTCAAGTGAAAGGATTTTACTTTTTCATTTATGTTATTTTGAAATTCTCTAGTAAAATGCCAATTAAAAAAATTAGAGTAAACAAAGATGGGGAACTATTTAGGGCCAACAGGAAATTCCCCCAAATGCTGTGGAAATCCACTCCTTATAAAATGAATCCAAACATACTACATTCCCATCATTTTTTATTCCAATCCCCT
The DNA here is from genome assembly GCA_013399435.1 of Arenaria interpres. NCBI lineage: Eukaryota > Metazoa > Chordata > Aves > Charadriiformes > Scolopacidae > Arenaria > Arenaria interpres. The sequence continues at coordinate 1,490 of VXAK01018244.1, read as the reverse complement.
TAACAAGGTAGAGCAGGTATGTTTAGAATTATAATTCTACAAGCAATCTTGTTATTTTTAAGCCTGAAAAGCATTTAATCAAATCTGATTTAAACAATATTAGACATGTGGTAACAAATTCTGAAAACTAATCTCTTCTCAAGATCCATTCTGCTGAGGCAGTGGCTTAAAGGTGTCAGATTAGAAAATGCTTTGCTAAAGTATTTTAAAATCTTATTTTAATTTAGATGCCTATTTGTTCCATTTCCCTGTTTTTGATCTAGGCTAGAATTGTCACATAAATACAATAAAATCTGTATTTCATCTTGTTATGATCAGGCAGCGTGCGTGTGTAAGAGAGACACAGAGAGAATGGTCTTGATCCCCTCAGGCTAAAGTACATACTGCGGCCCTAGCATTTATTAGGCCTTTATAATGTACTTTACTGGATTTATTATCTCCACCTCCATCTACTTCTGCTTGAAGAGAACAGTCCTAAAATTGCCCCTAAAAGAAGACAATCATGATTCTTAAAATAGAGCATCCTTTCACAGCAAATCAAAAGTGGAGAACAATAGTGAGGGGGCTGTCTTTCCAACCTTACTGTGTGAAGTTTTCCTGCTGGAAGCTTTAAATGAAATAAAAATCAGCCTTTACAATGAGCCTTTACAGATAATAGGATTGGACAAGGACTTTGTTGGGTTGCCTCCTTTTAACTTGTCTCTTACTAGGCTAAATGAAGAAATAGCCTGATTGAGGGAGAACTAACTTTATCCAGGTTACAAGCCTGAGAACCACATCTAACAGCCATAGCAGAAGGCAGCAGTGACATAGAGCCTGAATTATTTCCTTAGCTCTCCATGTGTTCTCTTCTGGCTGAAGTGAATGCATCGCTTTCTTGCACCCCTGTATAACTGAGATGACTAGCAGGGGAAAGAAGCATGGGTTACTTATTGTCATCACTGGTTTTTGTCCACAAATACAATAATAACACCTCAAAGGAATTACAGGATGTTCCTCCAAGGTGACAGAGCTGACAGCCCAGCTAAAGCACCTCTACACCAATACACGCAGCAAGGGCAACCAACAGGAGGATCTGGAAACCAATGCACTGCTAGAAAGCTACAATCTAGTTGCCATTACTGAAATGATGAATCCCGTGATGGGAGTATGGCTATCTATGGCTACAGGCTGTTCAGAAGGGACAGGTGAGGAAGGAAAGATGGTGGGGTAACCCTGTATGTTAGGGAGTGGTTTGATTGTGGCTGGAGAGCTGCCCAGCAGAAAAGGACCTGGGGGTGCTGGTCAACAGCCAGCTCAATATGAGCCAGCAGTGTGCCCAGGAGGCGAAGAAGGCCAACAGCATCCTGGCCTGTATTAGAAATCGTGTGACCAGCAGGACTAAGGAAGTGATTGTCCTGCTGTACTCAGCACTTGTGAGGCCCCACCTCAAATATGAGCTCGTGCTCATACCAAGAAAGAGCAAAAACAGAGAAGGACAACAAAGCTGG
>VXAK01018243.1:28823-69079 GCA_013399435.1 Arenaria interpres | reverse complement strand
GGCGGGCCGCCACCCCTGCCATGGACCGGACCGCCGTGGCGAAGATGGGAGCGGTGGCGAGCGCCAGCGTGTGCGCCCTGGTGGGCGGGGTGGTGCTGGCTCAGTACATCTTCACCATGAAGAAGAAGACGGGCAGGAAGACCAAAATCATCGAGATGGTACGTGGTGAGAGGCGGGGGGAGCGGAACGAGGCGGAGGGAGGAGGCCGGCGCCCCTCACGCCCTTCTCCGGCTCAGGCCGGCACCTTCTCGGCCGGGCCCGTCCCCCACGGCCCACGCGCGGGGCGCAGGCCCCACACAGGCTGCCCTCACAGACCCCTTGTCCCAAGCCTGCCAGCCTCCTCCTTCGCCTGCGGGCCCCACAGCTCCCGCTGTCGGCAGTCCATCTGCTGGCTGGCGCCAAAAGTTAAGATGGGACTCCCCTCTGCAGGAGTGGCGGGTTGTGCCCACCCCCTGAGGCGTTGGGGCAGGGGGGGACCTGGCAGTGCCCTGTGCCCACCCCCTGAGGCGATGGGGCAGGGGGGGACCTGGCAGTGCCCTGTGCCCACCCCCTGAGGCGATGGGGCAGGGGGGGACCTGGCAGTGCCCTGTGCCCACCCCCTGAGGCGATGGGGTAGGGGGGGGCCTGGCAGTGCCCTGTGCCCACCCCCTGAGGCGATGGGGTAGGGGGGGGCCTGGCAGTGCCCTGTGCCCACCCCCTGAGGCGATGGGGTAGGGGGGGGCCTGGCAGTGCCCTGTGCCCACCCCCTGAGGCGATGGGGCAGGGGGGGACCTGGCAGTGCCCTGTGCCCACCCCCTGAGGCGATGGGGCGGGGGGGGGCCTGGCAGTGCCCTGTGCCCACCCCCTGAGGTGATGGGGCGGGGGGGGGCCTGGCAGTGCACTGTGCCCACTCCCCGAGGGGCAGAGCAGAGGTGTCGAGTCCCGTTTCTGCTCATAAAGGCCAGACGCCAGAGGCAGGAGCAGCTGTTCCTTCCACCACAGCACGGTCCCCTCGCGATAAAAGTGTCTGCTCCATCCTGTAGCGTTTGCCCCATATGTATTTACGCAAAAAGCTATAGGTGGTTGTAATTTAAAAGCTTGCTTGTAACTTCTTTAAATGGCGGGCGAGGAAGAAGGGGAGGATGTGTTCAGGCCTCTGTTGAAAGTGGGAAGCGATGTCTGTTCACAGTTACTATAAAAGGAAGATGGAGGTCTATCTCTATGCCCTTGTTAAACTTATTAATTAGGGTATTATAGAAATATCTGCTCATCAGTAACTGGGTGGTAAAATGTCTTCATTGAGACAATATGCTGGTTATGTTGAAATCCTTCGGAATTTGGGTTTGTGTTTCGGACACCGCTGTACTGAAGAACTGAACTGAAACCAAGTCACTTGATGTTAGCCAGTGTGTTTTGTGATCTCCCTTGCAAAATGGTACTAAAAGTTCAGATTCATTTATTTTTTAATTTTGCTGCAAACTAGGATTCTGTGTGTAAATTGCAAGCTATCTAATTCCTCACTTGGACACGTGGTGCAACACTTGTCGGTGGAAACCATACAATGCAATTTGTGATAATGTGGGTCCAGAGAAGAATTCCACTGTGTGTTTTTACTAATCATAAAGTCATCATACTTCCTGTTGAAAAAATATTTGAATGTTGTTTCTAGTCATCAGTCACATCATTCAACAATTTGGAGGGGGTTGTCTTGCTTTTTTGGTTTCTGTGCGCTCACTTGCGACAGCAGCTTGTGGGAGAACAGAAAGTTTGGATTGCTACTTTAAAGGGGTTTTAGATCTATTTCTAAAAAAGGGCTCTTGACTCTATAGTAGGATTTTACAAAACTTATCTGAAAACTTACAGTGGCATAACTATATAACTATAAATTATTCCTTTTTTTTTAAATTCTAGCACTGTAATACTAGAACTTACTTTAGAGTTATGTGGAAAATAAAATAACATCTAAAAGCCTGATCACACAAACACTCAAACGGCAGATCCAATAGTTTCACCAACTCCTATTCACAATATTCCATATGAGCTGTAGTTCAGAAAGTGCCTAATAATTGGTAAAGATGTATTTGTATTAACACTCTGTGTGGTGTTTAAATCATGTTTTGGCTGGGAAGACTTTAACTTTTATCTTTGTTGCAAAGATTTTGCCTTTGGTAGGGGAAAAAATCATTACTCCAATGTTAAAATGCCGAATGGTAAGTGAATTTAATGATGTACTTCAGATAACGTTTTCGGAGCCGTGTTCTTGGGCACAGATCTGTGATGCTAAAAAGATACTTCCAAAAATTCTACTTTTACAATTAGAGCTCTTCTGAACTTTAAATTGCTTGTTCAAAGCATGTAAACCTTCTCATACGGAAATGTTTTACCGATTGGATGCAGGACGTTAATACTACCTGCTCACTATTTCAACCTGTAGTCAAGTTGGCAGCTTCCTTGGCTAACAAACATCTTCAGTTCATCAGCTGCTTTCTCCCTCAACCAGTGTTTTCAGTGGACACATGTAATCAGGCTGTGAAATTTCTTTGAAATAAGTGAAATAGTTATGTAAACTTCATACCAAGGAGTTTAGTTTGTCCAATAAGTGCAAAAATGTGTTAAGTGTTTGTTTTACTTGAATATGCTGCATTCTGGAGAAATTCTGGAAATAGTTTTATCCCCCAATGTAGGTTTGATTCAGCATTTGTGATTTACAAGAGGCTGTTCTGGTTTAGTTTACCACCAGAGAGACCCTCCTTTGAGCTTTGGGGAGAAGGTGCTGTTTCCAGTCTGTCATTTACTGTTGGAGGGGGGGGGAACAATACTGCTTTATTGAAATGTGTTTTTTCTAATACCCGAGTTAATATGCCAGGCTGCTCTTCTATGCTAGATTAATACTATGGGATTGTTCTTGTATTTTCAACAGATTTTTTTGGTTCTAATTTTCTATGCGGAACATTACACTTTGGTTTTATACCCCCATTAGACTCAGAATCACTTCGATTTATACTTTTTACCAAAATCAGCAGGGAGCGGGCCTATTTACACCTTAGTTGTGTGACTAATTCTCACCAATTAAATATTCTTTCATTATAACTAACTACAGCAATAGGGTTGTTTTTCTTAGTTAAAATCAGATTGATATAAGACCCAAATGTAAGTAAAAAGCTGACTTATAGCAGTGTCTAAGTGCTAAAAAGGCCGTGACCATTATAAATTAAATAGAATATCTATAAGACAAGTAAAAAAGGTAAAAATCAGGGATTATGAAACCAAGAATGTTTAATGTGAAGGAAAGTGGAAAGGATTCTCAAGCATTGAGGAAGGTATATGGGTAACCATGTTTCCTTGTTGAGTAATAAAAATCAAGACATTCTTAAAAATCTATCTCACGTTACAGTCGATGAATTCTTTAGCAAAGTAATTAGATGGGTACACAAATTTAAGCTTAATAAAGACAGCATAAAATTACTGCATCTTATTTGGAAGTTTGGAATTAAAGTATTAATGTTGTGTCCTCATTGACCGTCTGAAGTTTGCAAATGGGGAGTTTCCCTTAGGCACTGAGATACGTAGACAGAGTTACTTCAGCTCTACTTCTGAAGTAACAGAGGCTTTAATAGTAAATCTATAGTCAGTCACGTGAAGTTTTAGACTGTATGTTAAGAAATAACTATTTCCCAAAGCCTTCTGTATTACTTTGCACAGCCAAATTGCCATTTCTGTGAAACTATCTAAGTATTCCTACAGGTGAAGGTAAAAGTCAGCAAGGTTGCTAACTTTAAGTAAGGAGGTTAATAATTAATTAGATCCTTAAAGTAACTTACTAGATAATGTTTGATAGCTACTTTAAAAAGAGATTAAACCTTACAGTAACACTCAATCTTTTGGATTTTTCAGGCCCCAGACAAGTTGGCAATGAAGTTCTGGATCCTTATATAGCAAATCAGTTCTACCGACAGTAGGCTTCAGTTTCATGCTTACTTTTTGTGAAGCCCCTTAGAAACTCAGCAGAGAACAGATCTTCACAAACTAGAGAGCAAAATGTTGCCTGAGTGTTTCGAAAATGCTCATCTATAAGGAATAGCCCATGCTAACTAAAGTTTGGGGTTAATGTAAGAAAAACTGCTTAATGGAGTAACAGAAATTTTTGTTGCTTGCACCTTGGATTTTTCGCAGCAGCTTGTTTCTCACCTCTGCATTTTTGAGCTTTTTATTGTGTTTCATTTATAAGGATGAGAAACATAACAGAGCTGGTTGAAAACAGAATAGTAGAATACTTTAAACTGAGAGTTACTTTCTCAGGTTTGTTTTCCAGAAAACTGGGCAAACGCTTAGTTTCATTTGTCAGTTTCTCCATTCTGTCCCCGGAGTGAGAGGGTTTAATTACCCAAAAACCAGACTTTGGGTCAAATTTCAGCAACAGCAATTCGAAAAAACACTTAAACAGCAGTTTCTCATTTTACAGGCATCTTTTTAACCAGCCATTGTTAAATGTTTCTAGTGAGTTTCCTTTTTAATATGTATGGGGAGGAGAAGAAATGCCTGGATTTTGCAGTATTAGAATTTACCTGGAGAGAAATAAGCAATTGAATAAGTGAGGTAACTGCTATTTATCTACTTCCCTAGGAAATAAAAGAGCACACTCTGTGAGTGTGACTGTCGTAGGGTTTGTCTGGGGAGATTTTCTTTATTATCATTATTTCTTTTTACTTGCCAGTCTCTGGTGAGACTGGCTCCTTGTTTCATAGGGCATCAGAGCGTTTGTGCCACAGGTGAAGGATACAGACCTGTACAACCGGCAGCAATCACACACTGCTCCACTTCTTCTTTCTTGTCTTGTTGCTAGTAACTGGTTGTCATAGCAACTGTGACCTTGCCCTGGCACGAGACACTGATGACCTCCAAGTGGAGAATAAAGGAGTATGGGATAGATGGTATACACATTCGAGAATCTAAATGGCTAGTACGTGAAAGTCCTTCATACATACTTTTCTTCTTTACAAAGATGAATAGGAGTTTGAGCCTGAGCAAACTGGGGTCAGTAAAAGAAGAATGGGAAGAACACGGACTCTCTCTAACGGTGCCACTGTGGGACATCGTCGCTTTCTGGGTATCGTAGTGATAATATTGAAAATGTTGTGACCTTGAGAGCTATGCAGTGGTGCGATCCACATGGCAATAATACTGTTTCACTACTGTAAGTAGTGGAAAGTGGAAGAACTGCTGAGACCTAATACTGCCCCTTCCTATTGATGTGGACTGAGAGCCCTTACGCTCTCAGAGCCCTTAGAGAATTAGAATACTTTTTAGAATATTGTTACTTTTTAAAAATGAAGTTAAATTTGATATGAGTACTCATATAACTATTTCTATAAAACTCGGGTTTTGTTTAGACTGTATTCCTCAATAGAAGGATCACATTGACAAAGTGATAAACACCAGCATTACTACAACGAGGTTGTGTTGCGTACAGGCTTTTTGTGCAGACAGTTGTTATATATAATAACCAAGGGTGTGGCATGTAAAGAAAGTTCACACAAGCTGGAAAAAACGCTTTAAGCATAGTTCATGTCAGTACAACTTAGATACTAGTAGTAGTTTTTTATTCTCGCTGTAAAATAATTCAGTTGGAAATTTTAAAAATTTGGGTCGTAGGAGAAGAAAAATTCATTCAATTTCAGTGTTTTCTTCTAATACTGTTAAGAATCAAAAAGTAGTCTACTATACAAATTATGTACATACTAATATTTTACTTTATGGAGTATAATAAGCTAATCCTAAGTGTAACCATTTGCTTCAGAAGTAGGTTTTAATTTTCTGAAATTGCTGCTGCCTTTTTTTTAATTCAGTAGGTCTTGAAACATATATTCTTACAAGGAATAGTTATGGGAAGATCAATTAAATCTTTCATTCTGCATTGGTTTCTTTAGAATTCATTTATCCTAGTTATAGCAGTTATCAAAATCATGATGATGAACCACAACTGAAAATTGAGCTCTGAGTAGTAAATACAAGTAAATATCAGGACACAATATATATTGTAGGTATAGACCCAGAAGAGAGGGGGTTTTATGCTTTTATTTTTTGTATAAAGTCCTTCTCCAAGACAGAAAAGCAATCTTTCAAAGAATCATTCTGCTCTGGAATATGTTTACCTTTAAGGAAATGCTTGGTACGTGTTATTTCATACTTTCAAGTGATTCTTGTAGTTGCGATAACTCTTGATTATTGGTTGAGCTAAAGTGGCATCTGTTCTATTAAACTCTTTTTATACATTAAGACCAATAGCAAATACTGCAAGTACTAAACATGTTACCTTTACCTGTCAAACAATACAAGCAGTAAGAAGGTTTTTTAATTGTCTCTATACACATATCATTGCAAATTTGTTCGTGTTATGAGTTAAAGTTGCCTATCATTTCAACAGTCACTCTTGCATTAACAACCTTTATAAAAAATATCTAAATTGATTTTAAAAGGCATTGAAGAGACCCAGGGTATGGATTCATGCATTTATAGGTAGGAGAATACTAGCTGCAAATTCAATAGCAATTTTAAATATACCTGTAAATACAAAAATGTCACCATTTCAGTAATCTCAAAACTTTTAAGAAGTACCTGAACTTTTGAAGTTCTTTCCTTAAAAAAAAAAAAAAAAATAGAACAGCTGCCTTTCACCATTTGTTCTCACTTGAATGACTTGCATAAAGCAGTGCTCCAGGCCATCAGCCCTCCTTCTTCCCTCCAGGCCTGCACAGGCAAGCACATTTGGTGCAAGTACACTACAGTGTACTCCTCGCTGGCTGTGCAGAGCTAAGTCTTGGAGAGAGTTTAAGGAAAAATATTGGAAGAGAAGCACACTGTTAGATTCTATTGCTGTAATTTGGTGCATTTGTCAGATGGTAATTAATTTTCAAGATCTCAGTTTTAGCTAGTCGAGCAGCAGGTGGCACTAGTGTGGATATTGCATGGGCTTGCACAGATCTCTGAAGATGGATAGACCCTATGTTGTGAGTAACTTGTCATTTCAAAAGTGCAGTCCCGCAGCGGCTGATGTTTCTTGGCCGCTCCCGGACTCCGGGTCAGACATGTACATTCACACTAGGGCCAGCTGCTGCTCAACTAGCTAAAACTGAAATCTTGGAAGTTAATTCAGGAGACCTTTAAACATGCAGAGGGACTAGAGTAGCAGCTACGTCTCTGCTGCCTGGCAGATGCTCGGCACTGAAATCTGGCTGATCCCATCACATGCTCAGTGCAACTGAGAGGCAGGAATAGCTCACAACTGTTCTTCCTGGCCTCCCTTCCTAACCGGCGTGAGCAGAGAAATAGAAGGCCAGATAAGACTGGGCAAGAGAGTTGGTTATGTTTACTGTCATGGAGGGTGTGGAAAATAGAAGCGAGGAGATGAAGTCTAACTTTCTCTTGCAGCCGCGTGCTGTGCAGCAGTGGATCTGTAGTGACTCTTTCTTCCTACAGCAGAGGTCTTTGTGTCGCAGTTATGTTGACCAGTCGCTGGACGTCAGCCACTTTCTCTTACCCAAAAGTAATCAAGCACAAATGGTCAGCTGCTGCCAAACATCAGAGAACTTATGGTGATTGCAGTAGACAGATTTTTAATCCCGTGTCAATCATACAGCAGCTTGACTGTGGTGCAATTAAGTTGGAATCTGTGGCTGTTGGGTTGGTCACCTCCCTCTTAGGTTATTTGTGAGAAGTTTCTGACTGTTTAAGAAACAAAAAAATCAGTGCTTGTTTAAAGTCCACTGGATTTTTCTAATTTGGCTAATCCTTATATCAACAGAGTGTTTTACTTGAATGATAAAAAAAGCTGAGGCATTTTTCAGTCCAAGTAGACATATGCTTAAGGTTGCAGCACACAGGTCAAAGAAGACACCATGTTTAAATACTAAAAGTAGCTATATTCTTTTTGTTGAGTAATGCTCCAGAAGAATACAGAACTGCACCGACTCAGACAACAATTACAAAATAATTTTTAATATCATTTTTATAAATTATGTAAATAATGCCTATTACTAGAAGGAAATGTGGCTTATTACTAGAAGGAAATGTGGCTTCTGCTTTCGTATATGCAAACCTTTTTTTAAATAAAGGATTCATTTATTTAATTTGTAATATTTTTTTAAGGGGTGAGGCAAGGCCCAGACTCGGACACTGAAGATTCATTAATCTGAATATAGATTTTCAGACTTCTTGAGCTGGTTTTGCCACCAAGAAAGATTCCTTTTCAAATGTACTTGTTACTTGTTTCCCCACTCATTACTTGTAGCTTCCTTCCTGCACCCTGATATAAAGAACTGTTTGTCTGCTTTTCAGATTGGATCACGGAAATAATCCAAGTTTATTAGAGCTTTTGTTTTTACCGAAGAGTTTGTTTTACTCCACCTTAATGCGATAGAATGAATACCACTGAAATGAACCATTAACCCTCTTCTTTTAAAGCTTTCCCTCTTTCTTGAAAACACATTAGTTATCAGACTAAAAGTGTAATTTTTACACTTAGTAGTTTTTAAGGCAACACTTAGTGTTCAGGATTGCATCTGTCTTTGCAACGTAAATCAGTCATGGATAAGCTTCCATCTGGTCTGCACGTTACCATGGAAAAATTGTATGTGAGACTGAAGGGTAGGCGTTAGTACAAAGCAGTGGCAGTGTTGGTACATGAGCAGTAGTAGTCGAGTAGTACTGGCATAGTAGTGGCAGTATTAGTACAAACTGGTTTGGAGCGTGATCTGTATCGCTTCCAGAGGGCAAATATACAGAGGTGCAAGAAGTAAGGAGCATCCAGTTGCATCACTGAGTGGCTCTAGCAGTCAAAAACACCCATAAAACAATCCGTTACACCTCAAGTCATCATGCTGCCTATTACCTTTCAAATGAGTGTTTGGTAGCTGTATTTCATCTTTAAATTTAACAGATTATTTTTTTCAAGAAGTTGGGTCTGTATTCAAAGCGATCCTAACAGTAAAAAACTTACTTAGTCTCAATGTGTAGTTTTAATTGGACTATTGTGTTAGCATTACATTCTTCCATCAGAATTGCAGTGTCTGGTAATGCATTGTAGATTAAACTTTGTCCTGCTGACTTTGCTTCGAAACCGAGACCCGCAACTCCACCATTCAGGGGTCAGAGTTTATTTGATCTAGATACAGCATTCTTAGGCTTAGTGAAAAAAATCTAAGCAGATGTTTTTTTTTCTTAGAAGCAGATAAGAAGAGAATCAGTAGCAACTACTTCAGTCCAGGCCTTGGGCTTAATGCAAATGCCATTCTAGACCGTGTTGTAAGGGAAGCTTCCAGGGAAACAATCATTTGTGTTAAATTATTTCAGTGTGTGTGCATTATGCATGTGTAATGTTGTGGCTGCCCCATCCCTGGAGGGGTTCAAGGCCAGGCTGGATGGGGCTTGGAGCAACCTGCTCTGGTGGGAGGTGTCCCTGCCCAGGGCAGGGGGTTTGGAACTCAATGATCTTTAAGGTCCCTTCCAACTCTAACCATTCTGTGATTCTATGATACAGATATATTTAATTATAAAAAGTATATATGCAAACGTACAGTTGGGGACAAAATAGTATCGGTCATCAAAATTATGTTATTATGCAAGATGAGCTTTTGCACAGCTGATAGCTAATTGGGAATTTATAAATATACCACAGTATCTACATGCTGCCAGTTCTTAGAATTCTATACTGTTTGCCTTGGTATTTTTAAGAAGGATTAGTTGTACCAACAACCTCACCTATAAGCATTCTTTCAGTAAGCATTAGACTCTATGTAACATGAGAGGGAACCAGATCTTTCAGATAGCCAGACTCCAACGTCCATCCTGTTACCATAGCAGTATTAAAGGAAAATGAGAGTACCACTCAAATGAAAAAAATCTGATTTATCGAAACTGGATTTTCTGTATCTGTGCTCACTGGAAAAGAACCAGTAGAAAAAAGGAAGGATGGGCTAAAAAATAAGATACTTGAAATGAAACTGAAGCACTATCATGAAGAGCAAATGATTCCGCCTGTCACCACATGTTACAAACAGGGAGTGTTGACTTACTTCCATGAAAGGTCTTGCCTGCTCCAGATAGTATCATCCGTCTCACAGTGATCTGTAGCAGAGGCCCAGGGAAAGCATAAGAATGGAGCAAGTCATCATGATTTTTTTTCCAGAATGATTTCCCGGCGTCCAGCAGCTTGCATTTCAGAGACAGTGTCTGTAACTTAAGACGAGCTTTTTTCATGTTGTTATCCAGCACCTTTTTAAGGCTGTGTAAACGTACAGTATCACCAGAGAGGGATTCCATGTCTTACTACTTTACTTAATTGTGTGACCTGAAGCACACTCCTTTCATTTGTTTTGATTGTGCCTCCTGTTAATTTTAGTTGATGATCTCTGCCTCGTACACTGGAAGAGATAGTGAACAATCTTCCCCTATTAACCTTTTCTGTGCCATCCGGTCATTTCTTTTCTAGGCTGAGGAATTCTGTTATATTAAATTCTTCATTGTTTGGAACCTTTTAATATCATGGCTCATCCTTACTGCCCTTCTCGGGGCTTTTCCAGTTCTGCTCTATACCCTGTTAGGTAGGGAAACCAGAAGTGTATTCAGCATTTAAGTTGCAAGTGCTTAATGGATTTATAAAGAGGGCTATCGAGAAAGCATTGGTAAGAATAGGCACCAGTGAAACGTAACTGTGAAGGCCAAGAAAAAAGGCTCAATTTACTTCTGGCCTGGATTGAGTGAGTGTCACAACCTTGATTTCTTCTTTCAATTCTAGTGCTTTCGAAGCTATTTGTAAAATATAAGTGTAATATAATAACTTCTTTAGTATTGATCTGAGCTTGCTTACATTTAGAACATGTTTATGTTCTATTTTGGGCAAGGGGAGGAGAGGAATGGTTAGGAAAGAAACATCAGATTAAATTCTGGCCCAGGTAGGGTATCATTTATAGACCAGTATTTCCAAGATGCACGGTTACTGACTGAAGACCACTCAAACATTTCCAGGTACTCAGTGATTTCTAAACAATATATAACTTTTTGGTTTTTGACCTACCAGTTTCAAAGGTTAATTCTCTCCAAAGTGAAGCAGTGGGAGCAAAGCCCAGAGATGAGGTGATTCCCCTAACATACAACCAGAGGCAACAGATGCCTGCCCTGGGCTGTATTCATTCAATCCCAGAATTGTCAGAACTGGTGCTGTATGGTTTGTACCCCATATATTCTCTCAAAAAGAGACCGAATTTTTGCATGGAGTAATAGCTGACAGGAGGAGATCACATGAAACACTGGAAATTCAGGCCCAAGCTACTATTAGTTCTTCGTAGACTATGGTTCTATAAAGGATTTGAAGTATTGCATAAAGCATCCACACTTCTGTTGCCACAGTCTTTACAGTTCTTTCTGAGTTTTGTAATGTGTAACAATACCTTTGTGTTTGAGCAATGTCTTTAATTAACGTGTTAAGTCCATCCAAACCCTCTTAGCCCTATGTTCTATTACCTGGACTTCAGGATCCCAAGTCCGCAATGTATTTGGCTTGCCCTCATTCTTACATTCGTGTAAGATTCCAAATGTGTGTTGCAATTTATCCTCAGCAGAGATCTCTGCTTTTAAGAGTGTTTTTGTAAGCACAAGAGGATGGTGCACAGGGGACAGTGATGCTGCGGTATTTAGATATTTCAGAATCATCTGAACAATCAATTCCATATAGAATTGCAAGTCATGGCTTCCTACATGTTTCAAATTGATGCTAAAACTTAATTCATTTTAGATTTCCAGAACTGCAGAAACTGGAGGGTTTTTTAATTAAAAAAAAAAAAAAAAAACCCAAACACTCAACACCGCAACCTCCCTTCTAATTCTGGCCTCATACACTTTTATAGCGTAACCAGCTTGAGGGATCATTAAACCAGAATAATTTATCTCACTGCATGACCTTAACTAAGCTAATCATTGGTCTTGTACACTGCTTAAAACCTTTGCTTAGTCCTCATGAAACTGAGATCTATCCCATGCTTAAAACATTCAGTTATCTTGCTGAATTAAAATGTGTCTTTATGTAGCCTTATTTTTTTAAAGAACAGGGGTTTTGTCAAGATACCATTTTTCAATGAGAGCAACATCATAGTGATTGTTGTATTAAACACAACAAGAATAAACATTTCAGAAGTTTAGCAGTTCTATATACATTTGGGTGTGTAGGTTAGCACTAATAACAGTACAGTCATAAATGGTCAGACTGTAGAAGATCAGCAGTTTTCTCCTGTATGGTAAAGAAGGATTGATCTCTGTTCAGATCTAGAAAATCTCTAGCAAACAGTATTGCTAAATACCTCTTGTGATACACAGTGTCTACCTATAATCTGTTCTGTGCATGCATTTATTTTTGCCTTTTTAAAATATGATAGCTGAGTCAGCAAAAGAAATTTTCAGCTCAAATGATACTGCTAAATCTTAAAACCATTCAGGTTAAGACCCTCACCACCTTAGCATGTGTCTTCTCTGGATTTATCACAATTTAATGAATTTGGTCTTTAACATGTTCTTAGCGCTTTTCCATAGCAAGTGCTGTTCAAACTCTTTCTGTTTAAAGGATCTCTTACATTCCTCATGAGTCATCTCTATAATACACACATACTTTCATATACAAATAATATTTCTGTATTGCATCATTGCATCATAGCTGTAAATATGGCTAGCATTTTTTTTACACCACACCTATACTGGAAAAATAAATGACTGCAAGGCATTCTTCTCAACCTTTATTTACCCCAGCTTCATCAAACTGAACATTTATCATGTTTTCTTTATAATTGTCACTTACAAATATAAAAAGCTACTGCTGGAACCAGTATGCTGTTCATTAACTCAGTTCACTAGGGTATGAATAAAAGTCATGTTTGAATTAAATTCTTTTATGTTGGTTCCTTTCTTCTCCTTCGTTTTGGTACTTGAGTGCTAAGGTCCAGTTCGCTTTCCCTCTCTTGTGGAGATTATGTCAAGTAGTCTGCTTTGGAAAATGAGTACTAAGTAGACTTATTACAAAAGCAAAATTAGAAAACAAACACAATTCCTTAATGTTTAAAATTGATCCCTTGATACTTGAGCAATAAAACAAGGTATTGCTCAAGTAAAGTTGGGGAATATGCTCAATATACAGGAATATATTCCAAGTTGTTCAGTTGTAGCAGGCTCACTAAGCAGGAATAAAAGGTAGTAAGGTCATGAAAAGACACGAGCTAATGTTTATATTGTAGACAGGATTCAGTCACCTCTAATTTTTGTAGCAAATATTCTTATTCTAATGAACAGAAATGACTCCTAAATATGACCTCTTTCTTGATCTTTAAAAGTTGATGACACTTTAGTTGAAGTATTCAACTTTATATCTTACCAAAAAAAAAAAAGTTCAGCTTACTTCCTTACACAATTATCTGTGCTGGGTTCATTTCTTTCCCCAAAGAGGTGCAACTTAGGGCAGGGGTGTGTAAGAACCAGCAGAACCAGTTTGTCTCTGCTTCAGACTAAAACTTCCAGTGCTTCCTGCTCTTTGATAGCATCCTGATCTCTGCAAACACACCACCATAGAAAGTTGAACCTTTTCCTAGCCCTAAATGAATGACAAATCATCTAATATTTTGAGTTTTCTTTTCGTTCTCTCTGTGTTTTTTCTCTGTTTTTTCTGAGTAGAATATGCTGCAGTCAAGATATGGCCCTCAGCCAAAGAGAAAAGTTTAAAATAGAACGTATGTGTTGAAATAGCTATACCTCTTTAGCTTGTGGTTCTTAAAATATATTTAAATGACCTTCAGTATTGTGAGAGTAGAAATGTCATACTGGACTTTGTTTCTTTCTCGCTAAAAAAGAAGTGGTAATTTTAATTCATTTCTTACCAGAAGTTAAACAGCGTAAACAAAATGCTCAACTGACTAAAAGGAGCGGTAACAGAACATGGTCAGTATCGGCTATTGTTGGTTAATTAAAGCATTTGAGACAAAGGTTTCTTAGAGTTGCTAAGGCAGTCTTCCTTGGTTTGTAGATGAGGAGTTTCATATCCAGCCTTTTCATTAAAGTGAAAGTAATTAGAGATCCAGTAGATATTTTTCTAAGAAATAGGTGTTGGCTGTATCAGTGTTTACAGAAATTTTGCTCACGTCATTTTCTAGGTCTTTCACTATCACTGTGATCGTTCATTTAAAATGCTTTCTAGTTAGTCTGGTATACCAAAAAAACGTCTGTAAATGTTGGACTTAATTTCTTCTACTCTTTTCTTCAATCTTAAATTGTTTTTAAGGTTAAAAAAAAACCAAACAAGACCAACATTTTTTTTTCTTTCCCTAACATTCTTTAAATTCTTAGAATCACAGAATGGTTAGAGTTGGAAGGGACCTTAAAAATCATGGAGTTCCAACCCCCCTGCCCTGGGCAGGGACACCTCCCACCAGACCAGGTTGCTCAAAGCCCCATCCAGCCTGGTCTTGAACCCCTTCAGGGATGGGGCAGCCACAGCTTCTCTGGGCAACCTGGGCCAGGCTCTCACCACCCTCACAGCAAAGAAGTTCTTCCTAGTATCTAATCTAAATCTCTTTCAGTTTAAAACCATTACCCCTCATCCTATGGCTCCACTCCCTGATCAAGAGTCCCTCCTGTAGCCCCCTTCAGATCTTGGAAAGCCATTGTAAGGTCTCCCTGGAGCCTTTTCTTCTCCAGGTTGAACAACCCCAACTCTCTCAGCCTGTCTTCATAGGAGAGGTGCTCCAGCCCTCTGAGCATTTTCGTGGCTCTCTGCTGCACCCATTCCAACAGGTCCAAGTCCTTTCTTTGTCCAGAGCTGGGCACAGTGCTCCAGGTGGGGTCTCACCAGAGCAGAGCAGAGGGGCAGAATCACCTCCCTGGACCTGCTGGCCACTCTTCTTTTGATGCAGCACAGGATGCATTTGGCTTTCTGGGCTGTCAGCACACATTGTCAGCTCATGTTGAGTTTCTCATCCACCAACGCCCCCAAGTCCTTCTCCTCAGGGCTGCTCTCCAGCCATTCTCTCTGCCCAACCTGCATTTGCACCTGGGATTGCTGTGATCCTGGTGCAGGACCTTGCAGTTGGCTTGGTTGAACTTCATGAGATTTGCACAGGCCCACCTCTCAAGTGTCCAGTTCCCTCTGGATGGCATCCCTTCCCTCCAGCGTGTTGACCATGCCACATTAGAGTTAATTTTCCCACTAAACGGCATCTGAGAAGTACCGGAATAACAACAAGCCAGCCCCACCACATCCCAGTCTCACCTATGAGGTTCACAAGATATCAGTACCATTGTCACCTTTGAAATATGTAAAAGCCCAAAGACAGGTACTCTGCAAACGGAGTGTATGAAGTGATGCCTTTACCTGAACTACGTGATTCACCAAGTAAGCATGCTTTACTTCATTGCTCAGAAGACTTTTTTAAGATCGCAAATCCAGCACTGGCATAAGCTACAGCTTTTGGTTGTGCAAATAACTCACATTTATTCAAGATTATACATAGTTTTCCCAAACATTGTTACAGAGATGCTGTTAGCCAAAAGCACGCTAACTGTATTAACATGCTATGGAAGGTATGGTACCTGTTACAAGAGTATACAAATGCTGTAACAGGTAGACTGGTGGGGGTTATGAATCCTGGCAAATACCAAGGCCAAGTAGGTTTGTTTTACTGTTGGGTTAAACCACAACAACTGTCTGTAGTCCTTGCAGGGATTATGTTCTATTTTGAACATACCTTTCGAGCTGTTTTGCTGTTTCAGGGTACAGCAAACCATAGTATGTACATTTTGGGGGATCTTGTTCATTGAGAAGAGGATGATTTTGTTTCATTGGGTCAAAACACAGCACAATTGAAAGAAATGGAAGTGTTCTGTGTAGGCCTGAGGAATTCTGACAGCGTACACGCTGGCCTGCAGGTGGAATGTGGACCCCAAGCATACAGATCCGCTGTACCATTCAGGAAAAATCTACTGATTTTTTAAATGCAAAAAACCAGGAGATCCTCCTTACCTGGAAATTTTCATAACTGATGAATTCCTAGAGCTCTGGTAATGGGGATGGGGCGGTTTATAGCGTTGGGGATTTTATATGTGCTGTACTACTGACCTGCCCTGGCTCCAGTTCTGATAATTGTGCTGGTCACATTCGTGGTTGCATATGAATTGGGATGGTGTTTGCGGTTCGTTCCGGCAGCCTGAAATAGTGATCATAAACCTAAGGTTGAACATGGATTACGGGATAGTGTAGGGAAGCTTGCACTGGTGCTATAGGAAGAGTTACTTTCCAAACATTTGCACAACTTCAAAGTGTAAATACGATGAGACGATACTTCCTTCATCCTCTGACAGTAAAAAAGATTCCTGTTAAATGCATCTGTGTCACCTAGTTACTGTCTTTGGTCAGGCAGCATGCCTAGTGACAGGCTAATGCAAGCATGTTGAGTGCCTCAAAAATCCTGACAAACAAGCCTCCTCGATTTCCTGTTTCAGTATCACACAGATAATTAAAGTCAAAGCAAAGATTAATTAAGTAATCAATTTGCTGCTTCTACACAAATAAATGGGTGCTTCCTTATAAACGTTAATGAGACCGTGTCAATGAGCTGTAAGAAATTTGTGGCGCTCTGCAACAGGAAATCCTAAAATACCCCAGAAGGTTTTGTAAAAGGGTTAAAAAGTAGCAAAGCAGTAAACTTCTGCTTTGGAAAACAAGCGCCTTCCCCTGTCAGAGCCCTCCAGATCTGCCCGCTGCATCCCTGAGAGCTGGCCATTCAGGGCAGGTCAAAGGGTCTGTTGTTGGTACACCAGCTGGTCAGCCCTCAGCCCGGCCGTACTGCTGAGCACCACAAACTGCTGGGCATTGCTGGCGTGCGTCACAGGGATTAGTCAGGCTGTATTTGGAAACGCCCTCAACTGCACTTTGCGCTGCTATATTAGCGTTCCTCGAGCAAGAGGAATTTTCTTTTGCTTCTGCAGCTGCTCCCGCGAAGCCCTCTGGTAAGTGTGCACGGCTTCTATCAGCACGGCTGCCTGCATTTTTAGTCAGGGTTATGAGCGGAGGCGTTACTTACAGTGGTTTATTGTGACAAATTGTATATTTGATAGCACGGAATTGGCAACAGCATTGAAGGAATAAATATATTTACCGGGTTTTGTTGGATAGGTTAATTCAACTTAAATGTTCCTCTATTTATAAATATGTATCAGAGTAGTCTTAAAAGTGGGTATTTTCAGTGTGACGTTAGCTATGTACCATACATGTCTGCTTTTATTTCTATACAGCAAGAATAGCAAAGAGCACATAATATAGCAGACCAATTCTTAAAAGGACTTGGTTGGTTTTTGTTGGCAGCCTGTATGCAAGCCCTGCGTCTCTGGACTCTGCTTGCCACCTATGCTGTTGCAGTAGGACAGAATCAAGGACAGAAGAATCAGGAGTGCCCTAAGCTCAACGCACAGGTACTCTCCTTTAGAAGCCAAGAGGAAATGCTGTTGTCATGTTTTCTGTGAACGCCCTCTGCAGATTTTTTATGGGGTTTTTTCCAAACTAAATATCGGAACCCAGCTCATTGAGTGTAAAATTATGTAAATAATTAAACAAAATATAACAGGAAAAATTATTTTTAGTACGCATCCTATCCCATTTCTAAAAATAGCCTAGGTAGTGAAGCCACTTCCAGTTATTTCATATAACCTGTACTGGGTAGCCATTTTTCCAGCATGTTATCAAGCAACTGTGAAGATGCTCAATGTTCTGTTATTTCATTTCCGTAATAGCATTTGCCTATTTATTTCTAGGTAAGTAGTCCTAAGGCTATTTCTTGGCAAAACTACCAAAAGGGTAATTTGGTAATTACTAGTTACGAAGGATTTCTTACCATGTTTGAGTTTACATCATACAATAATAAAACATATTATGGTTTTGGATTTGGTAACTCTAAATTAATATATACCGGTGCTGAGCTCAGATTGTGCTGCATGAGCACGAGCACAGTTCCCCTGACGAGCTGCCCGTCATGGAGATGGAGTCACTGACGTGACTACACTCGTGTTCAGTAGCTTTGAATGTTCCTGTCTAAAAAGCTGGGGCTGCTAAGAGAAACCTCTGTTGCACGCATGGACCAAAATTCAAATTGTCTGAATTAAAGGCAAAACTTGCTTTATACATATGTGAGCATATGAGCACACATAGCTCTACATGATGGAGGAAAAGATATGCACAGGCTCCCGTCCTGTGGTTTTTGTTACAGTTCCCCCACTTCTTGCAACGCGTGTATTGTGAGTAAGAGAAGTTACATGAAGAAGCTTGCATGCTCTTCAGAAGTTTTTTGCTAAGCTTTGTTTTCTAAAGTAGATGAAAGTAATGTTCTGTAGTAATACCAAAAAGAAAAAAGGAGTGGAAAATAAGATGTAAATGTCAATTAAAGAACGTACCCCTTTATCATTTCACCAAACTGTTATTTTCTGCCGCCAAGAACACCGAAACCAATTTTCTGTGGCTCGCCAGGCTATCAAATTTCACAGCTATCGCAGATGCCGTGCCCTGCCTGGTTTGGTCCATGTCCATCGGTCAGTATATGTGATAGCTAGCCTCAGACCTTGGGACTGAGCATTCACAGTTCCCAAAATAAATGTCATTTACTCTTGGTTTATACTCTCTTACCTGGAAGCTATCACCACAGAGTAGAAATAAAATTTACAAATGTTTGAATCCTATCCATTTTATCACTTTGATTTGCATTTTCCTTGTGCAGAAATAACATTACTAGCTCACCCTCCTTGGTAGCCCACCCTGCTGTGTCTTCCATATCAAAAGTAAATAGGTTTGGAACTTAGTCTGGTCTAAGGCAGGTTTACCAACAAAGTAGAAAGAAAGAAATTGTGTGATAATTGAAATTCACATACTGTCAACAGTATTACAGCTAGTTCTTATTCATTGTCTTAGTGCTTTTACAACATGATAGTCATCTAAAATTTTGTGGAATATCTTTAATATGTTTGTAAGTGCGAGAACAGTCATTATTATGATTCTTCAGGATTACTGACACCTAACAAAGTACTCATCAATCACTGAGAATTCTAGAGAAAGTTCCGTTAAAATTTTATCCACCCATAATGCAGGGTGTTTTCTTAGCAGTGATTTTTGGGAGGCATCCATATTAGATTAGCCTTTGTAAAATAAGAAAACTTTGTATTTGCCAAGTAGTGTAGTTTTACAGCGTATCAGTATAAAAATACTTTGCCCCATTTTTTTATGTCCTTGGTCAAAGCACTACTTGACAGGCTTATATTTTTAGTTATTACTAGTAATATTTCAGACTGTGTATCTGATTGTGAAATGAGCCATATCTCCATGTAGTTAAGATAGCAAGTCATCCCTCAGCTCATCCTTCCTGACTTAAAACTACAGGCAGGGAAAACAACAGAAGGTCTCACGGTTGTCTTTAGTCTGAAGTTTCTCCATATTAGCTACTTTTCTATAGGACCTTTTTTTTTTTTCCCTATTTCCTTTTTTAAGCATGGGGACTTACATTGTTGTTCTACTGGGTGGGGAAGTAACTGTTCTACCTCCAGCACGTGGTAAAGTCCAGTGTAATCTTAACTCCAGAATATGACATTACACCTTGTACACACAATCAGTAATTAATTCCCTGGGATACCTGGTTGGAAATGCCTACTGTACATTGTGGGTTCACTTAGATACCTACCTTTCAGTGTAGTGATTATCATCAGCTCTTGTTTAATAATCCAGCTGAGGCAGCATGCACTTAGATATACAGCCTCAAATACGAAGAAAACTATATATATAAGCAGCACCCAAATACAGCAGAAAAGCAGCTCTGTTTGTACTCTTGCTATCCAGTTGTGCATAAGAAACTTGAATTCAAAAGTAGAGTTAATTATGTTCTTTACAGTGAATACTTTTCCTCTTTATTTAACCCAGCTACAGACAGGCATGTCTGATGTAGTAAACAGACTTGTAATTTTTAGAACTGTCCTTGTTGTAAATGACCCATTCTGTGGTTTGTAGGACTGGGGGATTTCCAAACCTGTGTGAATCCATTACTGTTCGTTCATCAAGGTATGGCTATAACACTGTTAGTTACAAAAGAATTTCCTACGTCCTTATTCCAGTTACCTGCTATCACAACCAAGCAGATCTTTTTCTAATTTTCATAAATCAAATTAAGCTCAACCTTTAAAATAATCTTTTTCAGTTTTGTTCTCCATGCTTCTCTTTGAAGGCTCCTTAAAAATGTCAGAGACTAGAAACTTAAATGTATTTGTGGCCAGTGCATGTGCCAACCTTTGGGAACTGTCATCTTTTAACATGTATTTTTAAAGGGATACTGGTCTCTGAGCTATTCAAGGAACATATAGATGTCCTTGGTATCTTCTCATGCTTTTATAAAATGGCAGAATAAACAGGGGCACTTGATTCAATATGATGCTCTTTCAGCTGTCACAATGAAATACGAATTCCTTTTCCTCTGCTTATATAATTTTAGTCCTGTATGTAAAAGCTCCTTGCTCTGAAAAGCTTTCTTGCCTTTGCTAGTTGCTATGGAGTATTTTATTCTCCATATGAGTTCTTCCCAGTCGGCTGGTGCATCAGAATTTTGGGCCTTTTGTGTATATTGACTTGCCTCCTACAGCTCTCTTAAACAATTAATAGAAAGACGAATTTGATCAAATTGACTGGACTTTTCTTAATAGCATTTTTTCACTCTTTGTTCTTTCATCTCTCTTACCAGTTCTTCCCAACTTGAATCTGCTTCTGTCTTTCAACTCTGAACAACGACAAATGCGCAACAAAAACCCAACAGCTAGGCCGGGCAGAAGGAGACAGTTTGCCAGAGAACTGGTGACTGCTTATTAAAGAGTGGCCTTTACTTCTAAGATAATAATGATAAAACCTAAATAAAAGAATTGCAACTTAACGTTCAGTTGCAAATACAAATACAAGGAACCAGTGATGGGGAGAGTGGCTATTTTGACTAACCGTATTTGTCTGAGGCTTTATCAGATGCCATATCCATAAAGACGACTTGTTTTTGCCCGTGGGAGTGCCTGTGAGGCTGACATTATCTGGGTTATACACGCTGCAGAACACCTTTTTTTTTTTTTTTTCCTAAATTAAAAAAATACTTTTCAACTGACTTCAAATCTTGTGTGAAAATGAAGGATGTATTAGAAATAAATGAACCTTAAAAACTGATCTTGAGTAGGAGTGTCAGTTTGCAACATCAAAGCAGGAAGCTTTCATTACACTCAGGATCTTGAGCAATGCCTTGTTTAACATCATCTACTGAAGTGTTTACTAGGGAGGTCTTTCCTCAGGGTGTTTCAAAAAGTTACGAAAGGCCTTGGTCTGAAATAAAACAGTAGTAAGCAATCCAACTTCCCTCACACAGTCTCTCCCTCTGATCTCCATCTCCCCCAATATCTGTTCTGTTTAAAATAGTTATATTAGGAAGTCTGTTGCTTCGTATCTAGGTGAACCAAATAATGTTTGAACTACTTATTACAAAATGACACGTTTAGATTTTGTTTAATTTTTTTGCCTTCCAAGTCTAAAAATACATACATAATTTGCCTCCTGAAAGTCAAAGGAATTAGATTAGTGAATTTACAGTGGAAAAAAAAAACTACAAAACAGAGTCAAATTGCTTTATCTTTCATTGTAGTGGAAAAAATGCTGTATACCCACCAAACAAGTGATATGGTTACTTTTGTTTCTTTACCAGCACTGTATAACACACAAAAGAAATACCATAAAACATCTTTGAAGAGTTGCAGATTGTTAATGTTTTATTTTGTGAAGCTAAATCAGTTGACATATTTCTGCTAATAATTATGAGTAAATAGCTATAAATGCTTTGTAGATGTATTTCTCAGAAGATAAGGGAATTCTTTAATGGATGTTTCTCAATAATTTTATCTTTTTTTCACACTCATTAGCTTCCTCAATTATTCCCAGTTTGGGATGTTGCTGATATCAGCCAGAAAGTAGCAGTAAGGGTACTGAGGATTAGAATTATTTGTTAAATTGAAAAATAGAAGCACTGATGTGGAAGAAGAGATACAAACCAGAAAGACTACATGTAATTTAGCACTTTGTACAATTACTTGTTTCTATAGGAGTAATTTTTCAAGAATATTTGGTCATTACCAACTGAATTTTAATCACCATATTGCTGCAAACAAAGTAAGTGCATTCAAATGTATATGCAAAGATGTTATCTGGAGACATGGGGCAAAGTAGCCCTTCAGCCGAAGCCTGAAAAGAGAAAGGTGATACCCACAGCTATGGGTACTGTGTTTCAAGGAAAATATGGTTCAAATGGATGGGCCAGGACAACATCAAGAATCATCAGAGGTTTAGAAAACTGTGCTCTGCAAAAGATTCAAAGAAAACGGGGTTCTTCAGGAGGAAAGGAAAAATATCCCTGAGCATCTGTGATAAAGAATCATTTCCTCCATGTTGAATGACAGTTACAGTAAGGAGGGTTAAACAGAGATTAAGTAGACTCTTCTGAACATAAAGATAATTGAGCACTAAGATACATGGTTGAGAAAAGTGAGGAATATGTGAGTGGAGGTTTTGAAGAATGGGTTAGACAAGTCGCAGGCGACAGGACAAGAGGAAATGGCCTCGAGTTGCGCCAGGGGAGATTCAGGTTGGAGATTAGGAAAAATGTTTCCAGGGAAAGGGTTCTGAAGCCTTGGACTGGGCTGCCCAGGGCAGTGGTTGAGGCCCCATCCCTGGAGGTATTCAAAAGATGGGTTGACCTAGTGCTTAGAGACATGGTTTGGTGATGGTTTTGATCAGAGTGAGGTTGATGGTTGGACTCGATGATCTGAAAGGTCCCTTCCAACCCAGACAATTCTATAGGTATCTGCAGAGAATGATGTAGCTGTAATAGTTTGCTCCTCCCTGATGACAGAGTGGACTAGAGCCAGTGTTTAAAGGTGCCTCCAGCTCCTTCTTTTCCCTGACACACGAGTGTCTTTTCCGTTACAAATGCGTGTGTTTGCAAGACTTTAAAATGTCATCTTTTCCTTAAATGATAACCTAATTGCAGTTTGACTCCAGGTTGGTCGTTACTAATAAACAAAAGGCTTAGTAGCACCAAGAGCAGGAAGAAAGAGTGTTGTGTCCCTTATGAACAGTTGGCGATATGAGAACTCTGGTTCGAGAAATGTGTCTGGAAATAGAAGCTGCTTTGTTTGCTTGGTTTTTTTTATTAGCTCATTGCAGCAAAGATTACATGCTAGCTATAAGAAAAGGAAAGCTGAGCAATCAGAATGTGAAAACGTGATTTCTAGCACTTCATAATCTCTGACATTCTATATACAGAAATTTAAATTTGCTACTAAAAATGCCCACATAGACAGATTGCAAATGCCTGATTTGCTTTAGAAATAGTCCATTCATGACTATAAAGGAAAGAAATACATACTAAATTTTAAAATTTCTGTCAATAAGTAGTTCTTTTATCATTTCTGCAAGGTTGAAGAGAAACTTTTATCTTAAGCAAAGGCTTAGGCAGGAAGGTGGTGTTTGGGGAGGGGTAGGGGCTTTGTGTTTTGTTTTTTTTTTTTCCTTTTTTACCAAATTCAGCATTTATCATAATATTCAAGAATTATTCCTCATTCGAAAGGAATATGTGGTGTGATAGCGTGTGTTATTTCAAAAGTGGGCAGTAAAATAGGTAATGGAAAGTGATTAATGGACTGGCTAGGGAGCAGGAATTAGTGTATGGCCTTGTTGCATTGGGGTACTCAGGTAACACGGGCAGCATTCTCAACAAAACAACAGGGATCTAAAATCAGCCTGTCTTTATCTATGTGGAAACTTTAAGGGCATATTAATTGCACAAAGAGGTAATTTTAAGATTCACCATCTCCCAGTGGCACGCTTGAACCACAAGGTGATCCCTGTATGTCCTGTTTCTGTATCTCCATTCTTTCCTACAAATACAACTGTTTTTTCTGTGTGTCAGCTTATTGAATAACTTGGTATTAGGAAGGGACATGAAAACAGATCTTGAAAGCAAATGGAGCCATATGCAGTCATCAGTTAATGCATCCAGAGTATTTTCTGTTGCTTCTTACTCTTCACTTGCCTTCCTGTCCTGAGCATGTCTTGATGTCACATGAAAATGTCTGTAGATATAGAGCTTCCAATCTGATGAACAGCAGGTATTACCTAGTAAGTCTTCTTCTGTAAGTATATTTCTGTCTTTGTTCTTACTCTTCATAGATGCCGGAATTTCAGAAGAAAACCGTCCATATTAAGGACCCAGGGAGAGTAGAGGAGATTATTTGTGGCCTCATCAAAGGTGGAGCTGCCAAACTTCAGGTAAAGATAGTATGTGTAACCAGTTGGAATGAAAGGAATCATTGCTCTATGCCAAAAAATGTTAAGAATATATATATAACAGAAGAAAACCTTCAAGAAATTTCCAAAACTTAGACATTTGTTAACTCTTTTAATAGCCCTTGCTGATTCAACTGTACTTCAGCCAGACACCAGTTAAGTAAATTATATTAACATAAACGCTCAGTACTTTCAGGAAATACTCTGACCAATGGAAGTAGAAAAACAGTTTTCTTAGAAAAAGAAGTTGTTCTTACGGGATATTCTGGCTTACATTACAATAATTCAGTAAAATAGGGAGATTTCTGAGATGTGCTACTCAGCTGCAACTATTGTTATCATTGAGAATTTCTAGCCATTCTTTATTTTGTCCCTCCATGTTGTAAGACAATTTTGCTTTTTCTTTCCTTAAATAGATTATTACAGATTTTGATATGACTTTAAGTAGATTTTCCTACAATGGAAAAAGATGTCCAACTTGTCATAGTGAGTACTTTTTTTTTTTTTTTTTGTGTAATAGACTGGTTTGTTCATTCCTTTTAGTTCTTTCCTAGATGTTAATTTTCTTTCCACTTTACTCCCTAATATGTGAAAATTTATATTGGCATTTTACCTACCGTGAACATCCTAATGAGGGAGTATTCTAGTGACTGCCTGTATATGGTTTTATGTATTCATTTTTGAATCACATCTGTGTGAATTAAAATCAGATAAGTTGTCATTCACAATAAAACATTAGGTTCTGAACTCTAAGATAGTAGTGGCTAGATATGGTAGGGTTGACTTATAGTCTTTAAGACCCTGTAATAATCCCAATGCCTTCAAGAACCAGTTAGTAAACTGCGCAGAATCCTTGGCATTTTTATCCTGTAGCCTTTTAGAACAAAGAAGGAGAATCTATTTACTAATGAAGTGGGAATCCTAAAACACACAGGATGCCTCTTGATGATTTCAGAAACAGTTTCTTATCAAGAAACAAATAAGAGAGCTCTTAATTGACCTTTTAATTTGTAGATGAGGGGAAGGACAGTAATACACCTTCATACTTGTGAAGAAAAATGTGCCTTTTATGGGTTGCTGGTAAGAAAAGTTCTGAGGAAACATAGTGATATGTCATCAAACATTGTCATCTGTGCCATTTACAGTGTTGTAGAGCAAAGAAAGAGAAATATACTGTCTTGTTTAACACTTCTTTTTTCTCCCCCCGCCCCAGACATCATTGATAACTCTAAGCTGATCACAGAGGAATGTCGGAAAAAGGTAAACAGAAAACCTACGAGCTCTTGGTTTGTTTTACAGACAACTGTTACTATTCCCTGGCTGTGCCGCGCATTGAGTTATGCAGCATGACAAGACAAGGGATACTCTCAAATCCTTAAAGTTCTCCGAGCTTTCTCACTGACTGCAAGACAGCCCATCACTAATAGAAGTGAACAGAAATATTTCTATTCTTGATGGTAGCATGTAGTTCAGTTTTAACAGCATCCGCTTCTTCTTCTAGATATATTTACAAGCTAAGTCTTTGTTCAAAGAGCATCTCAGATTCCACTTTATCTAAATAACGTAATTAGAAGGAAGAAAGTTATTTTGATTGGTTAGATCAAATACCAAGTGTTATAAGAATCCATTAAACATCTGCTGGTTTTTTCCTTTCAGTTATTGCAGCTGAAAGAAACGTACTATGCTATTGAAATTGATCCAGCTCTCACTATTGAAGAAAAATACCCGTATATGGTAGAATGGTAAGAGACACCTCCCATCTTCAAATTGTACTAAGATTAGATTTAATAGCTTTTTAGTAGCAAATTTATGGCAGTACTTAGCTTTTAGCTAACACATTGACTGGATTAATCTCTCTGAGTGTTGTGCAACAACTGTTTCTGCTTTGCTGTTAACTTGAGTGATCAGGAATGAACCACAGGATGCTTTTCATCATGAGATTTAAGGACAGGTGAATCTTAATAAGTCAATTTTGACCCATTTTTGTTTATACTCTAGGTACAATAAATCTCATGCACTGCTCATTGAACAAGGCTTACAAAAGGATAAGTTTGCAGAAATGGTGAGGGAATCTGATGTTATGCTAAAGTAAGTACCTTTTGATTTGAACAATACTGTTTCAGAGAACGTTCTGTAGATTCTTACTTTATCTTTTCAGGGGAAAAACAAACAAAAACATTCCTGAGAATGTGACACTGTAATCTTAGAATAGCTCTTCATGCCCCCGCTTTATTCAGATTTTGTAACTAAATGCTTACAATGATCACTGTATAAACTAGAGATCTTAAAAAAAAAAAAAATAAATAAATAAAAGTTTGAGTCCCATTCTCTATAAACTTAATTTCTGTAGACTTCCTTCCTCATGAAATTGGACTGGCCGCTCTTTTTTTAGTAAGGGGAATGTAGAGTGCAACTTTGTTCTGTTGAAAACCATTCCCTTGAATAGTTTTATCCGAAATAAAAATGGAGTGACTTGAGGATTATGTTTCATATGTTGTTTTAAATGTTGTTCTTCCTTTATGGCTAAAGGCAAGTTTAAAATCCAGCAAAATCCTTGTTTGAAATGTGCTGTGGCTCCCATGTCTTTTAAAAGTTCTCCAAAATTGTCTGTAAATTTCGGATGACTGAAACAAGATGTTAAGACTTAATTTGTGGAAAAGTTTATCATACTGACTAATTTCTTACCTTTTGCCTGTTTGAAAGTCTAAGTCCATGTGGATTGAATCTTCATCCACAGGCTAAAATTCCCTCAAAAATTTTCATCATATTTTTTTTTTAAATGTAAAATCTGTGTGGAGAAGGTGTATAGAGATAATATGACCTTATTACTGGAATAATACACATAGTTTTGGTTTGGTACTGAAAACTAAAAAAGCTTTTAGAAAGAGTGACAATAAGTGTTTTCAGGATTTTGAAACAAAACTAGATTTGTTTTTTGGTAATAACCCTATAGAAAGTCAAATGTTTAAGGAAGGAAAATTGAAAGGAGGTATACAGCCTGATAGTAGCTAGAGAGAGTTCTACTAGTTGTTTGCTTTTTCTGGGTGTTTGGGGAGGGGGAACTGATTTTAAATCTTTAAAATATCATTAGGCGTTGGGCGGGGGCAATTATACAGATCCAGACCAAATGGCTTGATGTAAGAGTTTCTTCCTAAAACTACGTGTCTTGTGTTATGTTGATGGTTCTTGCTAAACTGAAAAGGTGAGGCAAAGGAAATAAAGTGAAATGCTCAGGGAAAATTATTTTTCTTTTCCAAAGATGATGTTAATGTCTTCTGAAAACTCTGACTTTTCTTGGCTTGCTTTATTTGAGATTTGATTTGTATTTACGTCCTGTGTTACAGAGAAGGATATGAGAACTTCTTTGATAAGCTCAGTGAACATAATATTCCTGTGTTCATATTTTCTGCTGGGATTGGGGACATTCTTGAGGAAGTTATCCACCAGGCTGGAGTCTACCATTCTAATGTCAAAGTGGTTTCCAATTTCATGGATTTTGATGAAAATGTACGTATGAAGTAACAGATTCTTATCAAACATGACTGTTTGTGGTATTTAGTAGCTATTTATATATACTACAAGGTGAACATTTTAATACAACAGATGTAGTCATCTCTCCTGCCATCCAGGCACTCTCCTGTGTGCAAAAACCAAGCAGAGGGTAAGAGTTCAAACGCTGTTAGCATGGTGTGACCAAGATATCATTCATTTCCTTCACTGATAACCTCACACTCAGCCCAGTCCAGCACTACTCCTCCTCCAAGCAGGCAGAATCTCTGTCTGTCTTGTCTTAGTAATACTATTACAGTCATTAAGTTATTTAGCAGTAATTTATCTTGTTCATCATTAGAGATTCCACAGTTCAATGTTAGTTCGAGGGTAATATCACCTTTTTAATTCTAGATGCTATCTTGTCTTTATGATACTAGAAAAAACTTCAGTGGGTTTTTTTTTTATAGGGAATATTAAAAGGATTTAAAGGAGAATTGATTCATGTTTACAACAAACATGATGGTGCCTTGAAGAATACAGAGTACTTCAAACAACTAAAAGACAACAGTAATATCATACTGCTGGGTGATTCTCAAGGAGACTTGAGTATGGCAGATGGAGTAGCAAATGTTGAAAACATTCTTAAGATCGGCTATCTCAATGATAAAGTAAGTAGCCTCATAGCCTTTTGAACTTTGAGTGGAATACTGCAAAAATTAGAAACAGGTTCATTATAATAAGCTTCAGATACAAACCAAATGTTTGGCCCATATTTGTCTTGAGTTTTCAAACGTTTTTCATGGATTTCTTGCCTCGAGCTTTTTTTCTAACCCATAAGCTACAAAACCACAAATGTACTTGCTTTGGTTCTTGTACTGAACTACTTCCGAAATGGTGTTCTGTTGAGAAGTAAAGTTCAGAGGCTAGAGAAATTCATTCTCCTAAGTTCCTGTGGCTCCTCCCCCTCCTTTCAATACTGGATTGATAATTGAGCAAAATTATAATCTTCCAAATAACAAATTTAGTCATGTCTCCCCTTTTTTTTTTATTTTCCCTCCCCCCACTCCCACCCCAAGGAGACACAGAGCTGATTGTTTGCTAAGTTATAACACGCATCTGTTTGCATTCAGGAGAGAGAAAACTTCGGGTTTCTATTTCTCTCTGCCTTTCAGGAAGCTGAATAAGTAGTTTTAATTTCAGTATGTTTATATTTGAGATCCTGGGATAAACTTGAGCTGTTCTGTCCTGGAACACACACACAGTTCCATCAGGCTACTCCTACTCTGTCATCCTGGGGAATTCACTTAAAGGAGCAAAACCTATTGGCGTGGCTCATTCCCTGAATTTGGTGGAAAGACTGGGCAATATTTTAATGACAAAAAGCCTTTCGATAATTAATTCAAAAACTAAGTGGGTCTTTCTCTTTATCCCTTCTGCAATTAGGTAGATGAGCTTTTGGAAAAATATATGGACTCATATGATATTGTCTTGGTGAAAGATGAATCCCTGGAAGTTGCGAACTCCATACTACAGAAAATCCTGTAAATTGCAGCTTCAAGTCACTCCATTCCTTCCAGGAGGCAACTGGACAGAAGAGCACACGTGTGCTATCTTAAATTGTTTATGACTCATTTACAGAACTGTTTAATTTAATTTAAGATTTTTATCTTCATTTGGGTATTCGGAAATATATATGGTATCCATTGTCAACTAGAAGCTCCTTTTACTTCTCTTATGCTGTTCTTTATTGTCTCACACTCCTATTATCACTAGATTTAAATTGGGTTTATAGATGTGATAAACTGCTGCTGATGGGATGCTATGGTTCACCATCTTTTAATCAGGCGTTTCAGAGGAGCGTTTTAGAAAATGTGGCTATTTTGTAAAATTGAGAATGTAAACGTTCTGTGAATAAGCAGTGTGCGCGTTTGTGTTGCCTTTTCTTCTTTCAAAGAAGATACTTCAGTCTTAGCTGTACTTTGAAGGATCATACTCATATGCTACAGACTTTCACAGGAGTTTTTCATACATATATTTTTCTTCAGTAAAATGCTTTATTCACCCAGTTCAGGCAAAGTGTTTCTTCTTAACAGATTTTTGTATCATTACAAAGTATTCCTCACTGCTTCTTTATCCTGTGTGGAATGAGAAGAATGTTTTAAGTTAGCGTATCTGGCGTAAAGTTTCTTATCTTTATAACAGCAGATAGTTTCACCAGCTAATAGTACACAGCCATAACTTCATCCCCTTTTCAGATCTTATTTTGCGTACTGCTCTGCTGTTTCATGTCAAAGCTAGCGTGGCTTGTCTAAAATAATTTCTCTTAGGGATTCTCAGTGAGCAGCTCTGGGCACAGAAAATCAAAACAAAGCTAGATCTTAATCTTGGGTTTTAAAAGCTGACTTAGCCATCTTGCAAAATCGGGTTTTCTTGCTCAGAAGCACTTACGGAACAGATCCCCAGACTGGCTTTAAGTCACATTCCCGCTCTCTGCAAACTGTAAGCACAAGGATCAGTACAGTATCTAGCTCTTTTAGCTTCGTTATGCACGTCCTCTCTGTGTAAACTTTCTGAATCTTCAGAAAGTATTTCCCCTGTACAGAACACGTGGCAGTACCTCTCGGCTTCGTGTGCAGAACGGTATCGCTGTACGTAGCCGCAGCTTTGGAAGCTTACTCTGGCATGGTGCAGGAGAAGCTAAAGGTGGTGGTGTGACCCTGGTCCTAAGAGGTCTCAGCTGTAGTAGTTCTATTCATTAATAAAAGAGAGACAATCATACCACTTCCCTAACACACAATATAGTCGTTGTTCCCCTTTCCTCGCTTTTATACACGGCAGGAGTTGTGCCGCCTCCCGTTCCCTGAGGGACTGTGAGGAGATACGGGAGAGCCTGGATCTGCATTCTCTCCCACCAGCAAGTAATACACAGCTCAAGAAACGGCCTCTTTCTGCCCAACCTGTGGTCTGTTTTATCTAAATTCTGGCTCGGTAGCACCAGTCATATTTTTCCCAAATCAGCAGACGTCCATCTGTTACCACGCCTGCCGCAGCTTTTCTGAGAAGGCAAGATGGAGGGGAAGGGATAGTTTCCGTACCCCTCCTCTGCGGCCTCTGCAGGAAACTGAAATTAAATCCTCCCCGTGCTTCGAATGCCGGGCAGAGGTGTGGTGCATGACCTGAAGCGGCGTGAGCATCCTTTGGTAGCCCCATCGCAGGGAGCTGCGGAGCACAGGGACCTTTCGGAAATTCCATTTTGCATCTTAATGGGCAAAGACCGTCCTCCTTGTGTGCAGCCCCCAGCCACGTAATTCCCTACTCCTGGCACAGGGGCGGCTAGACCCCCAGAAGCAGGAGCCTTAGAAGCCGTACATTTGAGCAGAAAACCACTTGAACCGTAAGATGACTGAGGAGAGGACAGCATCTTGGCTGCCTTCCACTGGGGAGCCACGGCTCAGGCGGCAGCAGAGGGGAAGGGCTGAAAGCGCCCGGCGTCACCCGTGACAGGAGGAGACGGGAGCAGCAGCTGCCTCAGCCCTGGCCAAGAGCTGTGGGCCACCGCCAGAAGAGGAGGAGAGCTGGAAAGCAGGAGGGACAGCTGCTGAGTCGGTGGCACCACGAGAGCTGGCGTCCCCCCACGAGCGCCCAGAGGCAGCGGGTGCTGCAGTCGGTGTGTGCCTGACGGGAGCGAAGACTGGCCAAGTGGGAGAGGCTGCAGGTGAGGAGTTAGGGCAGCAGGGCTGAGCAGGGGAGGTGCTGCAGCTCTAGCAGCTGCAGGGTGGGCAGGTCTCTGGCGTGGGCAGTCACAGGCAGGGGCAGCGGGCTGGGGCACAGCAGGTCCCTTGGAGCAGCCCGGGACAGAGCAGTTTTGTGCAAGTTCACGGCATCACGGAATTGTGAGAGTTGGAAGGGACCTCTAGAGACCATCCAGTCCAACTCCCCTGCCAAAGCAGGGGTGCCCAGAGCACATCACTCAGGAGCATCCAGGCGGGGCTTGAAGATCTCCAGAGAAGGGGACTCCACACCCTCCCTGGGCAGCCTCTTCCAGGGCTCTGCCACCCTCACCCCAAAGAAGTTCTTCCTCAGATTGGAGTGGAACTTCCCATCTTCCAGCTTGTGCCCGTTGCCCCTCATCCTGTCACTGGGAACCACTGAAAAGAGTCCAGCTCCATCCTCCTTCCACCCACCCTTTAGATCCTTGGAAGCATNGAGCAGAGGGGAAGAATGACCTCCCTCCACCTCCTGGCCACACTCTTCCCTACGCAGCCCAGGATCCCATTGGCCCTCTTGGCCACAAGGGCACATTGCTGGCTCATGGAGAGTTTACTATCCACCAGGACCCCCAGATCCTTCTCCTCAGGGCTGCTTTCCAGCAGGTCCCCCCCTAACCTCTTTGATGCCTGGGGAACTTCCTCCCCAGGTGCAGGACCCTACACTTGCCCATGAATCTCATGAGGTTCTTCTCTGCCCAGCTCTCCAGCCTGTCCAGATCTCGCTGGATGGTGGCACAGCCCTCTGGGGTGTCGGCCAGCCCTCCCAGTTTGGTATCATCAGCGAACTTGCTGAGGGTACACTCTGTCCCCTCATCCAGGTCACTGATGAATATGTTGAACAGCACTGGACCAAGTATTGACCCCTGGGGGACACCACTGGTTACAGGCCTCCAACTCGACCCTGCTCCATTAATGACAACCCTCTGAGTCCTGTCACACAGCCAGGACTCCATCCACCTCACAAGTTGTCCCGGAAGAGCAGGAGGGAGCGTATTGGGACATGCCAGCCACCGTGCGAGGAGACAGGCTTGAGGGTGTTCCTCAGTGCCCGAGGTAGACACTCCCTCCCTTTCCTCTCCTGCTTGGATGGGCCATGGAGCCAACCTTCACACCTGCTCCCTCTGCCCCCTCTCCCCACGCCCCCCCTGTTTGTCCGAGCCAGGGAGGAGGGTGGGATGGCCGCGTTGCTGAGCTGGGAGGGAGGGAGCAGCCGGCTGTGCAGTCACCTTCTGCCAACACTACGGTTTCGGCACCGCCGGCGAGACGGCCATTGGGCGATGTCATCTGTGACTCCCCCCAGGACATCAGCCCGAGCTGCCCCCTCAGTGGGGGCTCTGCACCCCCCGGGCACGGCAAGGCCCAGTCCTCAGGGGAGGCTGCAGCGCTTCCAGAGCAGCCAGCAGACACAACTTCTTTAACAGTCTGCATTTTGGGCTTCAGGCACCTGCAGAATTTGTGTCGGCTGAGCTAACGTCAAGGTTTTAAGGTGGGGGGGGGAGTGAGGTTTTGGTGGGTTTTTTCTTTTTTAAACAAGCAACGGTGCTGGCTCTTTTGTCGTAGCTGCCAAAGAAAGTCCAAAAGGCAAAGGCCGCCTGAAAAACACCGAAGGGTTTGGATGCACTGCTTACTCAACCGGTCTCCGGGTGCAAGGGGCTGATTACCAGGCATTACTCCCAAAGTTTACACTGGGACAAAATTTTCTGTTTACGGGCAGGTCACCTTTGGAACGCAGATACCGTGGGGAGTATGTGAGCGGCGGCTGAAAGCCACAGCTCCACAGCACAAGATGTGCCAGCAGCACACGCTCCGGCACAAGATCATTCCGGCTTCAAGCATAACAGATTTCCCCGGCCATCCCAACGTCAGTGAAAATTTGGGGGCAATTCCGGTCTCTCCATGTAGTGTTTCCAAGAGGCAGGACTGTCCCTCTGGATCCCTGTTGGATGTTCTCACCCAACTTGTCTCGGGATTTCACATGAGCTCATTGATCCTCCCCCTCTAGAATTTCTCTTCAGCCTCACTCAGCCCTGCAGGAAGCAAACCATCGCTCCTTCAGTGTGATGAGGGTCTCATTGTTCAACCCACCCACCATAAAACAAACAAAAAAACCAAACATGAGAGCACTATGGAAAAGGAGCAGGCAGGATCCTTAAAACCAGTTACCAAAACAGATCTCCAACTTGATCTTAACCCGAGTCACTGAAATGATACCCAACCTACTGTGCTGGAGCCCAGGCGTACCAGAAGTGATCACTTGATGGTTTCCCAACCACGTGGACACTTAAAAGTCTTTGCCCTGGTAGAGGATTTCAGATCAACCAACCATCTCTCAAGCATTTTATCAGGAAGGTTTTCCAGTCTCGCCTCCAAGCAGATGGATAACGAATTGTGAGTCACCAGAGGTTCAGTCCACAATGACAATCACTTGAAGAAAGCGATTCTCATCCTTTCTCAAGGAGGTGGGTAAGTTAAGATCTCCAGCACGCTTTCTCCTTCTGTCATTACACCCTGTTAGTCGTGGATTTTGCCCGCTGGAGCAGTTAGCCTTTGCTGGGACGCGAGAGCAACGAAGCCATGTTGCAAGCATCTGATAGAACTCATTTCCACACACGGAGTATCCACACGCCAAATAACGTACTTCTTGAAGTGCCATACATATCGCTTTCTAGAAAAAACCAGTTACCTACATGATCAACCTGAACCAGGAGGTGAGAGTTAACGAGCCCACACAGGGCTGTATGGATTCTCAATATCCTTTCATCGTCTCGCTGCCAGCCATAACTCGTGCTTACGGCGTAGTTAAGGGAGAACACCAGGTGCATGTTTAGATACCTGCTTTTCAAAACCCCATCCTTTTGTCACTGCTCTGTCGCCTAGAAATGAGAATGGCTGCTATCAGTCGCCGCTCCAACCGCATGAACAAAATTAATGGCAAACGAAACTAATGGCAAACAAAATTAGCCCCCGGGCTACAAGTTAAATCATTCTTCTCCAGCAACTCTAACGCTTATAAACACCGTCCAGCGTCTCGCAGCCAGTTTTCGGCAAGAGATACTCCTCACAGCATGACTTTCAAAATCAAATTCATAACTAGAAACATTTTGCCACCCTGAAAGTACATTGCATTTATGATTCTGCTTGGAAAGAAAGATATCATACATTTCCCAGGCCATATTCCCACAGCTGAAAGAGTATTTCTAAAGTTAAAAGCAGCAAAGTGAATTTGTTACTTCCACTCCCCCCCCCACCTCTACTCACAATATCTCTTCTGCCTGTAGCACATGTCCAAGGGCAAGTATTTGGGACCTTTATTGAGCTAAAAATGTTTCCTCCTTCGGAGTGGGTGTCACAGCCAGCTCAAATGTCCTCTTACTGTCAAACGCATGCTCATCGTCCCCAACTGAGCCAAAAACTTGCAGCAGGAGCTGGCTAAAGATGCCAATTTTCAGCTTAAAGGGAAATCTGAATATTTTTTCACACTGAAAGAAAAATAACGTCTGAGTCCAACAACTTCAAAAAATACAAACTCTGATTAAGTGTGACCATGCAGAGTTCCGGAGCAGGAAGAACCTCTGGTCAAGTTAGGGCAGAAAAATCCCGCAGAAAAAAACATTTATAAATACCTGGATTTTTCTGGGCACACCCCCATGTGCCTTTTCTCTTCCCCTGAGCCACTGGCAATGCAGTAGGTAGTTGCCAACCTTCCCTTGCATCAGCCACCTGCCCAACGGGAGCCACCTGCCCAGCTCCGGGAACAGCACTCGGCTGCCTCATTAGAGAGGTAGCGGCAGTCTCATTCCTGGAGTCTCTCATTAGCCACAATCATCCATTTTTCATCCAGCTATTAATGACCCTTGAAGAGCCATCATCTATTTTTCTATCTCAATTAAATGTAAGAAAGTCTCTAAATAGAGACTTTCTGCATCAAAAAAATCACTTTGCTCTTTGAGGCAGCAAATATTTCACAGAATGCCATGGGGTTGGAAGGGACCTCTGGAGATCATCTCATCCAAGCCCCTGCCAGAGCAGGTCCACCCAGAGCAGGTTGCACAGGAACGTGTCCAGGTGGGTTTGAATGTCTCCAGGGAAGGAGACTCCACCACCTCCCTGGGCAGCCTCTGCCAGGGAAGTTCCTCCTCGTGTTTAGGTGGAACTAAGCATTCTACAGGCAATAGATGTGGGTTTGGAGCTACAGATGAGATGAAAACATCAGACCTTGGCTACAAAGATCACAGAATCACAGAATCTTCTGGGCTAGAAGGGACCTTAAAGATCATCTTGTCCAACCGTCAACCTAATTTTGACAAAAATAAACCCCCACACAACAAACAAAAAGAAACACCATCACTAAACCCTATCTCCCAGCACCACATCAACCCGTCTTTTGAACACCTCCAGGGATGGGGCCTCAACCCCCTCCCTGGGCAGCCCATTCGAATGGCTGATCACCCTTTCGGTGAAAAAATTCTTCCCAAGATCCAGCCTGAACCTCCCCTGGTGTAACCTGAGGCCATTTCCTCTCGTCCTGTCGCCTGTGACAGATGATGTTTGACAAGATGAGTTTGCTTGTGCCAGCCAGGGGAATGAGAGGCTGTTGCTTGGGTAAGACAATTTCCTTCAGTGTGAGAGTCTGATCCCCAACCAAGAGAACCATCACCCTCCCACCAGTGACGCCAATGGCAACACCAGATGGGGAATTTAAGGAACACGAATCAAATAATTTTAGTTTAAGATATTTTTCCTGAAGGCCAATAGCAATATTGAAAATACAGAGCCTGCTGGGAGCACAAGCAGAGCTGCCGGAAGGGTATTTGCTTCTCAGATTCTCAAAAACTTTCCCAACCCATGAAAATGCCAGGGAAAAAAAAAAAGACAGTTTAACAGTAATAGTTGATCAACGTTTTATTTAACAAAAAGATCAGTTATCCAACATTTAATAGTATCAAACTCAAAAAAACCCAAACCTTTCACTGCACTTTCTACAACAACTGTATTAAAACCCGATACAAAATGTTTCCACCCAACTGAAATACCGGCTTTTAAAAAGGACATGGAGGGAGCTCACACCCCACACGCACAGCTCCGGAAAGGCCAGAAACACCGAGCGTGTGATGGACACGCAGCTCCCTCCTCCCCGCCTGTGACCACGCCGCGCTGCGGGGATTTCTGCCCTTGCCGTGAGGGGCCACCACCAACCCCCCCAGCGCGGGAGCTCTGCTCCGTGTACCCTCTACTCAACAGCCTGCTACGTCTGTAGACCTCCCGGGTGACTGTCTCACGACCCAAAGAGCGCTCCCGGGGCTGGTTTTGTGCGGAGGGGTGGGCCAGAACCCCCGCAGCCACCAACAGACGGCTCTGCCTCTTGACTCTGTCACTGTCACTTTGTTTGTCCCCCACGCCAGGCTGCCCTCCTGCACAAGCTCTGCCCACCCTCCTTAGCATAACAATTCCCAAAATAGGAGGCAGAAGCCCAATGCAAAAATCACTTGTACCCAGCATTTATGACAGTATTTGGACCCTGTAAGACTAATATTTAAAGTCTAACAAAACTATAAATAAGGTTGCAGCTAGAAAGGCTTGGGAACGCCTGATCAGAACACCGTTTCTACAGGCCAGCAAGAAGAGTCAAGGCCATTAATTAAACACAATGCAGAAAGTAGCAAACTTTTATTTCGTAAGGTAAAATCCCGACACACACACGGTTACAATTCTAGGCCTGTTTAATTTAATTCACAGCTTATGGAAATTTTGCAATGGCATAACTATCATTTGTGTGCTGTAATTTGCAGATCAGAGCTCCTGCTGGCAAATACTTGTTATGAGTTTGTTCAGTCCCTGAAAGAGCGCTCGTGCCTGGACAATTTTTACAGGTTATTTTCATGGGAATACTTTCTGTTTTGTTTTCCTGCAGAAATATTTTGGATACATAGGGTTTTTTAAAATTCTTTTAAAAGCACTCAGTAAGTTTTCTCCCTCCCTCCCTCCCTCCCTTCCTCCCAGCCATCCATCCAAGTGACCGTGTAGTGTTCAATGATGACTTCTAATCTTTAGCCCAGAAATGACACCAGGTTACGTGGCTGGTGACACCAGGTACGGCACTACGCTCTTTATCCATTTGTACATCCTGTCTGGAGGCACTGAACACTTTTTTCCAAATATACCCAACAATTCCAACTGCAAATCTCTTCCAATGTAGCAGCCTGCCGGCACGCAGGCAGGGGCAGTCCCAGGTCTGTAGGTGAGTGCTGACCCTTCAGACACATTCTTGCCGAGACCTCTTCCAGTACACGCCTTCCAACAGTAGATCAGCTCGGGACGCTTCTTTTTTTTCCTTCTTGGCTTTACAGTTCATCGTGTTCCTCTTTGGCCTCCTGGTCTTTCAACTTGAATTCTTCAGCGGTGACTTTACCGTTTCCGTCCCGGTCTTGATTGGTGAACATATTTTTAACAATCTTTTCAAAATCAAAACCAGGAGCTAGTTTTCCTTTGCCAGAATCGACTTGAGCTTGAATGTACTCCGAAAACTAGGTGGGGAGAAAGGAGGAGAAAGCAGCTCACAATGAAACAGCCATTTAAAACTGAAGAGCATTTACAAAAGTAGCATGTATTTGTTGTTGACTATTTAGCATTTAACTGCTCGTTATTAAGTGGATGGCATAGTACACTGTTACTATCCCATAAAGCTTGCAACCTAAATTGGACTAATTAGGACAGACACGTGAGGTTAAATCACTCTTTGTGAAGCTCAACAGGGATTTCCTCGCTTATTCCAGTGCATCCATAACAAAAAAGTTCCTTTTCGTAATTCTGGGGGAACAGGGAGTGACGTGGAACAGATCTATGTGGACAGAAGGGGGTTAATTTCATGTGCCAAGACAAGAAGCTCACACTGGAAAGCAGACATCCACCCGCGTCTCACAAGAAACAGCACAGGAGAAAAAAGAATGAGACACAGAAAAGAGACTTGAGGTATCAGGATCCCATGGTGTTTGCTAAAGCAGCGTCAGGCATTGTGCCTCCCACTTGTCTCTGCGGCGGGGAAGGTTGCAAAGTTCCAAGGCCAGTTTTCCCTAAAAACCCCTTCCCTTTGTGCACATGATGCAGTTATTCAAAATGACTAGACAACACCTGGCAGAAGGCATACTGCTGGCTTTCCAAAAACAGGAAGTCCGCAATCAAACACTATTTTTCCATTGAGTGTTATCTCTGGTGCTACCTGTTAAATCAGCTCCAGCACAGAGAGCTTTGTCTGACATTCACTGACACCTTCTAGGCCGCCTCCTCCTTCTTGCTGGGTGACCAGAAAGATGTGGATAAAACAGTCACATCCCACCTCACTCATTCTCTAGACGGATGAAAGCTCTTTTCTTCACTGCAGGGACACAAGTGGAGGCAAGGAGAAAAGATGGAGAAGGAAGGAAAACAAAGAGGTGTAAGAGAGCGCTAGGAAAAAGGAAAACAAGTTTTGATTTACCCCATTGGCTTCTTGAAATGCTGGAAGGCATCTCATGGTATTCCCTCAGCCCACAGCCTGCACCCCGAGAGCTGCAGGCAGCACCACTCCGACAGGCAAGGACAGAAAACAGAACCATAGACAAAGGGGACAAAGAAGACTGAAGAAGAGAATAAAAACAAGAGAACGCCTCAGTTAAGAGAAAACGCAGGAGAAAACCTTCTCGGAGGTTTGTGTTACCAGAGAGCGTGTGGCAAAGGCAAGTGGATTGCAACCAGGGCACCCCACGACATTCTCACGGCGCGGATTTTAAAAGCAAGCGAGGGGAAGGAGACCCGTACACTCAGCTCCCCCACGGGAGGCAGCCGCGGGCTCTGCCAGGCTCCAGAAGCGACGAGACAGCTCCTGGATGCCCAGCTACGGGATCAGCCTTGGCTGAAGAATTCACCGTAAACCTCCGGCGAGCAGAGACTGCGAAGGCTGGCACAGAGAGGGACCACCCAATACGTAACTGCCGCTCGCGCCCAAAGCATCTGCTGGTGGCCAAGGAGACCACAACAGTAAATGATCTTACGTACTATGGCCATGCTGGTATTTCTTTGTTCCTTTTGGTTCTATCTCTGGAGCTAAATAACCATGTTCTAATACACATGCTGCCTTCCTGTTGACAACAAACGCCTCTCAGAAGAAGAGAGACCCCATTCTTCAACATCTGCATTGATGGTGGTAGGAGAAAAGCACCGCAAGCGCTTCCGTTGTTTCAGCTTACCTCCTCCAAGAGAACCTCTCCATCATGATTCTGGTCTATTTCTTCAAAAAGATTGGGAGAGACTTCCCCGTTCCATACAAACATGTACCCTTCAGGCAAACCAGACACCAGCTCCAGCAGTTCGATGTCGAAAACCAACACAGCGCTGCCAGGCACTTCTCCTTCTGTCACAACAAATGGCAGAGAGGGGTGGGTATCCTCCCTTACACCCAAGTCCGTATTTCCTTTTAGTCCGTAATTCAATTTCTCTTCCTGCCCCAGCAGCTGCTCGTCTACTGTGACCCCCAAGCCCCGTGACCCCCAGCCCACCAAATCTTCCTGTTCACTTCAGCAGAGGTCATCAAAACATAAAGGAATATTTTATAATAAAAC
>VXAK01018243.1:17394-28768 GCA_013399435.1 Arenaria interpres | reverse complement strand
TAAAGGTAAAACTGTGGGAATTAATCCATTTCCTTTCTCTCACTTACGTATCACTGATATATCACCTTTATATCAAGGTGCAACTGCCAGACTCAGCAGCGCTGCCACAGTTTGGGACGTCACCTCAGTGAAACCACGGAGGGAGCTTAATTTATTCTTGGAAAAGAAAACTGAGGTCACCTCCAATTTCTGTCCGGTAGCAAAGCAGCAGTCTCTTCAGACTGCCTGGGTGTATGCCAAGACACTAACACCCACGCAATGTTTCAAAGCACGTGGATCACATGCAATTTGAACGATGGCAAATGCCTATGACACTTATGTTCATAAGGTTTTTTAACGCAGCAACCTTTTAAGGTTATATTTATTATCTATAAATATACAATTTTATATAATAGTATGAAATGCTGCCTATATAATGCTCATGATTTTTCATGGAAGCCAGCAAGTGAAAATGCTCTTATCACAAATTCATTGTCCGTTAAGGTTGGCACATGAAGCCTTTATAAAATACAAACTGTTCTGGAGCTATTCACAGAGCACCGCAACTTATGCAGCTGTTTCCATACGAATCGGGGTCTGTGGCTCTTGGCGATCTCTCAATAGACTCCCTCCCCTCATGCCTGTTACCTGAGAAGACCAGTCACAACCAGAGACACAGGGAGATGAGAGTCCTTGTCACTTCCATATTGTTCTTTTTATTATTGTTGTCCCTGTCATTAAAAATTTATAAACCTCAACGCTCTAAAACTGCTTGAAATGCGTCGGTCTCGGGGTTTCAACAGCACCGCCAGAGCGTTTCACACCTTGCATTCAGCTCATGCAGTTTCCAAGTTTTGAGTTTTCTTTGCATTTTCTAACACGTTAGTGCTGAGCAGTCCCCTTCAGTTATGTCTCCTGAACAACGTCACGTGCCCAAGCGTGGTTACCCCAATTCTCTGTCGGGGAGAACAGTGTTTCCATCCCTCTGCAACGCCAGAGTGCCTGGAGCTTTCCATTTTGACAAAGCCACTGGAGTTACTGGAGGCGTGTGTTCCCTTTTGTACTGGGACGGCCTTTCCATTGGCCACAGCGACAACACCACGGACAGTTTGTTCATGTCACTGGAGCATGGAGGGGTTGTGTAAAATAATGAAACTAAAACCCTCTTAAAAAATCCCATCTGAGCAGCTAAGAGACGCTCACCTGACGTTCTCATGCGTAGCAGGTAACAGAACAAGCACATTGTGTTCCTGTCACTCAAGAGACACCAGGTGGACGTGCAGTAGGTTTCTCTCACTTACCGACTCCATCTTCTCCGTATCCAAGATGGGGTGGGATAACAACTGTTCGTCGCTCCCCGACACACATGTCTTGAAGGCCCATGTCCATGCCCACCACCACCTGTCCAGATCCCAGAACTATGTTGTAGGTCTTGCCGAGGCTGTGTCTGGAGAGGAAGGGAAGAAAAATTAAAAGAAAAAAAATAAATAAATCAACGCACAACTGAGAATTTCTGTTATTCAAAATTACCACAGAAGCAGCAGTTCCCGGTTAATCATTGCCAAAAATTAACTTCATGCCCAATGCTCCGTTCTACCAAGCAGTTACCTAAAGTTGTTCTCAAGGGAGCACGTTACAGCCGGCAT
The DNA here is from genome assembly GCA_013399435.1 of Arenaria interpres. Taxonomy (NCBI): domain Eukaryota; kingdom Metazoa; phylum Chordata; class Aves; order Charadriiformes; family Scolopacidae; genus Arenaria; species Arenaria interpres. The sequence goes on along the minus strand of VXAK01018243.1, from coordinate 27,143 downwards.
CAAACAGAAGTGTCCCTACTGTTGACAAGTCCTCTGGTACTAAAATCCTAGGCTTCTTGAATTAAATCAAATTAAACTCATTTTATCTCAAAATAAGGGCTTTTGCCTTTCACATATTTTTAACTAATGAAGTTGGACTCTTTAGTAGACGGAAAAATTCCAGATGTATATTCGTCCCAGAACTACAAACCCATATGGATCCGGGTGCGTTCATGTGGATCAGCCATCCCTTTAGTGAAATCACAGAATCTTCATGATTGGAAGGGACCTTTGAGATCACCGAGTCCAACCATACACAAAAAAAAAACCAAACCAAAAAACAAACCAAACACAAAACAAAACACCCAACCCAACAATCTCAGGCACTAGAGCAGGCCCTGAAGTGCCACGTCTACACATTCCTTAAATACCTCCAGGGATGGTGACTCCACCACCTCCCTGGGCAGGCTGTTCCAGTGCCTCACCACCTAATATCTTCCCAATATCTAATCTAAACCTCCCCTGCCCCAACTTCAGACCATTTCCTCTGCTCCTGTCATTATTTCCTTGGGAGAAGAGGCCAACCCCCACCTCTCTACACCCTCCTTTCAGGGAGTTGGAGAGGGCAATGAGGTCTCCCCTCAGCCTCCTCTTCTCCAAACTAAACATGCCCAGTTCCCTCAGCCTCTCCTCGTAGGACTTGTTCTCCAGACCCCTCACCAGCTTGGTGGCTCTCCTCTGGACACGCTCCAGCACCTCAGTGTCCTTCCTGATCCTTTCTTCCGTGGGTCTCCTTTCTGTGGTTATTTGCCTTGGCTGCACCGCTGCAGGTCGTGCTCACACCACAATACTCACAACAGAGTAGTATTTGGGAAGAAAACAATTCAGTGACTGAGGGGTCAGCCTTAAAATTAGGAGCATGAGGTTCATGATCTTTTATCCTCTATAAAATGCTCCGAGTAAGACAACCTGACAATCTCGACATCCCTTGGTTCCTGTTACAAAATGGGAATTGAGCATTCCTGCTATAGGAAAGGTGTTTTGAATCCAAACACGTTCTTTGCACACATACTTGCCTGCAGCAGCACGTTGGGGGCTTCAAAGTAAGCTGGCTTTGCAGCTCTACAAGCTGCTGTGTATGCTATGAGAACGATGAGCTGCTTTCTATGTTAAGTTAGAAACTGTTTCAAAATAACTTTTCTCAACTTCCCTTCCAAAAATAAAACATTATTTAGATGATGTGCACTATCCAAAAGATGAAGGCAGAAAAAAAACCACCTAGCAGAAGTATTCTTGCAGCTGCCAGTGCGATGGGCTCGCTTTAGTTCTACACAGGCCAGCCTGGAGCAACCTGCTTGCCTCATAAACCTACCGCCAACAGGAAGAAGAGGAACATTATAATCACAGCCACGATCAGGCCCTCTGATAGTTTCTCCACGTGGACACTTACTGCAACGCTACAACCCCAGAACATTAGCACCCCTGCGTGGTACAGGTACGATGGTGGCCAGTTACCGTAAAACATGTTTACTGTAAAACATCATTTACTAAAAATTAGGCTAGCTTTAACAAGACCACACCAAGTACCCCACCAGATCTCTCTCAGGAGCCCTGAATCAGTGCAGAGTGTAAATCCCAGCCAAAAAACTGAATATGCTTGGGCAGTTCGTTCATGTGAGCCCTGTGTGGTTCTCGTGTGACTGGCCCAGACACCTAAATCAACCCATTTAACCAGGCTGCCCTGCAGCGACCTGCCTCATCACTCCACCTGCAGTGTTTGTGTTCTTCTCCAACACACTCCTACAGCCTCTTTGCTCCCAGGTCTCTCGTTGTGCGGTGAAAGATTGTCCGTTTCTTTTCCTCCTCCTATATCTCTTAAGCAGGCGGACGTACAAAGAAAAATACATTCTGCAAAAACACTCGATTTTTCACTTGGAAATTCTTTATACCCTGCCAGCCCGCTGCGCAGGCAGCTCGTTCTGCTGTCACAGCTGCTAGGGACATTTTTCTTTACCCGCTGACACACTTACGTTGAGTCCAGCAAAGTACCATCCAGGAGCGAAGCGTTGTAGTGATACTTCAAGTAATCTCCCTTCTTGCTCAGCACAGTGCAGTTGGAAGGTTTGTAGTTAACAGTGATGCTGACCGAGTCCGAGGGGTTGTGGAAGTCAACCACGTGGATGTCAAAGACCAGCACTGCCGATCCTGGGATCTTCCCTAAATAGGAAGCAAATTGGGCAAGTAGAGAAAGAAATGGAACCCAAACGGGCTTATGATGACCAGGTGCTGTACCCCGCAGGGATATATATTCCCACTGTGTCTGCTACCGCATCATCTTGCTCTTCTTGCTCAGAATTAAAGGATTACATCTCCTCTGGATGCAAGAGATGCAACCTGCATCCAACGGAGGAAAGAGAACCCGTGGAGAAGCACTAAACAGGCACTCAGTCCAACAGCGAAGCTCATGAATCTGAACTTGAAAATTACGCAGAAACAAAGCAAGCGCCGTGTGTTTCCTGCGCCCATCCTTAACAACTGATTTGTGTTTCATGTTCCAACTACTTACTGATCATACTGGTCTCCTGCTTCATGGAACTCTGTTATGTCTAGCAGGTTTCACTTCCTTAAAATGTCCTGATAGCGAGCAACTTCTTCCCCCCTTCCCACGACGACGTGCGGTCGCACTGCCAGGGCTGACAGACACACCCAGACCCATCGGCGGGGTCTGGGTTTGGAGGAGCCTAATTCCCAAATCAACAGCACAGAATCTGCATTCCCAGAACAGAGGCTGTTCTTCCAACTCACTTTTTGACAAACAACACCCCAGGAGTGTTGGGGCTGGTCGTGAAACACCAGCCATAAAACTGATCGGCTAGAAGGGTTATTGTATTCAGCCTCCTACGGCAATCTTTTTAGGTAGCAATGAGTTTTCCCAAAAGAATCTTAACTGTATGTTATACAGACACAGACACTCTGCTGTTACATGCATCCACCATTTCAAGAGGCGGCTCAGGAGTCCACAAAACCTGTGGTTGTGGAAGAAATGGGGAAGAAAACACAATTAATTCCTTTAGCATACAGACCTTGTTAAGACACACGGGCAGGAAGGTCTCACACTGCAGAGCTCCTGGTACCCTGTGTGAAACACTGATTGTCCCAATGAGATCAGGTCACCAAGTACCAGTTTGCCTGAAACACTAATTACCCGCATAACTTCAGGTCACCATTTACATGTGAGATTGTGCTACATTTTTAACGTGCTGTCCATTCAGCTAATTAAAACAATGTTGCAAACTCCAAGTGTAATCCTGTCAGTCGCATGCCCACAAAATAACGAACCAATTCCTAAGCCTTTCAAATGCTAAATAAAAAAAAAAAGAAAAAAGGAGCTACACACAGGTGCGCCAAGCAATGAAGGAAACGTCATGAATTATGGAAAACTTGAATGAAAAGTCAAGCTCACCTCTTCCTTCTTCTCCATATCCAAGGTGAGGGGGGATTATTATTCTTCTTTTTTCCCCAGTGCATACACCAAGCAAACCTTCATCCATTCCAGCAATCACATAACCTCTCCCGACATAGGTGTCATAGGTGTGATTTCGTGAATAGCTATGAAAAATATTTGCATTTTTGTAGCGTCAGGTGTACTTGAGAAAACATGGAATCTTGCAATAGGTCTGCAACACAATTCTTAAACCAGTTAAGGTCAAACACGTGGTCATTAACTAGCACCAGAGCAGGACAAAGCAATCACCACATTCAATGAATCTGGGCCACCAAGCTTTATCAGCCAGTGATGATGTGTCATTTATTAACCAGCACGGGGACTCCAGCTCAGAAACAGCTTCTTTGCAAGTATGTTTCTACTATATCTTGAAAGAAAACCTCAATTATGTATTTCAGACTAAACAGAAAACATGTTTTGATCAGTAACTGAAAAAAAAATTGGTTTTCTCCTTTACATTTTCCTCTGCTCTGACTCTATTTTAATAAGTGCTTATCAACCAGATATAGTTTACATTCATTTTCATGAGACACCCTTCAGACTACCTCATTTTGCAACCACAGCTATGTAGTCCAACTACTAAAAGGAGGAGGTGGAATAAATAGGTTCTCCTGGGCTGCACAGCATTGTGAGTCACGACAACAGAACAGTGTCAATACTGTCCCTCCCTTCCAAACTACCTCAACCTCTTATACGTAGGTTGAAGGATCTGCTTCAAGACCTAATGATAGAATAAAACAAGCCTACAACAGCAAATGATGTTTATTACAAGGATGTGTCTGTCTGATGCTTTTCTTCAAGGCGTGCTACGTGAAGGCACATCCCCAGGAAGGGAAGGCAGAAAGGTTTTAATTCATCTTTACCAGGTAACCCTGGGGAAGAGCAAGACCAGTACAGACCTCAGTGTAATTCAGAGGGTTTTTCAACTGCTCTAAGACCAGACAGCCCTGGCTGGGCTGCCCAGGGGCAGTTCTGCAGCTGAATACTGCAGGGGGAAAAAAAACGAAGGACAAGATTATTAGACCTCTTGGCCCCTGCCACTCACAGTGCTTTTGGCATGTTCTCTGTATTAGTGAGAATTTTTTTCCTGGCCAACTCCAAGGCTCTCAATAACTATTGTTCACTGCTCTATTTCTTCATAGATACTTGCTAGATATTGGTTTTTCTTGTAAATTCTGCAGGAAGCCAGGATACAACACTAACAAATAAGACCTCTAACAACTGTCAGTGCTTTAAGAATGATTTAGAGGCTACCGTCTACAAAGCATTTATTAATATTTATTGACAACAACCCTAATATAAATAGTAGAGCCATTTAAAAAAATTGTTTAATTTACTATAGACATTACCAATTTACACCTCAAAAAAGAGATGGGCAGGTGCACTATGGATAAGCCTGAAGTTCTTAACTTATAAGTTTTCCTAAGTTGTAAATTAGGGTCTACAGCGATGGCTGTTGATGCAGGTCTCTTGCTTTCTATCCTCCCACTGGGCTGGGCAGCTGAACTGGGAGGGTCAAAGTTAATTCAAAGATGCAATCCTCTGACTCCTCCTCATGGGAAGAAGCACACATGCCATACTAATAGCTAACGTTTGCAAAGTGATCCTGATCTTCAGCTCGCAGCAGTTGTAGAGGGATGAAAAAGATTTTCATTAGTTCACTTTGTAAAACATTTTATGGTGGCTTGTTTTCAACTCCTTTTAGCTAACTGTGCCAGCTGTTCTGAAAGCTGGGGTGGGCAAGTAAAGTACAGCTCATTAAAGAGTAAACAAGAGTGACAGGAAGCTGCAAGGGTACTATTCATCATACAATTCTGTACACGAGGCTCATGTGCCCAGAGAACTTTGAATCTGAAGTGAGAGCAATCCCTCTCCCTTTACCACAGAGACCCCACAGTTGACTTCAGTCCTGAAAGACATTAGCTTTCAAAATGCAAAGTTTTCAAGTACAAAGGGAAAGGCTGTCCTGAGATTACCCTCAAACTAGCCACTAGCTCACTGAATCACAGTTCTCAGGATATAAAATGGGAATCATGTTTATTTTCTCTCTCTTCAGGAGTATTACCTATTTGGCACATAAACAATACGGGGCAAAGGGCCTTCAGGAGTGTGTGTCTAAAGCACACACAGCTTCACCCCCAGATGGCGTCCGTCATCTCGTCATAACACAAAATAGGTCTTTGCCTTCCCATACTGAAAAGGTTCCTATGAGTTTTTTAAGAAGAGAAGACTCCAACTCCACTCACAAATTTCAAAATGGAAGGAAAACCAAAGAATTGTATTTGGGTATATGATGGACAAGACAGAGGAGACAAACTGGAACTGGGATCTGTAGGGCTGAACGGTTCAGTTACCTGGAGTCAAACAACGTGCCATCCAAAAGCGTGCCGTTATAATGGTATCGAAGAAAGTCTCCCGTCTGGCTCCTCCGCTCGCAAGATTCAGGCACGTACTGGTTCTCAATAGCAATACCATCTTTGGGGTTATGAAGGTCGAGCAAAACCACATCAAAGACAAGTGAAGCTTGGCCAGGGATCTCCTTACCTACAAAAGCGTTAAGAGCAGAAAATGGGTAAGAAAGAGCAGATGTTCCGTAAGGAGCTTAAACACGTTTATTGAAGAACAGTAACCCACTGCAAAATATCAGACACCTCCCCTCCCAAAATAAATTAGCATCATCTGCTTCTAATCAGTCTTTTTTCTTTTCCTGTGTTGTGGGTTTGTCTCTTCATTCTCCAACTCGATTATTTCATTCTGTTCCTATTGCAATGGCACTGCCTCACCAAAACCAACAGCCTGGTCAGCAACACCCTCAGTCAAGACACACCAGCTCCATCTGAGCTGCATGGTGTACTCCACCAGCGTTTCCAACACACTTCATGAAAATGCATAAAATAACCATCAGAATACAAATTTGGTACATCTGTTCTTCCCATCCTGTTAATATGAAAACAGGAAACCACATGATGGAGGTTGAAGAGGGGTAAATTGAGTATCTCAGTGAGAAAGTACCTTTCCATCAATAAACAAATTATAGTATGGGTTGCTTCGACGGAGAATGATTGAGCTCAAGATCTTGGCAAAATTTTAAAACATAACTCCACAAAGTTTTGTTATCCATGGAGATGCCTGTCCCAGTGAACGGTAATGAAGTCACAGAAGGGGTACAAAACCTTGTACACCACAGACACATTCTTAGAGCAGAGAAAGAGTTTAAGGAAGCATTCCAAACTACACCTAACTGCCCCCCCATTTAACACGGACACCTCTGTGCATGACCTGCAGGCTGCATACAGTCTCACAGGGCAATTAATCCACCTCGTCATTATTACCGGGACATTGGTTACCAAAAAAAAAGAACAAAGCTGGAACCAAAAATCTGTTTTTCTCTTTTCCAAGTTTTCTGCTGCTCTGTGGCAACCACTGAAAGAATTAGCAGACACCTGATTTCCAGTTTTTGGAGCCCTTAGATATTAACCACAGATTACATTCTCTGAATGAAATAAAATTTCAGTATATAAAGATTATTGTTGCATCAACAATATGTCTGTTAAGCAGCCTACTGGTCACATTTTTAAAAAAATTGTTTACTTTCTAATCAGCCCAATCCTGCACATAATACATTCTGAACCCCTCTTTCCATCACGTTGTTCCATCTGTCTGAAAAGGCTGTTAACATTGCCCACGAATTTAAAATAGACAAAGTACAAGTTTGTCTTATAATACGGATGACTTGGGTAAAAAATTTTAAAAAAGAATAATCTTTACCATCTCCTTCTTCTCCATATGCCAGGAAAGGTGGAATTGTGATAATGCGCTTCTCTCCTACGCACATTCCCAAGAGACCCTGATCCATACCAGGAATGAGCCATCCGATTCCCACATAGGTATCGTAGGTTCGCATCCGATTATGGCTAAAAACGAAAAAAAACCACCAAACACAAAACCATGCCACAGGAAAGAGCAGCATTAACCTTCAGAAGCCACACGCTGTACACAATATAACTCACAATTTGCTGCTCTGAAAGCACTGCTCCTTGATTTACCAAGGGCTGGCTGGGCAGTGATTCCCAGCTGCTGAGCTCTTTTAGGAACCCAAGAGAGGTTTGGAAAAGCAGGTCAGCAACATCATGGCAGCTCTTATTAAAGCATGGATTTCCACCAAACTTTAATGAAGTACACACCCGCTGTAAACTTAAAATCTCAGCATGAAAGTGGTAGTAGCTCAATTTCATGACAAAAAAAAAAAACCAAAAGACTTGTATCTAACTTGAACAGCTGTGCTGCAGTGGTTACAGAAACTGTTAGCGACTGCAATAAATAGCGATACAGAGCCAGGGAATGAAATTTTAAAAAACAAAGGATCTGGGCTGCTAATGCTCACACAGAAATAATGTACTGTTTTATTGGTTTGACTCAGTACTGCTGTCCTGTAGCCCCTGAATAAATTACTCACACTTATATGATGCTAGCCTTCATTTATTCCCTTTCTGGGCAATTAGCACTAATTGTTATAGCAGTGAAGGGCAAGGAAGCCATGGTTTATGTGACATCAGATAGCTGTTAAAAGACACAAAGACGCACAACCCAGCGTACCTTGAATCAAAGAGGGTCCCGTCTAAGAACGTTCCATTGTAATGGTATCGTACAAAGTCAGACACCTGGACTGTCCGGGGACACTTCTCAGGCTTGAAGTAAGTCTGAACCTGCACTTCGTCCTCCGAGTTCCAGAGATCGATCAGAAGCACATCGAAATGGAGCACAGCGTTGGGGGGTATCACACCAGCTGCGAAACCAGACCAACACAACCGGCTCTATCTCCCCTTTTCTACAGGACATCGGAGAAAAGGGAACCGGTCTACGCACTCCCTAAATAAAATCCGTGATGTACAGCTCACTCCTTTCTGTGCTCATATCCTCCCGTCCCCCTGTCACTGCTGCAGCTACAAAGCCGGGGGGCAGGAGGGTGGAAATCTGGCAGCATGAACCATTATCAAACATACCCGTCAGGCAAACTGCTCTCGATTTAGCATTTGTTGCCTCTGAAGGTGCAGGGCAAGGGTGCTCTTGGCACCGACAAGGCCTTCTGCAGCACTGCAATGCCAAACCAGCAATTATGTCACAGCCAGGTAGGTACAAATAAATAGTTAGCTTTAGTAGCAAGGTTGGTTCACTGAACCAACCTATAGCCAACTCTATAGACAACTATAGCCAACTACAGTCAACTACAGTCAACAGCTCTTCCTCCGGCAGGCAGAGGGAGCCTGGAGTGATCCACTCGGCTGCAGGCTCCACAAACACCCCGAGTGGGGCCGACCCCCTCTGAGATTCACCACTTGCAGTCTCTACCCTTCTCTTCTGTGATTCCATTCTCTGTCTGCCCTGCTCGATCGCTGACACAGCTCTGGGCTGCCCAGGGCGGTACTTACCAACCCCCTCGCTCCCGTAGGCAAGCTTGGGGGGGATCATCACCAACCGCCGCTCGTTCACGCACATGCCCACCAGAGCTTTGTCCATGCCAGCAATAAGCTGGCCCTTTCCCACGAACACGTTGAATGTGGATCCTCTGTCATAGCTAAAAGGGGGAGAGCAGGCAAAAATGTTAGCGGTTCATTCACCCACAGTTCCACTCTTTTTTTGGAAGTTTAACAGTACCCTGCCCCCCACCTTGCCCTGTCAGCATAATTTTATCGCAAGAGAGTTGCTAAGAGAAGGGACAAATCTAAATGCTTCTAAGTCTTCAACCCAGCTCTCCTTCTGGTCACTGCTCACCACCCACCCTCACTCAGTTCACAGACAACATCAAGCTGGGTGGGAGCGTTGATCTGCTGGAGGGCAGAAAGGCTTTGCAGAGGGACCTGGACAGAGTGGATGGATGGGCCGAGGCCAAGGGGATAAGGTTCAACAAGGGCAAGTGCTGGGTCCTGCCCTTGGGTCCCACCAACCCCCTGCAGCGCTACAGGCTGGGGGCAGAGGGGCTGGAGCTGCCTGGCAGAAAAGGACCTGGGGGTGTTGGTCGCCTGTGGGCTGAAGATGAGCCAGCAGTGTGCCCAGGTGGCCAAGAAGGCCACCAGCATCCTGGCCTGTGTCAGGAACAGCGTGGGGAGCAGGACTTGGGAGGTGATGGTCCCCCTGGACTGGGCACTGGGGAGGCCTCACCTTGAGGGCTGTGTCCAGTTTTGGGCCCCTTCCCACAAAACGGACATCAAGGGGCTGGAGCGGGTCCAGAGAAGGGCAACGGAGCTGGTGAGGGGTCTGGAGCACA
>VXAK01018242.1:8765-24149 GCA_013399435.1 Arenaria interpres | reverse complement strand
GGTCCGTCTGGATGGCATCCCTTTCTTCAAACATGTTGACTGCACCACCCATTTTGTTGTTATCAGCAAACTGAGGGTGCACTCAATCCCACTGTCCACATCGCCAATAAAGGTGTTAAACAGCACCAGTCCTAGTGCCAGCCCCTGAGGAATGCCACTTGTCCCTGGTTGCCATTTGAGCATTGAGCCATTGACCACAGCTCTGCTGCCATTCAGCCAGTTCCTTATCCACCGAGTGGTCCATCTGCCAAATCCATGTCTCTCCAATTTAGAGACCAGAATGTCATGCAGGTCAGTATCAAACGCTTTGCACAAGTCCAGCTAGATGACACTGGTTGCTCTTACCTTATCTACCAACACTGTAACCCCATCACAGAAGGCCACCAAATTTGTCAGGCATGACTTGCCCTTAGTGAAGTTATGTCGGCTGTCACTGATCACCTCCTCAATTCCCACATGCCTTAGCAGTGATTCTAGGAGGATCTGCTCCGTGATCTTGCTGGGCACAGAGGTGAGACTGACTGGCCTGCTGTTCTCTGGGCCTTTCTTTTCTCCCTGTTTAAAGATGATGGTTTTGTTTCCCCTTTTCCAGTCAGTGGCAACTTCGCTGGACTGCCACAGCTTCTCAAATATGATGGAAACATTTGACAGTTTCCGCAGGACCCATGGATGTATCAGGACCCGAGGATGAAATACTAATCCTTTGAAATATGTTGATTTAAGTTTAGAAATACCTTTTTAAGTATGTTTTTTTTCATTAAGAACGTGAGCTATTTACTCTCTTTTTTATATGTCGGTGCCAGTTGTAATTTAAAGTCAGCAGTCCATTATGTGAAAAAACTTTGAATTTGTTGTTCTCTTTATGGTTCTTTTATTTTAAATTTTCTGAACCATTAATGGTATTTCGCTTGTCCTTCGTTTCGCTTTCCATGTTGGACCCTGCAGCAAGTTTGTATTGCAGTGTAAGTAATGGATTAGATAAGTGTTTATTCTTTGATTAGGCATTGTGAAAACTCTTTGGTTATTACTTGTCTTCATTAACAACTAAATTACCAGTCTTTTTTATTTGACTTTTTCTTTCAGTTAGTGGTTACAGCTACTGTAAATTCGTGTCAATGTTCTTCAATGGAAGCATCAGGAAAACAGGAGATTTTTTGATCTTAAAAAAATCTTTTTCTGATCTTAAAAATAAGGAATAGAGCTGGGAAAAATATAAACAACCTTTTCAAGCTGTTCTTTTATCAGGAAGAAATGAAAGATGGCTCTTCTGCCTCTCCTTGCATGTGCGAGTATATTCATACAGCCATAAAAATGACTTTGACCTACGCAGTGTGTGTATCTGCTCAGTGGTGGTGTTAGAACGAGATGTTTGGTGCTGGTTTTCCCATGTGTTAGTTCTACATCTACCAAAATCATCTTGAGTTGAATTTTTTCATGATTAAAAATGCCTTTAACTTGGTGTAAAATTATCTTTTACGTGTTTTTTTTTTTCAGTTGAGTTTGTAAGGGAGCAAGGTATTACACTGCAATGTTAAGAGGAGTCAAATACTGCCCGAATTGTAATCTTCTGTGATTCTGAAAGCAAAAAGCTCTCGACTTTATCTATGCTATAGTTCACCACTATGGATCTTGTATTACTCTTGATAAGAAGAAAAATAGTTGTTTATTAAGATTAAGATGAGAAAGCAAAACATGTAAAAACTCTTGAGACAGGTTGGACTTGGGGCTAGATAGTCTGTTAGCTGAATCCACAGGACGTGGAAATATAAAACATTAACTTCATTGCCCAGCTTCACAAAGACAATGACAGACTGTCTCTCATTTCTTGCAAAAAAAGTAATAAGTATCTCATAAATTAGATCAGAAAGTTGATCAGTACAAGGTAACAAATCATGGTGTTATTATATGATGCATTAGCTTCTAGCTAAGATTGCCGGTAAAACACATAAAAAGACACATCTATTAACATAGCGTTATGTTGCAATACTTCTTTGCAAAAGCCAAGACAACATTTTTTGTTTAATAACAGTCTGTTTTGTGATTGTACAGTCTCAAGTCAAATTGTGCACAGTATTGCTGGTAGGATGCCCCACACCAGTAGCTGACATAAAGGAATTGCCTCTTTGCCCTGGGAGGTCAAGTTGGTGATTTAGTAGCTGTCAGTAATTAACAGCTCTGGCAATATGAAAATGCTGGGTACTATAGGTGCTTCAGACAGGGTTTCTGTGATTTAACATACATTGCAACGAGCTAGTTTTTATCAGTGTGTTATGTACTTCGTTTCATTGATACTGAGGGCCTAATGATTGATTCCAGCTGGGGCGGTTAAACCCTTTGCTCTTCCGCAGAGTGCTGGGTTGGTAGGTTTTAAAATGCTTTGTGCAGAGTTATTTATTGCATAAAGTAGTGCAATAAATAAAGGCAGGAAACCGAAACAAAGATTATATTTGCCAAAACCTACTTACCAAGTCAGAACAGGTGCCAGAAGCAGAACATATTACCTGGATCCCAGTGCAGTTCCTTTTCCAGGGAGCCTTTGTGGTTCACAAATCAAAGAAAATAATTTATGGGTTAGTGAGTCGCAAGCTTGGTGCCTCATCCTAGCTTGAACTTGTGCAATCCCTGGCTTCAGCAAGGCTTTAGGGCATCTCCTTCCCTGCATACTGGATCTAGATGGCATTTCCCAGCTGTGGGAGACACGTTACTGTTTGGTAGTCCACTGGCAAAAACTTAGGAAGCCACTGTCCCTTCTGTTTGCTTTAACATGTAGAGCTTAAGTAGCGGTCAGTGTTTGTACTAATCTGTTACACTTATTCAGTATATGAGTGCATTTCAGCAGTGCTGTGATTGCACCCAGGATTATGTCTGTAAAACACCCTTGGGTGAAGACCAGTGCTACAAAGAAACCTGCTATTTCTCATGGGTAATTCGTCATGCTTGTGCCTGGATAGCCCAAAGCAAACGTAGTTTAGGGCAGCTCAGTGTATGCTGAATACGATTTTCTTCTTCTCAAAGCATAGGGACTTCAACAGGTTAGGGCATATTAATCTGGACTCTTGCAGGGGCAGTCCAGGAATAATCAGTGGGCCAGTTAATTGCCATGCAAGTGGTTGTAGCCTATGAATGTTCTTACAAGGCCTACTTAAATGCTCAGAGTAACAGTAGTGTCCACACATACTATAGTCACTGTGCACATGCTTAATAAAGCCAATGCTTTCTTTGAGAGCCAGGCTTACTCCATGCATGCCACAAGTGTGGTTGCATTGTGGTTGTGGAGACTGTGTGGTGATTTCATAAATCTGTCAGGTATGTGGGTTGTATACAGACCTGGTAAACGACAGCCTCTGGGAAGTTCTTTTACTGCTTATTTGCCATAGGTCTTTCCCTGCAGGAGCCAAATGTCATAGCCAGCAACCCTGTACCACCAGATAGCAGATTATGATTCAGGAAATACCTGTGCAAGGGAAGAGAAGAATCTGAAACATCTTAGGCTTTAGACCACGGTATTTAGGACTATAAAAATGTAGACCTTTTTTAAAATGTCACATACCTTCCAGAATTAATCAAATACTAGATTGCCTGTAGTCATCTGTTGTTCGAGAGAGAAAGTGTTTGTGTAATCAGAAGCTGGTATATAGTACAAATCTCTGCACCTGCAGTTATTTTTGTCCCAGATTGTTGCCACAGCATCTGTGTCTTACTGAAGATAGCTAATGCATCTTCTAGTGGAGGGTATATGGTCAAAAAGGAGTATGTATGGTTGTGGAGTGCCAGTAAGCAGCGTTTCAAATAAATTCAGATGGCATTGTGTAGAGGTGTAGTTTGAATGGAGTAGCTTGTCTGCCCAGACCCTGTTCTCAATACTGACTTCTGCTTTTAAAAAAACGAAAAGGTGTAAACCAACAATGTAGGTAACGTTTTATTAACTAATTTGAAAGGGACAGCTCATGTAGAAAAACGTGTGGAGTTGGTTTTTTTTTTTTTTAAATCTCAGTAAAACCTGGCATGCAGCTGAGATCTATAGGGGCGGAAAAAAGCCGCCAAGAAAAACAGCCTTGAAATTGATTCCAATTGGTAATTACTTATTGGTTAAGTACCAGTAGCCTTTAAAAGTATTGCAGGAAAATGTCATTGATAACTTATTACTAAATGAAAAGAGCAGGCAACAGTTTTCTGTAACAAAAATTAACAACAATAACATAAGCACATTGGTGAGGAACTCTTCTGAGGAGATCACATATAGCAGGTGTAACCACACTGAGCTCAAATGTGTTCTCATTCAGGTAAATGTCTATTTCACCTCTGTTGAGAAGGAATGGGATCATGACCTTTACACCTAGTTTTGTGATGTAATGAAATGCCTTGCAAAGAATTGTTTTTCAAATAGAAGTTAAAAAACACTAGAACAGGTTAATGATAAACTTGTAACAATAGAGCTGCACTAGAGTAAACGCAGGGAATTAGCAGAAAGTGAAGTGTTCTGCTGCTCTCATTTGATAGTTTAGAAATATGGCTGTTACTAGAAGATGGTAGACTGAACTCTTTAAATAAATTTGTCTTTGTTAGTATTTATAAAATAGATGAAGTCAACTTTTAGGACACTGTTTTAACATGTTTAATCTTGTTTTTAACTACTGAGTCCAGCAGGTTTTACTGAAATGAAAGAGGACTAATAAATTAGTTTGATAAAGCTTGACATTTGCACAAAACTGAAGCTACCTTTGCAAGAAACACTGTGGAGCAGTTGCTGTCTGTTAACTGCTCACACCATAGTAATGATTCTTAGACTCCTCCCTCCCATGTTAAGAACTATTTAGGTACTTGAGAATGGGCAAGTGATGGGCAGAGAATTTTTGGAAGCATCTAATACTCCTTATTCCTTATTTTTCAAGAATTCCTCTAAAATTATTAAAATCCACATTGCAGTATACTGTTTTTATGTCTAGCCTCAGCTTTTTACTTTCATGCATATTAATAAGGCCATAGTTTGCAGTAATCTGTTGGGACTACATTAAGGATGGCAGAATAAAATCCTTAATAAGGATGACAGAAAAAAGGGTTTTATGATTAACCTTTCCTGAGGTCATTATCACTTTCTTTAGTATCTTTTTACAAGCTGTTCCGCAGCTTAAATTTTTGGAAGTGTGACTATGTCTTTTCTTTACTACTGATACCAGTAGAATCAGTGTAGGAGGACATAACAATTAGAGTTGTGGGTGGTTTTTGTTGTTTGCTTTTTTTTCCCTGAAAATGGCCTTGCATCTGCTTAGCTGCAACATGGTTTACAATTTATGGTAGTTTTGGTGGTGGAACTTCAGTGTTTTGATCCTAAGTTGCATAGTGTAAAAATTCCTATGCTTCTGCAAATACAATCTGAATTTTCTCTTGCAGACTCAGATTACAGGAAAAACTTTGCACTCAAGACTCGGAAATTTATCTTCTCAGTATTTTCACATTTTGGAAGTTTTTTTTATTAAAGCGTAGTGAACTCACTCTTATTTTCTAACTTTCCATGTTATTTTGTTGAAAAAGAAAGTACCTGGCAGGTTGAAGTAGAGCTATGTGATACCTGACAAAAATGCTAGTCTCTGAAAACTTGTGCAAAAGCATTTAAAATGTGTTTTTTCTTCATCTTTAGAAAGCAGATGAAAGTGTGAAGTAGAGAAAGCTGTGAAGATGGCATGATAAAACTTGATCATCAGATTTTAAGGCTGATCCCAGACGAAAATAAAAAAAATTTATATTTGTCTGAACAGAAACATTCACTTTAAGTTTTCTACCTGGGAATAACCTAGGGCATCCGGGATTTACTCATCTGTTGTCTTTTTTTTTTTTTAACACATTTCTACAGTTTTATTGTTTGTCTGCCACAGTGAGAAAGGAGTCTTTAACTGCATAGTTCGGTCAACTAAGTTGCTTTATTGATAAACCTATTGTTGTTAACTAGATGATATTTTTCCTGAATGGCTACAAATTGAAGATCGTCCCCAAAACACATCTCTTGTCTTTTACAGGACTGTTCCCACGCACCAGGGATTAGAGGACCAACCTCCTCTGGCCATAAGTGTCAGAATGCTTGTTTTGTAGACCATGTTATAAGAGAAAATCAGCTGCAGCTTCTTTGTAGCCAACATTTTCAAGGAGGTCACCACTAATTAGCCTGAGGTGTTGATTATACTGGCAGCGCATGCATGCATGATTCAGCTGCTTCTGTGTATTTACCTCGGAAGGGGGAAAGTGTAAGTTTTTTACTGACGTGCAAAGGCTTCCAGCGGTGTTCATGTCTGTGGGGCAATAGTGTTGAAGCAGCTGGGCTTTTTCTTCCATTTCGGCTGTGACAAATGGGATAGCTGGCGTCAGCAAATTGTCCCAAAAACTGGCAGGTGACCAGAGGAAAAAGGAGGATAGTTCAGAACTACCTGGCTATTGCTTTGTCTTCTGCTTCCCATCCCTCTTGAAAATAAAAATGTTGGGAAGCATGGGATAGGGCTGCACACTGCTGCTGCTGAGGGTGGTGTCCTAACCTCTTTACAATCACCTCTCACTTATCCGTGTGACAGCAGCCAAATGGCTCCATGTTCCTTATGCTTGAAGGCTTTGGAGAGAGCTTAAGATGCTCCAGAAAAACATTCATAGAGAGTGTCATATGGAACTGCTTTCCCTGTTTTTGGCCTGTGAGTGGAGGAAGGGCTCCTTCCTCAAAAGTCCCTTGCCAAGGGCCAAGCTGTGCCGGTCCTGGGGGGAGCTGGCTGGCAGGTGGTTTCTTCCGCACACGGCTGTCCTCTCCTCTCCTGCCTTGCATGGTGCACAGGCCTGCAGGGAGTGAGGTTGTGCAGCTGCTGGTGGGTTTGTGAGAAGAAGCCCGTTGTGAAGGGTGTGCACAGTCATTGGTGGCAAAGCCTCTGTCTTTGGTGGTGAGTTTGCAAATTCTGCAGAATGATACTGAAAGCTGTATGGAGGAGTCTGTTGGTCATAAATTGTGTAGTTAGTGGAGAAAATGGTGTTTGTCTCAGTACTTTACCTTGTGTTGAGAAATGTTAGAGTTTTCAACACCTGTACTCTCCATAAAACTAACTTTCGTTGTACAAGATTGAAGGCCTTTAGGGCAGTAGTGGCGTTATGCTGTTTTTTTTATACCTCTAAAATGTCTAGGCTATATTTTAATTATTGTAAGCTATTACCTGTAATAGCTTTCTTTCTTCCCTCCTTTCTTCTTCATAGAGCAAGGCAGAGAATGAGAAAACATTTCTAGTAACATCTGTGGTATTTCCCAGTTTTTCATCTATGGTACCTTTTCACAGTCCAATCCTATATAAAAGGGAATTAGAAACTAAAGCTTGTCAAAAAAAATAAAGTCTTTTAATTTTTAACTTGAAAAATTGATGGAATTTCAGACCAGCCATTTCTTCAACATGTTCACACACAGGGGCCTCTTTACAGTTGCAGGCCTCATGTACTTCTAAGTAAGTTAGTTTTTTTTCTTTGTTACTGTGTTTTTACTTCCAGGATATAAAAAGACCGATGCAAAAGTAGAAATAAATATGGAGGTGCCAAATATAATCACCTTTCAGCATTGTGCCATTGTGGTTGTTGGAAGTAAATCCTTGTTTAGCTTTGGATGGTTAACTCTGTGGTTTGTGCTGACAGCTGGATGTGCACTTGGTTGTTCAGTTGTTTTTTTTTAGCTGACCTGAAACTATAATACAAAAAAATTTATAAAGAATAGTGAGTCGTGTGGATAACATTTTAATTGCCTAAAACATAAACTAAAAATTTGGGCTGGAACATTTTTCATTTGACTGTTGTGCAAAGGAACGACGTGTAAAATAAATGTTTACTTCCTGGAAGTAAAAGTTTCCTCTAGAAGGGAAAAAATAAGACTAACAGAAACTGGAAGTCCTTCCCTTCCACCTCACTCCTGTGTGAGCTGCAATTGCATTATGGTTGTTTGCCTCAACAGTTAAGTTTGTATATATTTCGGTGTACAAAATCAGAATAGGAACAGATTCCCACCATAAGCATATTCTTGAGTGTCTTGCTGTACATCACTGAAAACAGCTAGTGGTATATTCAATGTAATGTCTGTGAAACTAGGCACAAGTATAACTAGTGAAAAGCAGAATTATGTGAATGCCAGTAAAACAAAAGCCCAGCACCATAGAAAACTTAATTACCTAGGGACGTAAGTGGATTTAGAAATTTCTCTTGGATGCAGAGGTAAACCAGAATTTATAATACCAGTAACTTATATAGCAATGAACAGCATGTGGGCTTTCATTAAACGGGAAGCCAATGTCATTTCAGGAGCAGTCAGCTCTGAAGAGACTCTAGGAGAGAAAGGGAGTGTCTTTTTCTAAGGTACATAACTGCACCTCAGTAGTACATGTATTGGTATAATTGGCATTATCTTACATTTTATTTATTACCTTTATAAATGGAAAGCAGTTACTTATTAATCTAGCCAGTCTTGGTTGATACTCTGTGTATGTGTAAAGTAAACAAAAATGGAAAAAAATGCTAAAAATTTTCTGTGACGATAATAATCTGGTGTATATAAGGCTGCATAATCAGCTCTAAGTAAATATGCACCCTCAGCCTATAACAAGGTAATTACAAGGAGGATCAGCAATTTCTCTTGAAGAGAACGCGGTAGTCCTGAAAGCCGTTGGTTTTCACTTGTCTGAGATGCAGCTGGAAGCTGTTTTTCTCGCACTGCTGAAGTAGCTCAGCTGAGCAGCAGGTCCCTGGCGTTGGAGCTGGGCTCGGGCTGGTCAGCCTGAAGGGGCACGAGTGGTCCGTGCCATCCGTGCAACAGTGTGGTGCTCCACCGCGCTGCCTCCTGACTTCTTCTCTGCTGGTGAATCACAACGTTAAAATGTTATCCTCTTCAGCCCTAGGAAAGCAGTGCTTTAAGTGGCATGGCATGCTAGCACGCTGTGCTGTTGCAAGTGCAAGTACAAGATGGTGTGGCTGGATGCTTTGACCAGTAAAATCTGCCCGCTTGTCCCTGGTATCTTCTCATACCCTGTTCTTAGTGACCCACTAGTAGCTTTCATCCTTCACTTCCTCTAAGCTTAAATTTTTTTGACTTTTCAGCTGCTCTCATGAGCAAATGCTACGTTAGAAAAAATGCGGCATTTCTGTAATCATGTACTAAGCGTGAAAATATCTTTATGGTGTAGTGTATAAGGCTAGCAAGGATGTCCTCTCAGAACTTAGCTGCTCAATTTACTTTCTATTTTTTTTCTTAATAAAAACCAGGGATTTTTTTTTTGTGGAGAATCTAATTATAATTTTTTAATTATAAAATATTACCCTTGACCTGATTTCTTAAACTCGGAGAGTGCCAGTGGTATATTTGTGTCTACAGAGTCTTCATCACTCTGTGTGTGTGTGTGTGTGTGCGCGCACATGTACATGAAAATATGCCCGTAGGTATTTTTACGTTAAAATAAGCAAGGAGCATGATAGAATCATAGAACTGCTTGGCATGACTGGTCCAGCTTAGCCGTTGTCCTCTCTGATGAAAGCATGAGTTTGTTCAGTCTCTGTTTTATTAATATTACTTGTTGGATTTGAAGTGATTGAAATTAGACATGGGCTGTCTTTCCTGCAACATGTGTTGTTCCTGGCTAGCTAATGGTCTGGCTGACCCTGGTCCCCTCTCCTTGCAGGGAGAAAAGGTGTGCGGAGGGGCTAGCTTCGTTTGGGAGGAGCCACTTAATTAGCCTACGGCTCCTTGCAGTGGCTGAGAAGACCTAAATGGCAAGAGTGTGGGGAAAAAAACCCAAGAAGCTAGTGACTCTCCGGGGGAAGTAGGAGTTACACAGAACTCTCAAGTTAAGGATGGTCTGCCATAAGCTCAGGAAACGTGCCACAATATCTGGAACTGTGCTTCCCTCTGGGTGGATTTGCAGCGCGCTCAGCCTTGGGGCCGGCCAGCCAGCCAGGGTTTCGCTCAGTGTGGTGTGTGGGGTGTGTGTGGGGTGTGTGTGGGGTGTGTGTACGTGTACCTGGGCCCCTGTGCTCGGGAACACGCAGAGCCGTGAGCGGCACTGTACGTGCAGGAGCAAGGGGAACACCAATCTGGCTCTTCAACCTCTCAGGTTGAATTTGAGGGATGAAAGTAAAAAGGGGAGAAAATGGTGGGTTTTCATTGCATTGCTGCCGTGCCAGAGCTCCTTACCGCTGGCTGACAGCTCTGCTGGGCTCTGCCTCTGTCCCCGGGGAGAAGGGATGAAGGAACACTGTTGGTTCTAAGGGTCAGGTCCTCCCTCAACATTGCTTAATATCCTCTGAGAAACTCTCACGTAGACAGCGGCTCTCTGGAGGAAGGGCTCTGGGCTGTGGGCAGCCCTGTGTGGCCGTGGGGTGAAGGCCAGGCCGGAGGAGCCCTGACCCTGCAGGGGAAGGGGAAGGCACTTCCCTGGCCACCTCATGGCTGCTGATCTGAGAGTGATGTCTGTGCTGGCTTTGCCCTCCTACCCCCTAACTCACCTGCTTTTTGCTTCCCCCAACAGCGGTTATGTCTGCCTTGTTCTGTGTTCTGGTAGGATGTTTGTTCTTTGTTCTTTAAAAAGAATACCTAAACCACCACGCTCCATGCCCCAGGTTTCATGCTGTGATGGTGCTGAGGCTAGCCCCAGCCGGAGTCACTGGGGTGGGAGTGCAGGAGGGCGAGACGGATGCTTGTTCAAGGAGTGGATATGAAACCAGGTGGGCATGGGTTTGGACTGACACCACCTCTTCAGTCGCCCTAGGGAAGAAGGAGGAGCATGGAGGCATTCCCTTCACCCTAGCATGAGAGAAAAAGGTTAAATATGAGACAGAAATATTTATGGGAAGACTTCGTGCTCACCTTACACCATTAGGATGGTATTGCCTTTATGGTGCTCTCAAGATGTGTTTTCTTTGGAAATCAGGGAAGATACACAAAGTGTAGTACATGTTGCAAGATAAGTTACTTTAAAAGTTATTCATTACCCCAGCAGATTCCTCACTGCAGTTGGTGCAGGGCTCTGCTTGCAAGACCCAGTGCTTTGTTTGTCCTTGCCTGTAGTTGGACTGAAGCAAAAATTGCTTCATCATTTTAGTGCCGGGGTATATTCGAGGCTTGAAAGTATTCTTCTGTCTCCACTGGCTGAGTGAAAGGACATGGGAAACTGTCTGACAGGTATCTGCATACTGATACTCGATACATACTTCCTTTACGTTTCTAATATGTTTGATGAGGATATTACTAAGTTGACTCCTGCTTAATTGTGAGTTCCGAAACAGCAGTTGTGTTATCTTACTAGTGCAGACAATGTAGAGCACTCTGAAGCATGAAAAGCAAAAGAGCGTGAGCAGAAGAGGCCAAGGGAACAGCTCGAGTGTCTTCCTTAGAGTATATAACCTGACACAGTGAGACCTCAAACAGTTTTGTGGAAAAAAATACTCTTAATCTGCTAGAACCAGCACGATCTGATTTTCTCTTTTATTTTTTAATCACCTAAATCAATGTGAAAATGTTCTTTCTTTGGCATGAATGAAGGATGTACAAGAAGGTTGAAAAACAAAGGGTTTTTTTTGTTTGTTCGTTTGGTCTTTTTTGTCCCTCAAGAATGGAGGGAATAGGTATCAAGTGCTCCTTGATATCTCAGCTAAAGCCCAGAATTCGAGTGAATTTCTTTTCTGGAAGCAGTAGCCAACCATTTTTGAGGGAAAAAATGCACCAAGGCACTGAGAAGCTCTTTGCTATTCTTAGTCTTTAATGTGAGATTGTGATACTTAGTAATATCAGAAATGTTGCTTGATGTCATAATTGGATCACAACAGAAGTGACACTATTCCTATTTTGTTTTCAGTAAAGATACATTTATACTAGTGTTTTGTTATAGCAAAACAATCTTGAAGTCATTTCACATTCTGAGAAACAAAAGGCTTCTACTGTATCCTTTCAGCTCCTGAATGGAGCCCTTTTGTATGCGGGGTAAGTCAAACGTTTTTGTGAGGCTCTCAAAATAGACCTTATAAACATAAAATAGGCTAAATATTATTTTTTAAAAAAACCCTTTGAAAAGTGTGCTTTCATGCTTTTGCACTTAGTTGTTGTTAACATAGTGTTAAAAATTAACAAATTACATTATCATAACCTTGTTTTTTGCTAGTGTTTCTGATGGACACACACACCAGGTATACTGTCTGGGTATTACAGTACGTAAAACGTGAATTAGAATGTAGCAAAAATTCTAACTACACCTCATGAAAGCAGAACCTGCAAAGTATAAGACTTTGTGTGCATGGTAAATACAGCTGATGTTTTGTAGATATATTCTTCTATGTGATAATTATTTTCGATAATAGAAAATGTCAAGAGATCCAGATTCTCCATTTGCAGTTATAATGATGGCAGTTTCATTTGGATAGAATAATGTTAGCCCATGGGGGGTGGGGAAATAATTAACAAAAAAATGCTGTGTCTTGGACATGATCACTTTTTCTAAAGATGTAGGTATTTATTAAAGTAGTAAAGGTATATTATTCACTCTTGTCGTAAAAACGAAAGAAAAATGTTATGATTTTGAATGCTAACAGTATTTGTCCTTGCTTTTGATTAATCAAAGAAAAGCAGTTTATAC
The DNA here is from genome assembly GCA_013399435.1 of Arenaria interpres. NCBI lineage: Eukaryota > Metazoa > Chordata > Aves > Charadriiformes > Scolopacidae > Arenaria > Arenaria interpres. The sequence continues at coordinate 11,529 of VXAK01018242.1, read as the reverse complement.
TGTCCCTGAAATGGTAACTTGAGTTCTTTGAGTTGCTAGGAACAGGAATTATGTCTGTCTGTTCCTAATTCCTCTGAGTAATAGAAAATGAAAGAGACTTGAAAGGAATTTAAACAATTAACTTCCTCATACAAAGTACCCAAAGCTGCCTGAAACATCAACTTGAAGAGTAGATACTATTACTTCAGTTTACAAATGTATGCAACAATAGAAAATGCAACACTGTTAAAATATGTAATTGCAGATTTTTATAATACACTGATAATATCTAAATTATTTACCATCAAACCATCTTGATGTTTTTGATAACATTGCTTTGTAATAAGCCTTAAGTCAATCACATGATGATTTCTTCCCCTCCCCCCTGTTAAAGAAAAATTTATTTGAGATATTGAGTATTAACCAACTTGTAAACTTTTTTTAAAGGTACTTGCATTATTTTCCCAACTTTATTTGAAAACCTTTGAGACAGGCTTACTTAACGGCAGAAGTACTTCCTTCTCTCCTGCACTTTTTATAACTATCTTCCTTAGTAAAGTTTACAGTTAAGTCAAGCCTTATCCTGCAATGTGGGAAACTAAGATCTTACACTGAAATTCAACTCCTGGAGACCTGCAGGACATGTGGGGTTATATGGTCTGAGCTCCCAGCATTTTTAGTCCAATTTATGTGCATTGGTGAAGGACCATAGGTGGAATATAAAAGAAAGTTGCAAGGTTTAACACCAATCCCAGTCTTTATCCAAGTAGTAAAGTTAGTTTTCACAGGAAATCAAATGGTGGTTGGCATATTGATGCCTTTTTCTAATAATAAACAGCTTACAAAAAACATAGATGTGGGCTTACAGGTAGTTGTATATTCTCTTCAAACAGTTACTATTAAAATAAGGGAGAATATTGGGTTGGGTGACAAGGACATTGGTTTATCTATCTGGATTTTTGTCAGGCTTCTCACTTGGGTGAAAACCAGGCACCTTGGGGAACATTTATGCCTTGGAGTCTACTTAGCATTGGAAAGTGGTCTCACTTGTATTCTGTCCTCAGATGTAGCTATAAAAAAAACATTTGAGATCATTTACACACAAGTTTCTGAAGACAAGTTTAGCCTTTCCTTTGTGCAAGGAAGGTAAGAATTTTTGTTGTATTGTCTTAAACTAGCGCTCTTGTTTACTTCTGCTGTTGTTCATACTTCTTCAATGGAAGAACAGCATGCAATGGGCTGATTTTCTGCAGTTTGCTGTCAGGTAGAGATGTGAGTAGCATAAAGAAAATGTTTTTTAGGATGAAACTTCATTTGTGGCGTATTGTCTGCATGGGTGAGCTCTTTAGGCAGAATTTGTTGAAGTTGCTCCAAACTGTATAAAATGGAAAGCTAAGATCAGAGTGTAAAGAATTGTTTCTCTTCAGGGAGTCCCTAGTTTTTCAGAGGGATCTTTTCAACAGGAGGGAGGAAAAGGTCACAAAGGGTGGGGTCCTGTCCTCCTCTGAACCCATTTACAAAGCTCTTTTGAAATTGAGGAGTTACTTTTGCTTTGTGAAGGCAGCCAGTTTATCTCTTCTCTTACTTTCTTGCCTCTGAATTACACCCAAACCATAAGAAGATGACTCTAGAATTGTGAAATTTATCTGATTATAGCTTGAAAAGATAAAGAGGTAGTTCTGCTTTGTTGGGTGGGAGGCTTTTTTGTGGGGGAGGAGTGGTTTTTTGTTTTGGTTTTTGTTTGTTTTTTTTTTTTTAATTGAAGGTGGAGAGGGGAAGATGCTTGTTTCCACTAACGGGTTGTGCCTGGCTGCATAGTAGTACAATGTGGTTTTGATTAACTGGATTTCTTGTAAAGGAGTTTGAGAGGTTTTGTTTCAGTAAAAAACTTGAATTAATATTCATTTAAGAAGCTGCAGAACGTCAGCTGAATTTTAAATTTTAAAATTCAATTCTAATGAATTTAAGGCACAGCAATTCTGTGTCTTGCTACTCATTGTAGTAGTCACTTGGACTGTTTTAATTGTGTCACTAGTAAAATAAGGAGTAGTGTTAGTTTTATTTCTTTGAGTTTGGTGGCTGTAGTACAGTGACAAGGAAAGTTTATTACCTGCTCAAACACAACCAGATTAAATTTGTAAGAGGATTTCTCTACTTAGATAGCATTCAGACTAAATGCCTACATAATAGGAGCTTTTCTTTCCCTTTTTCAAGGAAGTGAGAGAATTCAGCTATGGTACTCTGCTGTGAAGTTCATTAGTACAATGTGGTATTTATGCATATAATAATCAATGAGAGGAACACACACCCCCATCCCCTACCCTCCCTTCTTTAAAGGTGGTTGATACAGTTTTTCTAGTCCAGGTAAGAAAAAGATGCTGCAGCTTTAGTAATATTTTGTAATGGATAACATTTGCTTAGTTTTTCATAAACATTTAAGACATTCAAGACTATTCTTGAAACAATTCACTCTAGATTGATGTAGATGTTTCATGTTACTTATTCAATGTAGTTCTCTACTTCCTGAGCTATATTCATAAAAACCTACCCACCCTTTCTTTTGAAGGAATCTTTACTTATCTTTCTAAGCTCTTTTTTGTTGTAACATGAGTCATTCATGAAATGATATTTTGTTTTCTTGCATAGAATATTGATAGTCATCTTAAGTAAATGTTTATAAATTACTAAAATGATAGAGAGGAGGTAATTTAGTGAATGGCAAAATGATTATATGCTTCCTTTTTTGAAAGCAATCGGAATATGCAAATGTGGATTGTGAACAAAA
>VXAK01018240.1:0-14949 GCA_013399435.1 Arenaria interpres | reverse complement strand
AAAAAAAAAAAAAAAAAAAAAAAAAAAAAAAAGAGAAATTATTTTAAATTTAATGTCATTACCGTAATGCAAAAAAGACATCCTAAACTGAAGGTACAGGCCTGAGAAACATTACCTTTTTTCTGCATATGCTTTTAAGGTTTTGTTTTTGCCTGTCAGTGTTCTGTTTTGTTTTTAGTATAATTGAGTCAGTTCAATCTAAACCATTACCAAAAGTGTTGGTTCAGTGCAACATGGGAAACAATCTAAATGGCCTTTGCATTTCTTCAGAATTAAACCTACCTGTGATTCAGGTAATGTACAAAATTACACAGAGGTAATTACACATTCCCATGGCTGAAGGATATAAAAGTTCCATTCTAACCTGGCACTCCTTTTGGAATTAGCACCTAATCTTGCGTTCAGTTATTTGGTTCTCAATCTACCTTTGGATCCAGAGCAGAAAACATGCCAATGATTGGTTCAGCATGTTTCGATGGACCAATGCTCTGTGTGCTTTTGGTGATGCCTTATTTGTGAACTGATTTTAATGTCAAGCATATTTACCATTATTAGTTGTGTCTCTTATATGGGCAAATTTTGGTATTCTGTCAAGAGTTAATTTGAATTCCTGAAGACATAATGTAAACAAAGTAATTTTTTCAGAAAATTTTATGAACATCTTGTAACTCTTTAGTAATGTGTAATATATGGCAGTAAAGGAGTTCCCTGGCACAGTTTAATACAGAGAAATTATTAGCGTATGTTTAAGAATAAGTACATTTATATATATGTATATATATGCATGTATGTGTATAATGTGAGTGTGTGTATGTAAGAACACGTGTATGTGTGTTTTTGTGTGTGTATACATACATATATATATAGCTATATAAAAGTCTGATTTTTACAAGAAGCAGGGTAGGCCAAAAATTTCTAACGGATTAGCAACTTTAGATTTTTCTTTTCATTTTAACCCAGTAGTATTAATTGTGCCGAGGGAAAACTATATTCTTAGGATTCTCTGCTTTTACTATGTTCTTTTTTGATCCAAGCACTTGACTGTAAACAGTAATTCTTCCCCAAGTCTGCGGTCACCCTATAAGACTGAACAGAAATAAAGAGCAATTTATCTTTTGCCCTACTTTTAATCTACAGCCAAAGTGTTATCAATAATCTCATTGCATTTTTTTTCCTGGGTCAAGACTGTTAACATAAACTAAGGCCTGTATTAAATCCCTTAAATTACCTTCCAGCTGCCTTGTTATATATATAACCTTGCCATTAACCTGCTGCTCTTCCTCTCCTCCCATCCAACACATGGTTATAGCCAAGATGTCCATCTACAAGAGAATGAAACTGGCATGTTGTTTTGATTGCGGACGCTCTGAGCGTGACTGCTCTTGCATGTCAGGCAGTGTACATAGTAACATGGACACCCTTGAGAGAGCCTTCCCACTTTCTTCTGTCTCTGTTAATGATTGCTCCACCAGTTTACGTGCCTGTAAGTTTTAACACCAACACATGCTGTTCCATGTCTGTGGTGTCTGTGGTATCATCCCCGTCTTGTGTCGTACATTGTAGTTCTGTGAGTTTTACTGGGCTGATGCTTTTTAAAAACGTCAAACCCAAGTTTTAATATGGCTCTGTATTTATATTTCTGTTTAAATTTATTTTTAATACAAAAAAGTGTATTTCATTATTTTGCTTTGTGTGCTCTTTATGAAGCATGCTCTTGCAATAGCACGCAGGACCTTAGAAGTGCAGTTTGGTGACATCTTTTTTATTTAATTAATACAATATAAATGGTCATTAATTAAACAATAAGTGCTTCAGTGGAGGAACAGGGCTGTGTCTAAATCTGTGACTGATGCTAAGCGGACAGCTCTAATAGTGCTGGCACTAGAGCAGCATATAATAGGCAATAAATAAATGTATAGGATACAGCTTAGTGGCTGAGTTGTAATAGCTGGAATTCTATTCTGAAGTGCAACCCTTCATCCTCAATAGGGGAGGACCTTCCATCTAATATTGAAACTGCAGAAATCTTAGTAAAAATGGTTGTACTTTTTGTAGTGGTTTTTTAGAAGGGCTAGACTGCTGAAAACTTTTCCTGATGGAAACTTTTTGAAATTAACTGTGGAATCTGTCCCATAGGACAATATCATTCTGGAATATGCCCCAAAAGCTCTTTTGAAAGATCAGAGTTGAGAGGGAAAAGACAGAGAAGCTAGAACAAGTCTGCATAGCCATTAATTCTTCGGGCAAGTGGTAGGGAAGCTTCCTTTATCAGTGTGATTTTAACAATTGAGGAAGATTGGTAAATAAAATGATTTTTTTTTTTTTTTTCATTTTCTTATCCTCTTTAGACACCCGTAACAGGCAAAACTATGTCTTGGGACAGGAACTGTTTTCCTTTCCCTACCCAAATGGCAAAGAAAACCTATAAAATTATTCAGAAACATCTCTAAGGAGTATTAGGAGTTTTGATCAGGAAGCATGTCCGCTTTACATTGTAAGTCATCACAGATAAAAATGCCTTTCACTACTAATAGTATAATGTACTTAGTAGATTATGCATCTGGTTGCCTTTTGATATCTTATGTGTCTTGCAGTATACAGTCCGAGTGGTTGAATAACTTTGCTTTAACTATTTTGACATTTGAACTATTTTTCCATACACAATGAGCAGTATGTAACAATACTGTGATTTTTGTTAGCATTTTGTTTTATTACTCAATTTAACTGATTCCAATAGGATTTCGGAGAGTTTTTAACAGAAATGTTGTGTGTATAAGCACTCTGTCCTTTTTTTCTACTTGATTGCAACTCATGCATCACCTCAGGGGAGATGGTTCCCAGTTTTAAGTCCTATTCTAAGTTACAGGAGTTCTTCTCCTTTGAAGAGACCTTAATCAGAGTAAAACATAGCAAAACATATTTTGTTAAGAAAAGTGAACAAGAAACCTTCCTGGATTGAGAATTACTGTAGGCAGTGTTAATTACTCAGCCTAACAGCCTCAGTAACACAGTTCTTAGTATAGTTTGCATTAATACAGACTAGTACAGAGAGTATGTGGTTGGGTCCCAGCACTGGTGTTAACAGCATCCAGACCAGGCTAAATGAATATGTCCCATACAAATGGGTAAAATTTTTGCTATTAGCACTGTTTGGCAAGGAAAGAAAACCCATAATTTGTAGGTTTACCATAGCTTTCAAGTTCACTTAAAACTCTACAGAGGCAGATAAAGTAAACATTTTTGATTGTGTTGTTTGCTGAGCCAAAAACCTCCACAATAATGGTATTATTGCCACAAAAAACCCCAATACTGTTGGGAAACACATTATGTCTATATTACATTTTGAAGGATAAGTGATATTGACAGCTTTGAGAATTTTTAGCATCCTGTCTTTCCAAGGGTCTTTTCCCCCCTTCATCACTCCATCAAATCAAAAGAGATTTCACTCTTCCCTTTGAGAGACTAGTCACCTTTGGCTGTTAATAATAAGTATGAAAATCAATACCAATTCACACTCTTTGCAAAGCAGCATAAGCCTTTCTTTTCCAATTAAAATATATATATATACACATACAATGTTTCACTGGCAAGGCTTCAATGGAAATCAGTGTGTTTTCTTTGCAGTGCACAGGGGTCGTATGATGCCCATCTTGACAGAGCTAGTTAACTCAAAGAATGGCGGTGAGAGTCAGCTTTTCATTAAATATGAGCAGATGTGAAATGTAGAGTGTTTGACAATTAGAAATGGCAGCAGCAGGGCCCCAGAATCAAAGTGAGGTCAGATTGGTGGATCAGGTTACCTCTCTTACATTCTTTAGTTGTTCTGAAAATCATTTTGAATTAGTGTCAGTGGAGCCATGATGGGTTTTGCCCTTTGTCTTTTATGCTAGGACTGTATTGTTTCCCCAGACACTCATTAAAGGTCATTATACTATTACAAGGCTTGCTTTGGTCGTGGTGCCCCAGTTGGGTTGGTTTGCTTCTACAATTGCTTAATGCATTTCTTTCTTTCTTTCCTTTTTTTTTCTTTTTTTTTTTTAAAAGCAGACTTTTTTTTTTTTCTCAAGGTAAATAAAATCACAGGCCATTGTATGAAACTTCTTGAAACAATGAGTAGCTTTTTTAAGAATCTGATGTCAAGTAGAAAAGGAGAAGGTATCAATTTACATATTCAATGATGTACCCAGGGTTTAGCATACTAATTGTATAATATATAGAGAAAGTGACACTTTTATATTTTCCACTGTGAATCAGTTTCTCTGTTACTATATTGTTGCCTTTACTTCCAGCAAATGAAACTCATAATTTGATTAAATATAATTACATTAAAATAGCTTTTAAGTTTACAGGCAGCTGTCTGGAAAAAATAATAAAAAAAAAAGGGTATGATATTTCTAAGTGTAAGGAAATAGAATTTATAATTTTTTTTTTGTGTCTACAATTTTTCAGGTTTAGCTGCTTTTCAAAGATTGCTACATGAGCAGCAGTCAAATGGTCTAAGCATTTTTTGCACTGGAGACTCAAGTGAATTAGAATGAAGAGAGACACTTAGCCACTGAAAAACCTGGGCTGGTTTATACAATGAAATTATGTTACTAATAAGTGTGATGTTTCTGCTTAGGTCTGTGCCAAATCTTGGGGAGTGCCATTCAAATGATTAATTGATGCAGACAGAATCTTAACCTGAACAGTTTAATTTCTGTGTTTCTGTATCACCCTATGGCTGTCCTTCTCAGGAACATCGAAAGTTCACGTTCCAAAAGGAAACCTTTCTAAACTTGTCACTGTGCCCACTGCCATGGGAATCCAAACTTCCAAGGACATTCTTGATACTAGGCCCAGGCATATCTAATTCCGCTTGTGAGAAAACATGCTTTGGCATGCTCTGTTAGTTCTGAGAAGCTTTATGTGAAGACTTTGACTTTGGTGAATATCAGGGATCTCTGGAGACAAAAGACAAGACTAATGATCACTATATTTTCAATTCAGGGTTGAGCCCAAACCCCTTGCCATCCTTTTTGGAAAGAAAGACCATGCTATGACAAGCTGGAGAAGGTTTAACTTTTGAAAGTAGCCAAAGCATGTACCTACCTGTGTGCCAAACCCAGCTTATTTTCAAACCATATATTTTCGCTGGTCTTCTAGTGCCATCACATGGTTTATGCTGAACAGAAAAGTTAGCTGCTGAGTCTTTCTCAGAGGACCTAAAATTTCATTCTGCAAGATTAGATGAACGTGTTGGGTAGCTTGAATAAGGATGAGTGTTGAACTAAGGTTGGTACACTGTGCTGAAGCTGTCTGGCAATGTGGTTTAGCACATTTGGTCGAGGAACTCTGGCTGCTTCATTGACCTGTGCTGTGTAGGGCAGTGTAGACCCTGCCTGTGTGTCATTAAAACATAAAAATCTAAATTCTATAGCGAGAGTTGAAATGACATGTCACTTACTGATTTGGCCAGAGAGAAGAATGCATAACACACACATTGCTCAGTGTATCTAAAACTCATCAGTTGTATAGCTATGCTTGAGCTTTTTTAAATGACTTCGCTATTAAGTCCTGTCTTAAATTACTGGCTGAAAAGACAGCGTAGTCCTTATTTCTCCTAGAATGCAAGAACCATTTCCTCTGCTTTATACAGAAAACTAACCTACTACTTCTCTAGCCCTGCAGAAGTTGCCAAGAAAAGAAATACTTGCTTTTATGTATGAACTAAAGTGCAGGAAGGACCCATGTGTTCCCTGTCAAAGGACAACTTTCAGCGTTGGAATTCTCTTTTCACCCTTTAGCAGCAATGCTTTCCCTTTTACAGGATACATGTACCACCTTGTGGTGGCTAGAGGCTTTGAGATTCTCAAACCAGCTATAAATACAATCTCATTTACATTATATTTATAATACTCGGAGGAGGAAAAGGTTGGGTAATACCACTGTGCTCTCCCACTACACAACTTTTCTGAGCTTTGAGAATTCTGTGGTGGCCACAGGAGGAATGGAGACTCATTTGCTTTGAAATTCTAACTTTTACTTAAGTTGCATAAACACCTTTCTCTGTAGCAAAACCCACTGATCCCTATGTGGCCACACTGTCTCATCTTTGTCCTGCTGAAAAAGCCAATAGTGCACCTTTAATGTTTTGAGGAAGAAGAAATTGAAGCAGTAAATAAGAGATCAGGTCTGCTTAGAAAGGAAAGACAGATGTTGCCTCTCAGGGGTAGCGTTGTGATGTCATAAGCAAGGGATTATAATCAGATTGTTATGTTTTTACGCTCACTTCTGTAGAATGACCCCACCTCTGTATACTGGAGCATTATCTTGTGTAGCCTGTTTTTAAAAAAATGAGAATAATGAAAATGGGATGTTAGAATGAGACATAGTGCAGAATAAACTCCTGTTAATTCAAAGCTACAGAAAATATAAATAATGAGCTTGTGAACCGTGCTGTGGGTTACAGGTTAATTTACATAAACCTAGTTCCAAATATTTTTCATTATTTTAGGGTGGCAGATTTTTGCTACAGTTACATCAGTTCACATATATTCAGGGTTGTGTTCCTGAAAACTGACATGACTATGATGTTTGATCTAAATACCTCTACAAGACTGCATGTGTCCCCTTTCGAAATACTGAAAATAATGTAAAAATAGACACCTGTGTATATTTTATAGTATTCAATTTTGCTGAGAAAATATTATTTTAGATAACTCAGTTAAGATACAAGTCTAATAGAGCTGTAAAAATATGAGGCATGTAGATCTTAACGTAGTCTGCGTTGCTACTGTGTAATGAAGAAAACCAACTTAACTTCCTCAGCCACCTTCTCAGAATGAACTAGTCAAGAAAGCTGCTGTTACCAAAACTGGCCAGTGGGGTTTTGAAGCATATAAAACCAGACAGTGGAACAATTGAAAAAGAAGACATCAATGTGGGAGATTCCTGTGCTGTTCTATAAAGATTCTTATGGTATACCCACTGACATGAAGTCAAATACTTGTACATGCTATAGATTTGCTTTATTTGCAGCCAGCTCAATAGCCTGTGGTACTGGCAAATCAGAAGCCAGACACCATGAGATCTACTTTTCTAAGAATGAAAATCTCCTAATTATTACTCCTCCACTTTCAGGCTTAGTTTATATTTGCAATTTTGCCTAACCTACTTTTTTTCCATCTTCTTCTCCTTGTGATGAGGGTACAAAGATGCATGCAGGTGTTCCCACTAAAGGAATATAGGACAAATTGACTTAATATATCCAATCACAATCTTACCCAGCATTCCAGAACTGCTTGCTGGAACAGCGGTTTCACTGAACCAACCCTTTGACTTGTCTGCCTTTCTCTTACTCTTGATGTGCAGACCTTCAGGTGAAACTCTCCTTGATGCAACTATATGTTTTTCTGCATTGCTGACATAGACATAGCAGCATTGATCAGAATGGGCTGGTCTGTGCCCTCCTGAGACTCCCAAGTATCTATTCCATCATTTTTTCATGTGAATGAATGCACTGGGACTTTTATATTTCTTTTTCAAATACTGAATGGACAACATTAATTAGGAGTGGAGGGAAAGTAATATGAAACAATAGGTATTTTACAGTAGGTGACTTCAAGTATGTAGTTTGATTCAAACAATCAAAAATCCCTTTTAATGTTCTGTATTTTAATAGTTCCTGGGTGCTGCTAAATTATTTAACTTTCTTTTGGATGTAATATGAGAACATAGGTGAACACTTAGATGTAGAAATTCAAGAGTAGAAAAAACCAAAACACTCCCCCCAGACCAAGCTGTTCCTTTTCAAACAGTAGAGTGGTAAAAGTGAGGAATCTAACTTGTTACTCATTATGAGAAAACATAATGAAGCACACACCTTTTCAGATGAGTTTTGTGATGCAGTATATAGCACTAGGCTGATGAGAGGATGCTCTGCCCAATTTGTGATGTCTGTAACAAGATGAACTCTTGCATCACCATGGGATGGAGGCACTGCTGAGTTTAGCAGCAAATCTTTTGAAGAATTGGGATGGTGGGGGAGGGAGAGATCAAGAATTCCTCTAGGCCTTTACGTTGAGTAGTTATTCTTACCAGGGTCGCAAGGAAGAGACTAGTGTGTGGCTGGCTTCAATGGGGACAAGCTAGAAATGATGCTGTCTGCATCCTGTGGAGTGAATTTAGCAGAGGGTCTTATGCAAGGTGACACGGAAATTATGTTTGCATTTTTAGTTCCTGAGTGTGGCTGGTTGTCATGAAACTCACCGTGACAGTTTCTTACCACCAGGCAGCAGATTCTTCCTGTTACCTCCTTGGTGTGGGACAGATGCTAGCCGGTTAGCTCTCCTTCTCTACTGTTTCCAAGCTATTTCAAGCGACAGATGCCAGAGCTGGCTCGGTTTCAGCTTGAGCATTTCTGTCATAGCCCTGCCTTGAGCCCAAATTCTGACCTTTACTATATGAAATAAAGTACTTATGAACAAGCAGTGGCTTGATCCAGAGCAGGCTTAGAGCAAATGTCAAGTGTCAAGTCAGTCTCCTGCTTCCTTATTCCACCTGCATTAGGAGCCTAGATTAGACCCTAGACTACAGCACCGACTGCCTTAGGCTTTATGGGTCTGGAGAGACATAACTTATTAACAAAGAGTTATTAAATTTTTATCAGTTTTATAACGCAATGTAAATGCCTTCTATGAATCTACATTGTATTCATTATCATTTAAAACGTTAATTAAGTCAAAGTTGCATTTAATTTAGTTCTAAATGTGCCTTTGGGAGGAAGCTTTTAAAAACAGCTGCAAGACTAAGAAGCTCATTGATGCTGGGAAGTTGTTAGTACCACTTTTCAGGATAGGTCCCCCAAGTTGATTGCCATTTTGAGTCTCAGCTAATTTGTGTTGATGTTATTGGGCAGGTCGCAAGTTAATATTGAACCAATAGCAGCAGAAAGCTATCAGCTCATGCTAATCACAGATACACTTTGATGCGTAAATTATGTTCTTTTCAAATTGCTTCCAAACAAAATGAATGGTTGATTCATAAAGCCTGTCCTTCTCATACTCTTGTATTATATTTTTTTTTTTTTTATATTCTTATTGGTTGGCTCCTTTTATAATTCCGAGAAAAATATGTTCATTGACTTGGAATATTATCTCTCAGATTCATAGAAAAAGAAGTCCCCAGGCCCAGATCCTCTACATTTCATGTGCTTTTAAGTTATTGTAATGTACAGAAGAAGGTGCTTATTGAAATATACAACAGATCACAATATAGTATCAAAATATAAGATGGAAGGGAGTTTATTATAAGAAAATCCTAGAATAAAAACCCTCCAAACCAAGTTAAAATGTGCTTGGCTTGCATTACGTATGGGAGTGTTAGTGATTTTGATGCTTTTTGATTATTCCGTTAAGACCCCCAGCGTGTTTTACATGTGTACACCCTTAATCAGGTAAGTATGTCGTATTAGCTGTAGTGGGATCGCTAATGCACATACTAAGTGATTTATACCTCTAGAATTGGAGCCAGAGAGAGCCAACCTAGTGCTTACCTAAGCTTGGAGAGTCAATTGAATTAGAACCAGAGATCTTCCGATTTTATTAAGTTCAGTGGAGGTCCAGCAGAGTGATCCAGCCCTCAGCCTGGAAGCCAGAAGCAACTTGCAAGACAATTTCTTCTGGGCCATCATATTTTCTACTGAGCACTTGGAACCTTTCCAGGTATTTGAATAGGCCAGGATACGTAACTTCATGATTTTTTCATGTGGTGCATGAAAAGAGGAGATTGTTGTCACATAACTCTGTATGTGGTTATTATTGAAGTGCCACAGAACAAGCACCCGTCCTGTGTCATTGCTTTGTTTGAGGTTATAGTAGACAGGAGAGAGTTGAGAGGAATATGAAAAATTTTAATTTATTTTTAAGAAATCGTAGCTATTTTTTTTGGTATGTATGTTCTTAAATATGTTGATGGTATACTTTAAAAGAGGTTAGACTTCAGTTGTTGGACTTTTACTGTTGGAGACTATTTACCAGCTTCTGTTAGCAATACCTTTTTGCAATGTAATGATACAGCTTTCTTTGTGATATTTTATATATTACTGAATGCTGTAAGCTCTAATTCAATTTTTATCGATGACTTTAGGAAATATACTGTGTGCTACCTCACACACACATGCTTCAGTGGTACTGATCATATCTTGTTAATTCACGTGGGCATCTTAGTTTCACTAGAAATTCTGCCTAGGCCAATAGTACAAAGCAAAGATCCCAATCTTGACTGTGCCACTGACTTACTACATGACTATAGTTCCTTTTCCACCCAGGGACTGAGAATATTGTATTCTTAATATATTATATTACAGTTTGTGCTAAGAGGTGCTTTGAGATCCTTATATTTTGAAGTACTTAATATAAACCTGGCTGTCTTTCTGATATAGTGATTCCTCTGCAGAGGCCAATTTTCACTTCTGATCTTTGCTGAAGGAGATCATAGATACACAGCAAGGAGGAGAAGAAAGTGAAATGTGGTACATGACAGAAAGAAAGAATGGAGAAATTAAAAGAACTGCCTTGCTGCTATCTTAATCTAGGGAGGTTTGAAAGGGGATACTAAGAGGGCACTAATACCTTCTCTTTATCTGCATCAGCAGGGAAGAATCTCTTCTTAGATTTGTGGAAAAAAACATAATTTAAAAATCATCTGCAGTTTTTAGCTGCTTCTGAACTTTAATTGGAATGCAGAATTTGTTTACTGTGAAGAACTGCTGAAGGAAATCCAAAAAATCATTATAGCATCTTTGATCTTTGTCATGCAATTTCCTTTGTTCGTTCTTGCATAAAAGATTTTGCTTGCACTAAGCATGTTCCTTTCTCCATTCCTATGTTCCTGACATTATTATCTTCACTCTCAAACTCAGTGGTGTTATGTGTTGTCCGACACAGCACTACAGTATGGAGAGAGATTTGCACTGAATTTCACTGAATTTTTTTGGAGTTGGAAGGGACCATAGAGATCATCTAGTCCACCTCCCCTGCCGAAGCAGGATTGCCCAGAGCTAGAGCATGTTACTCAGGACTGCATCCAGGCAGGTCTTGAAAATCTCCAAAGAAGGGGACTCCACGACCTCCCTGGGCAGCCTGTTCCAGGGCTCTGTCACCCTCACTGCGAAGAAGTTTTTTCTCATGTTTGAGTGGAACCTCTTATGTTCCAACTTATGCCTGTTACTCCTCATCCTCTCACTGGCAACCACTGAAAAGAGTCTGGCTCCCTCCTCCTTCAAACCACCCTTTAGATACTTGTAAGCATTGATAAGGTCTCCCCTTTTACGTCACCATAGCTAGGATATGGAGAAAGAAATGGAGGTTCTGTTCTTGAGCAGACTTGCCAGAATGGACTAGCAGGTGTACCATCTAGAAATGTAGGTGATTTATTCTACAACTAGCCCTTCTACGATAGTACTTACATGATCCCATATGGAACATGTTTCTTGGACTTTTAGTAAAAATAGAAGTTGTGACATATGGACAACAACTTAGAAGTTAAGATAAACATTTGCCTAGCTGATAAAGTTTCATCAGGTAATAGAACTAAGATTCTTCTAGCAAAGAATGAAAACAATTAAAAATTTTGAGCCTAATGTAGAGATGATACTTATTCCTGTTCTATGAGGAGGGCCACAAAAATGATCAGAGCACTGGAGCACCTCTCCTATGAGTACAGGCTGAGAAAGTTGGAGTTCTTCAGCCTGGAGAAGAGAAGGCTCCAGGGAGACCTTATTGTGGCCTTTCAGTACTTAAAGGGGGCCTACGGGAAAGATGGGGACAAACTTTTTTTTGCAGGGCCTGTCAAGATAGAACAAGAGATAATGGCTTTAAACTAAAAGAGGGTAGATTCACACTAGATAAAAGGAAGGAATTTTTACAACGAGGGTGGTGAGACACTGGCACAGGTTACTCAGGGAGGTGGTAGATGCCCCATCCCTGGAAACATTCAAGGTCAGGTTGGACGGGGCTCTGAGCAACCTGTTCTGGTTGAAGATGTCCCTGCTTATTGGAGGGGGGTTGGACTAGATGACCTTCAAAGGTCCCTTCCAACCCAAACTATTCTATGATTCTAAGAGTAACATGAGGTTGCAAACTGATAGTATGGTTCATTAACAGGGATTTGTCCAGTGATTTTTTAATTCTTTCTTTATCTCTGTTTAATTCCTGATCTACTAAAACATGCAAGGATTGTCAAGTTCTCTGTGATCAGTCAGTCTCAAGATGGGTGGCAGCACAGAAGAGATACAGTATTTATTTAGAATCACAGGGTGTGAAAATGAATATAATTCACATGATGAGGCAGCAGAAGGGTGAAAAGAAGTGAGATGCACCACTGAATAGAACAGGATGTAATTTTCTGGCTTCCACTACGTAGTGTCCTTTACAACATATAGGAAACATTTCCCAAATTTTCAGATGACATGCTAATATTTCTCACTAATAATGGAATTGGACTCGTAGCCATTCTTGCATCTTGTCTTGGTTTTGACATGAAATACTGCTTTTTTACTTGGTTCTGAACAAAGCCAATAAGCTTTCCAATGCAAGGGTAAGCAACAAAATAGCAAAATACATTTTACTAACTCTTGGATGCCAACAACTGTTTTTGATATTCCCACAGAAAAATATTTATCCTATTGTAGTGAGGTTACACATTTTTAGAGTATTATTCAAATTAAATTCTAATTGCTTCTAAATAATATTTTGAGTAAATTGAGACATCAAAATATAGGTTTTTGTTTCATTTTACATACAAAAAAATCTGCTGAAAATTAAATCAGTTTTCATTTGGTAAAGATCTAAATTTTTCCATAATTCTTAAAAGCTGGATTTCTTTATACCAAGAGCTTGCGTTCAAAAGAATTGTCCAAGGAAAAATGAATATATGTTTATATACATGCATAAAGAGCATTTCATTGGGTATATTTGGATTGTTTCTAGTCAAGAGTCTCACTGCTCTGGATAACAAGATATACCTTATTGATTTCTTCATTCAGACAAAGGAGAAAAGACTAAAGAATCGTAGACTCAGGACAGATGTCGGTCTCATCACAGGTTCTGTGGTGATAGTTGTAATGCAAGGATCTCCAGAGGCTGAAATCAGTAATGTACTCCCAGCTGTTTGAGGGAATCCTTCCATACAAGGAGTCCAATTTATGGGCATCTTTTGCTTTGGAGAGTTATATGACTCAGCAAAAGCCTTTGGTTAAATTTGGAAGATAAGTAAATGAATGCACAATTTGCAGTGACAGGGAAGACTCAAGCAGAGGATCTGTGATTGCATCGTCTCGGTTTGTCTGATATTACATCACTAAGGCAAGGGCAGGAACTGGCATTCTTTCGACCCACCAGGTCCTCTTGTGCATTGATTTATGTAGTGGGAATTTTGTGCCCACCTGTGCATTTTAATATGCTACTATTGTGTAATTTCACCATTCTTAGAACTCCATACACCTAAATTTGCCTCTTTTCAAGCATGGAATTCTTTTAATTTTTGTTTTGGATCTCCCCTGTGATCACCACCACATGTCCTTTTTTATTATAGCATGGTCTGTGGAACTCTTTCTTTCTTTCTATTCTGAATAATTCCTGAAAATACTGTCTCCCACTTGAATGAAAAGCATACTCTGGTTTTGGATTCAGGATTTCTAGTGTTATCATGTCAAGTAGCTGATCAAGCTTCAATGGTTTATTTTTTGGTTTTTTTTGATTGGCTGATTGAATCTTTGAATGCTGCAGCTCATTCATCCACAGTTTTACTAGGGTTTCTCCTGCTAAATAGATTGACAAACTCTTGCTTTGCATCTCAAATTGTAGCTTGAGGGAATGCAAGAACTGTATCTTTAGGCTCATATATTTGCCCTCAATACTCAAGCCTTAGCCACTCCTCAAGAAATACCCTGAAGTTGTCCCTTGGACCCCACTAACTTCTTCGGCAGTATCCTTGAGTTCTGCCCATGAGGAATATAAAATATGTCTGTGTTTAAATCTGCCTTTAGTGTATGAGTCTTTTGTCTGCCCTCTTCTTTCTCCTCAAGCAGGACAAAATAAAATCCTTAGAGGTAGAGCTCCAAGCAATTCACTTTTGGAAGATGACTTTCTTGACAGCTGTCATTGTCCCCTGAGTGCTGGATTTCTGGATGCTTTCACTGTCTGACTCTCAAAACATCTGGCAGCAACACTATTTCCAAATATATTGACATCCTGTGGCATTTGTGGCTGATATAGTTACTTTCAGGATAGTAACTGATTCATAAATCTTATGAAATCTTATATATCATTTCTCTCTTTGTTGGAGAGAGTTTCTCCTCCTCCAGGTGATTATGGACTTTATTGGGAAATTGGTGGGATAATTATAACAGAAATACTGGCAGTTCAGTGGTTTTCCGGCAGAATTTTCTTTTTTTTTTTTTTTTTTATCAGTCTTCTTTCCTCCTTTCCTCCTTATTATGCTGCCTGCTTTAAAAATGGACATCATCTATATTTAATTTTATACTCACAGAGTATAAGTGATTTTCCTGGTATAACACGGAGCCCACCAAGCATTCTGCAGGACATAGCTGAGCAACCTGAGCGGCTAATGCAACACTTTGACAATCCTCTCTTAAAAATTCCCTATTGACTTGTTTCCGTTCCTCTTGTTTCAATGTGTTATGTACCAACAGTGAGGGTGCTGCTGTTGGGCTATCTTCACTTTCTCTACTAATGTCAATATTCTTATCAGGGTTTGGTTAATGAAACCAGAAGTATGTAGCACAATGTGTTTACCTTTGATAAAGTTTTCTTTCTAAAGCTGTTCCTTGTCATGGGTTGTGATCTCTTTGCGTGATCTGCCTGATCCTTGTCGTGAGCTAAGCAAGCTTGATATCTCTGAGTAGCTTTAATAACAAAGTGAAAAATAAAAGGACAAAACATTTTT
>VXAK01018239.1:13871-37852 GCA_013399435.1 Arenaria interpres | reverse complement strand
TTCTATGATTCTATGACTCTCTATCTGCAAAACTGAATAAAATTCTAGAAAATAAAGGAGACTTAAGAATAAGAACAGCTGAATGTGCTTTGAGTCAGGTTGGGTGTAATAACCATCACCAAGCTTCAGGAAGAACAGAGTGACTGTGAATAAAACTAGCTTGGTCGAGAACTCATTCTCTCAGGATTGAAGTTAAACTCATGCTGTTTGTTCTAGATACTCTGGTACTCATTTCCTGTAGAATAATAAATAATGAAATACACAGTAACAACAGAAATATGAAAAGGTAATGGTGGAAACACAAATGAGTCTAGCAGTTCCCTAGGGAAAGTTAAAAACTTCAGATGTGTTAAGATACATAAAAGGGACACACAGCAGTGAGAAGTACAAGGGACTAAGTCTGGCAAAAGATGGATGAAAATGGATTGAAGCTCTCAATGCTGAGAGGATGATGGCAAAAATCACACAAAACATTCACTAGGAAACTACTGAGTTCTGCCCCACTCTCTCTAACACTTAATTGCTTTCTCTGATACATGATGCAGCTTTATAGTAACTACTTCTGAGTTAAAGCTTTGTTATGCAGATCTCGCAACAGAATCACATTTTTATTTCACTCCGCCCAAGATTAATTCTTGTTTTCTCCAGACATTGAGATATATTGAAGATTAGGTTCTGTGCGGTGCAAAAAAACAGTGTTTAAAATGTAATTTAAGTTTTAAACAAAATTAAAAATATTTTTACTGATTATATAAAAACATATTTTACAAAGCGTGAGCTACATTTTGCAGTCTTCTCTGCACTAGTGAGTATTTATGAAATTTTGGAGGTCAAAGTCTAAACAAACTAAAAAAAGCCTGTAAATGTGGCTGAGTCATCTCATCTTTGAGGTTTTCAGCGTGAGAGTGTATTTGCCAGATCCAAGCACAGGAATAAGAATTTCTTAAATACTGCAAACATGTCTTTCAAAATTTTACTAACTCTTCAGAGGACACCCATTGGTCTTTGTTAGATGCTGCTTTGGCTTTCCACAGTAATAGTATTATATGCTGCTGTTCTATCATGTTATTTTATTTTTAGAATCCAACAGGAATTAATGAAGAGTCATCAGCATAAAGTTAGAGTGAGATCTTAGTGGTCAAAATAGCTCAAAATGCATGTTTATTTTAGTATTGATAAGTACAAGAATATTGTAATGTGCTTTCTATAATGTTTTTGAATGAGGTAGTACAGGAGATTTTTTTAAATGTGAATACTCAGAAAAGATGAGATATTAAAACATAGTTATAGACAGGCACTTTGAGGAGAGAGAGGGAAACAAAGAGAGATGAAATGAGACCAGGAATCAGTGTGTCACTGGCAGAAAGCCAGTTATTGGTGTAATGCAAGTTCAATGGAGGGAAAGAATCTGAAAAACAGAGGAAGCACAATTTTACCAATAGAAATTGTGATGTACTGAAAGATATCAGTGAAGGAAAGGTCAGAATTAGGAAAAAAGTCAGAAACTGTCTCAGAGAAGTGGATCTCTGGGAAAGATGAAAGATGTTAAAGGAGGCAGAAATAAGCAATAATAAGCGTGAAACAGAGCTGACAGAAAAAGCAGATGTTTATTTTGCTTAGGGCACTTCAGTTAGCCTAAAGACATTTAGCATTCTAATGTAATGTGATGCATGACAGCAGTAACAAAATAAAATGTCATTGACCCATATCAGTTGACATAATCCAGTACAGCTCTTCTGTAAGCAATGTAACCACCGTGATTCATACTCATACTACATGAGTGTCAGGTGGACAAAATGAAAGCAGGAAAGGTTCAGATTACTGGTTACAGTATTCAAAAAGTAAGAATTTCTACTTTGCCTGCCTTACTTTCTCCACTCTCCCTCACAGAAAAATGATCAATTCATTTGGTAACTGATAACTGTGGGAGAATTCTTAGAAATTAATGGTCATCCTGTGAGCACCCCAAGCTCTGGGCCGCTGTTGACAATAGGCCTCTGACAATAGTCCAGACCCTTGACAACAGTGAAGGCCTCAGGGTCACTGAACGGTCAAGTTGTAATTGGTAAGCTAACACAGCTGGCAGAAAAGGAGTAGCTGTCTTCTGAATGTACTGATAAGTAGGACCTTGAGTAGAATAGAAAAAATTAGAAAAGACTGTGTGTGTGTAAACAGCTCATTATAGCCAACTATGGGAACATGTAACTAGTTATCACCTGCTAATAATAGTCCAATGTAAAAACATCACCTGGGAATTGTCTATAAAAGCTGAGCTATCTGTGCAATAAAGTGGCATCTACCTGATCATATTGGTCGTCGTGTATGGTGTCTGAAGCTTCCACGTCTTAGATAACTCTCTTCAGGTCATCCAAATATAATGAAACAAACAGAAAAAAATATACTAGGATACATATGGATCATGTACCAATCTAGATAACAGATATTTTTCTGTGGTATTTAGAAATTAACCTTTTCTATGAATCCTTTTCAGAAGACAAAGTTCATTCAAATACATTTATAGAAGGAGGATATAGACGTATTTTGTTCAAAAACAATTGTGTGCACTAGGCTGCCCACTGTAGGCCAGATGACAGAAAAGAATAAAAACTTCAATGACTGTAACTAAGGAGGCTTTTGTAACATCGAAATGTGTTTTTAACAACATCATGCTTATGCCTCCCTAGCAAGTCGTGAATAGATCAGATAAATTTCTAAATTCTTGTAGACTAATCTTTCAGCTGTTTACATCTTGAAGTTTAGATCTGTTCAAAGATAGGTGGTCACACATGCACCTATGTCAGTATTATGCTCAAGAATTTCTGATTTTTTTTAAATTATATTCTATTTTTCTTTCTATTTTATCATTTTCTAGGGCTATTATCATATGAATGATTCTCAGAACAAAAACAAAATATCAGAAGAAAGAAATAGGGGAAAAAAACTCAAACAAACAAATGATTTTTGCCTCTTGAATGACAGCACAAGAAGAACAGTAGGCAATTGTATCAGACACACACACAAAATCAAAATTATTGTTGCAAATCAAACATGTTCTCTTACACCCAGTGAAGGGCTTTGGGATGCCTTAAAGGTTAATGAAAATTTCCAAAATTTAAACTTTTTCTTTTTTAATTATTATTTCTATTGCAAAAAAAATATAATACAGAATTCACAATTGCAGAGTCTCATTCTTTTAAGCTGACTTCTCTTCTCTGGACAAAAAAATAAAAGAAAAAGATTACCTCATTAATAAAAGAGCAGCCTTTGCAATATCATTTTATTAACCTTCAAATAACATTGCCACAAACTGAAGTTACAGGGATTTTCTTGTTTGCAAACTTTTCATATTTAAGCACAAAATCAATCAGTAATGAAAAAGTGTCATAAGAACAGCAAATTCCTTCTTTTCAAATATCCTTGACTACAAGACATTAGTATAAAGGAGATTAATTTAGTGCATTTAAATTATTCACATTAGTTTCACTGAATAGACTGGATGCAATCTAAGGGAAAAGAAAACTTTCAATAGGATAGTGTAATAAAAGAAGAAAACTATGTGTTGAGGTTTGGTGTTAAAATTCCAATAATTATTCCAATAATTATACCTGGTAGAAAGTAGTCATGATGGATTTTCTGAGTTGCTAAGTAACTTACTTTTGAGTCAATCAAATCAAGATATTGATTGTCAGAGCTTTGAGGACCCCAGATGAAGCCCAAAAGTATGCTCAGTCTTGAAAAAATTGTTTAACTATAGTTACACATTGCTTTGTGTTTCATTATATGTCTGGTTTATGTCTGTTAATAGTAAATCTTTTCTCATTTGTTAATACTGAAGTAAAAATCTAACTATCTCAGTGATACGGTTAGACTGAGAAGTACCTCTACATTTTCATTTACACCTATGTTTACATTTACACCTACATACAAATAGAGTAGCCACCTACTTCATATTCTTTATCTGAACCTTCCACAATAGTTTTCATATACAAACACAGAGCAGGATTCCATCAAGAAAAGATATGTGCTTTGGGATATACCTCACTGCAAGTTTTGCTTTCTTTATTTTATTATAGAAACAAAATAAAATAACTGCAAGATTGCAAAGACCTTCATAATTTATACTGGGGACTGTCAGATGCAAAGGCAATTCAATATTTCCTCAAGGCTCTCTTACCTGTTTCAAGAACATACCTTGCCTTACTAGCTTCAAGTAGTCATTTAACTAATACTAGCTCTGAATAATTGCATTTCAAATATTTTTAAGTATCAAAGGTAGCAAAGTCACCAAAAAATTTCACATCTCCTTCACTGATCTTTCATATCATTATGGTTACCTATATTTGTAAAGTATATTCACGTTAATTAAAAAAGTATATACACTTTTAATTTTGTATAATTCTGATCTCAAGAATTATTAGTAAAAATGCCTGAAAAACCGAGAAAAAATCCCAAGACAAAATATTGAAAATAATCTCATTGACCATAATATCCATTAAGACCAGTCACATGTTACTTCTATTTAGGGCTCTTCATGTATACTTCCATCTGAATGCTTTAAGATTGCTTAGTTTTGTGATAAATCATTTATTTCATTAACATAAAGACGTATTCTACTAAAAATACATTCTATTCTATGAAAAACTTATGAGAAATTGCATGGTAACTCATTACACACAAACTCAGACGGGAACAAACAAGCATTTAAAAGACATTCTAATTTCAATACATCTTAATTTTTTTCTTTAGAAGAACCAAATGAAAAGGATGCCTTATTACATGAGGATGACACTTTACTTTGCAGGAGGGCTGGTAAAAAGAATGGAATATTTTTTTATCATCTCTATACTTGTTAAGAGGCAACATGCAGATATGGTCTAGTCCATTTTGAAAAAAAAATCTCTTGATGAGCTGCATTGCAGGAGAGCAGAGGTTGTTGGCCTGTTCTCAGGTATCCTACTTAGGCAGGGAGATTGATTCTGAATGTGAAGCACTGATGCATACACTGTGTAGAACTGCCCAGAAAAGAGCAATGCTTGACTTCTTTCTTTACATCCTAACAGACACAAGAAAATCTCTTTAAATAACCAGTTGTGTAATACTATTTATCAAGCATATGCTAACAGTAAAAATAAAGCTATACTACCATATGAGAGAAGTTATATCATGTTATGTAGATATTTTAGCCTGCCAGTGTAGAAGACATTTTTCTTTTTTCTGGACTGGCTTGGTGTAAAATATCCCCCTCCTAGACCACTGAAGTCCAGCATAATAAGGAAATGAAATAAACAAAATAAAATAAAATGGTTCAGAAACCACAAGAGGGTAAGTTATTGTTCATTAAAACAAATATTATTTATTCCCGGTGCAAAGTAAGTAAGAAGACAAGCTGATGTAAATCTCAAGTAATTTTTATGTAAACGAATATGTAAATCAGTTGCAGCCCTCTGGTTCCTGAAAAGTTGCCAGTGTGGCCTTTTGTGTTGTAAAGGTTGTAATCCATTGTGCTAGACAAGGGGAGCAGACCACAGTATAAGTGAAAGCCAAAAAGAGCTATTTAAGGAATTAAAACCAAATAAATTAGAGAAACAGCAGCACCAGACGTCCTCTAGATACACATATTTTTCATTCATTTCCTCATTATGTTCCTTAGTTGTTTCTAAAACACCCAAGTGATATTAGGTATTAGCACTCCTTTCCATAACTACTTTCAGGTCTTTATATATAGTGAGAGAAGTCTCTTATGCAGTAATCAGTCTGATTACTTTTATCTTTCATTACTTTAACGTATTTTGGCAAGACTACCAGCATATAATGTTTGTCTTTTTCTCTAACACATATTGTTGTACTTTTTTTACCCCAGACTAGAAACTGAACTATTGTCAGCTATGTCAATTTTATTTCTGCCATTTACATTGCTTTTTAAATGGATGTAGAAGAAAAATTATGTAAAAGAAAAAGAAAAGCATATCTGTAGTTCTGATTCCTTCTTCCTTTTATGCTTCTAAATCACAGGTCGCCTCCTTTCCAGTCACTTGCTCCAGCTCCACGTTTCCACCCTTGTCCTCTCTTCCGCTTTAGTTCACTCTCATCTGCTTCCTGATGCCCAACTGACCAGAGGTTGGGAAATTGGCATGTGAGAGAGTGTGTGTCTCTACATGCACATATAAGGGAGAAGGTAGATTGAGGTAAGATAAACAGCAGTTAGAAATCTTTTTCATTGATTTACAGGGTCTGGGATTGCTGGAGGCGGTTGGGTGCAGTGACTATCAATTAATGGTTGATCACTTGGAGAGGACACCTTTCAAATATTTTCCCTGATAATGTACATGAGAGATATTGAAGACACCATCCAGATATGGAAACATAATAATGTATTTTCTCTGTGTTTTCCTGGTGTGTGGGTAGTGTTTGCAAACTCCAAATTTCACTGTTGTACCTACTCCAGGATATTCATGATTACATAAACCAATATTTGGAAGAGTTCCCAGAACAGCTGAGTTCTGTTACTCTGCTCCAGACTCAAAGGGGACGCTGACATCTTTCTCAGCAAGGCAGAGACATTCACAGGATTCAGATACCTACTTGTGATATTGAACACACTATACTCCAGCACCACTGGCTCCAGTCAGATAATGATAGCCCATGTCATGACATTATTCACATGCCACATGGTTTTAAAACATGGGTTTGGTTGTCTGAGTGCACAATGGCTTCAGATAAGATGAGACACCAATAGTCTCAACATCATCTTACATACGGGTGCCAGATGAGTCCTGCACAGGCTCTGTGAAGATGTGATGAGACTTTCTAGCCAGACCAGAACAACAAGGACCCAGATTTCTCAGGAGCTATATGTTCAGATGTCCGCATAATCTGCAAGGAGTCAGGACACCTAGAATAGCACTCATCTGTGCTTTCATTGTAAGGAATACTCTGCAGGTTGAGGAGATTAAACAGGACAAGAGGAATGTAGATGCACACCAATGTCTTTAGGTTTTGTCCCTTTTTTGACAAAGATTGATGAGCTGTTCCATTTCCTTGGAGTCCTGAGTTGCACTACAGTGGATCTTTTGACACACCAAAACAAAAGACCAGGGACAACTGGTCCTCTGAAAAAAGGGCAACTGTTTGTAGCGTATATAAAGAAAAAAAATAATAGTGAGACAAGAAGGCAGCTGCATAGATGAAAGAGCAAGAGTAGTCACTAAGGAAATTGGGTGCAAAAGTAAATATGAAGATGTATACGTTACATTTTATATAGCTCAGGAGGTACGCTATAGTGCGGGATGACACCCTTACATTTCAAAACTTTCTGTTAGCACGTGTGCTTGTACATTCTGGAACATTGTGTTCACTCATTGATTCATGTGTGCCCATCAGAGACACTCCTAATTAGCTCTTACTGTCCAGTTGCATTCAAAAGGAATTTTTCACCTGCTAAAACCCACTCTTCATTAATAACAACCCAGTAAGTAGAGATGAAAATGGCTCCACTACAAAAGCACACTCTGGATTTGTATTAATACCAAGCAGAATAACTGCCAGAAAATTTTCTTATATAAGAACAAATGATATATAGCAGGCACTCCAAAGTACAGAAAAAGTCAAACAGCACAATTGTTACACATGAAATTCATTGAAGTATCTAATCTTTTAAAATCTAAATGATGAAATAAGTTACCAGACAGCAAAACTTGGGAAATATTGACAAGTTCACTCTCTAACACACAAAAAATTAAGATGCCCTAAAATTAGTCGGTCCTATATACTTCTGGCAATTGATTCAATTGCCCTATTCAATTTTTAGACCAAGGAGGCTTATGAAAACTCTGAATTAACACACTAGAAGAGGAATATATACAAGCAATGCTTAAAAATTCCTGGACACAGAAAGACTGGTTGAGTGAGGCTTCATATGGCATGCAATTACCAAATGTACTTTTCCAAAGTTTGAAACTAACTCTGTATAACTTTTAAAAGTGTATCTTCGTCTAAAAGGAAGCACTTTAAAAACACATCACACACTTTACATAATAGTTTTCCTTTTACTGATGCAAGCAGCACATATGTGGTACAACCAGATGAAATAAAATGGATTTAAATCTGCACTGGGAGGTCTAAATAACATGCTTAAAATATAGGCAGACTTCTTACAATGAGTAATAGCAATTACCCTGTAGGTGTGAATCACAATAAAAAATAATGGATTTTTTTTTTTGTCTTATGTTCAGTGTTGTTTGGTGCATTTTTTTCTGCTCTGGCCAATTGATTATTGATAATGTAGAAACTGAAATTTGAACATGACTTGGAGAGATCTGGCTCTTTTCTGTATGAAAAATATATTGCTTACTTCTATATAAGCAATATTTCACTTTTTTTTCAGCAATTTTTCATATGCTAGTCATTAATGTTTAAAGAAATCTTTTTCTGAAACATATTTTTATTTCCTGTTACGTATAAGTGTTATACCATGGAATTGGAAAGAGAACCTTGAAAGACCGGTTGCAATAGTGGTGAAAAAAAGTTTGGGAATTAAATCCAGAGATAGTCTTGTAGAATCAAGATCAAATGTAAACATTCTAAGAAGTTTTAGATATCCAGTGGAAGAAAGTGCAACAGTTTGTTCTACACATCATAGAGTCATAGAATCATAGACTAACTTAGGTTGGAAAAGACCCTTAAGATCATCAAGTCCGACCATAAACCTAACACTCCCAAGTCCATCAAGAGGGTAGCCCTAAGTGGGTAATCAGTTCTATGCAGGAAAATCTGTATTTAGATGAAAAGAAAAGAAAAGAAAAGAAAAGAAAAGAAAAGAAAAGAAAAGAAAAGAAAAGAAAAGAAAAGAAAAGAAAAGAAAAGAAAAGAAAAGAAAAGAAAAGAAAAGAAAAGAAAAGAAAAGAAAAGAAAAGAAAAGAAAAGAAAAGAAATTTAAAAAGTATTCTTTCCACATGACAGGGCATTTCCAATCCAGCAAACTACATTACTGGAAACATCTTACACAAGTTGCTTCTTAAAATAGGAAACCCGCCCTTCATGTCTTATTTTTCATATATATAATGCTAAAGTTAAAAACTATTTCATCTTCATAAAGCAAGTTTTATTCTGGAAAGTATGCAAAGTGTAGTAGCCTACCGTCATTTAGCTGCAGTTGTGCACCCGCAGGTTCACAGAGCATTCAGAAAAGCCCATGGATACCTCTGTGTTCATGCCTGCTCTGCCTTCTTACAATATCCAACAATGCTGCAGTCACCTAATACTGAAGGGCTCAAGTCAGCCATATGTTCTGAATTAATCTTATGGGGAACAAAAGCATCTATGTGAAAGGACAGCTATCTGGCTATCAATGTAACCCCACTAACAATCAGTTTATTGCCACAGTAAGAGGCTTAAACAGATTGATTTCAGATTTGCTTCTCTATCTCACATAAAGACAGACCAAAACACTGGAAACAGCTTATGAAACAAAATCCACAAATAAATGAAACATCCATAAGGAATATGACTTTTTAATTTAAACTGTTACAAAGGGAGGGAAAAAATACTTAATTTGGGGGAAAATATAATTCAATTTATTTTGCTATTGTTTTAAAATTTATGAGATTTATATATAGATATTTCAAACACAGATTTTGATAAAATTGGGAAAGACATTCATATGGCAAGTTATGACAACATTTTTTAATAAGTCAATAGCATTTCTTAGCCTTAGATTCTTCTTAGCCTTAGATTTCTTGAGCTTGAAACTTCTGTTTGGTTTTGTGAGGACTTTTTTTCTCTTAAAACTTCACTTCAGGGTGAGAATTTGGAAGCTAAAGGCTGGAGGGCTGAACTGTGCCAAAATGGTTCCATAAAGTTCCATGATCATTTTCTCTTAATAATGATTCAGTTGAATAATGCAATTAAGAAATAAAAAAGATTCTCCTGATAACCAATTATCAACTAGAAATTTTATCCTAACTGAGATTTAAGCTATTTTTTTAATACCCTTCAACTCTATGGTAAAGACTGAATTGCAATGGTTTCCAAAATATACGCTCTTTAGCACCTAAGGAAAGCCCATAACTTCAGTGGGTTTCTGCATATTTTGGCCATTTCTTAAATCTCATTGATGTACAAAGTGCAAGACTGCTGTCAGAAACTCAGTAAATTATTCTGTTTATGACTCAGCATGGGCTATGAGATTGTAGATGGTGCAAAGAGAATTAAAAGCATAGAATTGTCATTGAAAAGAGACGAAAGAATCCGGGTTAATACTAGGAACTTACATTAAGAAGCTTAAAGTTCAAAAATTTAATACTTTTTCTTTTTTTGTTATTTGTTTTGCACAGCCCAGCATTTTAAGAACAATATTTTGAACTCAGTCTTACTTTTAACACGATGGTGTAAAAGAATCACCTGATGGATACAGAAGGCGACAGATATATTTTTTGATTTCTGTACTAGGTATTATCGTCCCTGTAGAGGACAGCAAAAGTTTATGTTCTAGTCACTTCCTTCATTATAAAGTGCTTTCAAGTCTTAGGCTCAAGCCAAGTAGTTCTGGAGTCACTGGAGTTCAGACTGGTTTGTGTGGCCACTCCCATAAGTCTTGTTTAGAGAGGATCAAGCAATAATTTCTCTCAGAATACAGCAGACGTAGCCCTTCTCATAACACCATGTGATCCCAGTAACCTTCCACAAAACTCTTCTTCAGGTTCATAAGACAGACACAACCATTTGCACAGTGTTCACCCTTGACAAAACAAATGGAAAAGACCAAGTCAATTTAATCAAGTAGATATGATCATGTTTGGTCTCTGAAAGTGAACAGTGGCAGTTGTGTAAGGAAAATGCCAGGTGCATAGGAAACTTAGAGATTTGTGTCTCAGAGACACCATTAGCCACAAGCAGCACCTCTCTCATAAGTAGCCCACAGTAGATTCCTTTTCCATATGCTTATCAATTTGCTTCCTCAACCCTTCTGAATTTCAGACATTCACACTTCAGGGACTTCATGCAGAGTCCATTACCTGCCTTATTCATATCACTGTCCCTCTTACCCGTGGAGAGTCATGCTAGACTTAGAAAGCACCCTGACCAACTCTGTGTACTTTTGTGCCCCCTGGCTGTTCCCCACAATCACAATTCAGATATTCACAGGTTTATAAGATTTTCTGTCACCTTTTCGATTTTAAATGTTAGTTGTGTTCTCCTATTTTACTTTAAATTAAGCCTGTTAGTGTGGTGCAGCTCTCCTCTATCCTAAACGCTTACCCATTCAAAACTATATTTCTTTTGGGGTGCAAGGGGTAACAGTCCACTTTTTGCTAGATTGCATATACTCTGTACAGAACATTGTAATGGGTGTCATATGCAGATAGTGCAGTCTGTCTTCTGTCCATACCTATGCCACTGATACAAATATGAACTGTACGTATTAACACTTCCTTAACAATTCCAAAGATAGTATCTATATTCCTGGTAAAATCAGAATATTTATTTCTATCAAACAAGTCACTGTGTAGTCTTCTCTGGATTCTGATCTCTATAACCATCCCTCCAACTGTCTATGGCTAGAGCTATTAATTTTTTTTAATTTATTTATTTCTGATGAGTAAAAATATCCACACACAAAGTTACCTTCCTAGTGTATGAAAACACATATGAATTGTGTGGTGAGGAGGTCTCATACAATTTCTACCTTTGCCATGTAGATCTTCCCCTGTGCCAAACCAGCCTTAGTGCAGCAATATAGTAGAGACTGTACAGTTTGTTATGGCATTGAAAATCCCAGAAGAAACTTTCTCTTTCAGTCTGTTTTCTTCTAGTAGTTCACCCTGACCACAAGACACCATTCTCACCAATACAGGTTAGGCATGGACCTGCTGGAGACAAGCTCTGAAGAAAAGGATCTGGGGGTCCTGGTTGACAGCAAAATGACAATGNCTGGAGAAGAGAAGGCTGAGGGGAGACCTTATTAATGCCTACAAGTATCTAAAGGGCGGGCTGAAGGAGGAGGGAGCCAGACTCTTTTCAGTGGTTGCCAGTGAGAGGACAAAGGGCAACGGGCAGAAGTTGGAACATAAAAGGTTCCACTCGAATATGAGGAAAAACTTTTTCACGGTGAGGGTGACAGAGCCCTGGAACAGGCTGCCCAGGGAGGTTGTGGAGTCCCCTTCTTTGGAGATTTTCAAGACCCGCCTGGATGCAGTCCTGAGTGGCATGCTCTGATACGCTCTGGGTAGTCCTGCTTTCGCAGGGGAGTTGGACTAGATGATCTCTATGGTCCCTTCCAACTCTAAAAAATTCAGTGAAATTCAATGAAGTTCTGGTTTGTCTAACCTTAGTGATTATAATGTCGGAGGGTTTTTTCTGGTACAATTTGCCTTTCATCTTTTCTTGGGGTCTGTTAGTATTCACTTGTGGGCACTGCTGGTCCTCTCAAAGTGGTTTATCTCCTGATGCAACCCAGACTAGAAATGTGGACAAGAGCATCATCAGGAGCACACCAGTTGCTACATGGACACAAGGTCACCTGGCAGTTAGTTCTCTGTGCTTGCCCAATATGTGCCTCAGCCTTAGGGTCAACTTCATTGCCATTAAAGGCATAGTATGAACATGTGAATATATGAACATGTGAACACTCAAACCCTGGTTCTTGTCTCTTTACACATGCTACTCCATAATTTAGATGTATCCACCAGGGACTAAGTGATCTACTAAAATCTTGGGAACATTCACTTGCTCATGGGTTTGGCAATTGTACACCTAATACTCAGTAGGGTAGTTGGGACATCCCAAATTATATTGGACTTTCATTTGCATTTTCATTCACTTGCAAGAGTGAGTAGCTGCTTTTGCTTGTTTACCCGTTCATCTAACCTATTTAGCTTTTCTTTTTTGTGACTTGTCTGTGAATTAGGGCTGGAGCTTGCCCATTTCTGTTTGTACAACTGTGGTGAAGAAAACATCTATTTATTGTTCTTTTTTACTTAACGAGTAAAAGGTAGGTTGAATGTATCAAACTTCAGATATCCCTGGTTTTCATGACAAGTTTTGATTAGAACACTTTTCAGCACCTCTCATGCTGGGCTTACACTATGTATTTAAGAAAACAATGCATTCCTCTTATTAAAATGTTCACAATATGGCTGAGGGGACTAGATTGCAAAGGACAGGGGGGTGGGAGGGGGGGGAGGGGGTGGAGCTTTTGCTGCTGCCTTGCAAAAGCTTTCGATTCTCCAAAGAAAACCTTGCAAAGTCTTTTCCTTGCCAACTTGAATGGTGTTCATGCTGCTGTCCAGATTTTTTTTTTTTTCTGAAGATCTGTGAAAAACAGATGAGTTAAAAAAAACCTGAAGGTGCATGTAAGGCTGTGGTTCTTGCTCAGGCCTGGCTGATCTCTATCCAAGAGCTTTACTATGATGCAGCTACATAAGAAAAAAGCTATTGCTGCATGCAGTAACTTCTTTTTTTCAGAACAAATGAGAGCAGCATCTGAGAATAAATCAGAACATTTTGGTATCTGAGCTTACGAAAGATCACTGAAAATTTAAATAGCCTTGGGAGTGAAAAACCATGTAGAGATTTAAACAAAATGATGCCTTCAATTCACAGATTTGCTAAATTACCCTTCACTCTTTCACCAAGATATCTATGAGAAGAATGCTCAGACATTTATCTTAAAAGCACAATGATATTTTATTTACATGTTTATTAAATATGTCATTTCCAAAGGTATTTCTGTCTAAATTTCTGGTGGAATAGTCAGCCTATCTTGTAATTTTTTTCCCCAACATACAAAGATGACAAGATTATTTATGTTTGCATGAAAAAGTTTTGAATGTAACACTTTGTGTTGCCACCATTTGTAATGAATTATTTAAAATATTACCAACAAAATGTCAGGCAGAGAAAAATGAAAGGTTATCCAAAAGTTAGAGGATACAGTATACAGTGCAGCTTGGTTTTCAGAGGGTTCAGTACTCACAGTCCATCTCACCTCTATTACTCTGTTTGGAATAAGACTATTCCTGCTAAGAATACACTGCAATGTTATGCAAAAGGAGTAGCAGCATTCTAAGGATGTATATGACTTAAATGTTTTGGGCTGTGATAATTTACTGAAATCTGTGCTATATCCAGTGACATATACTCTGTGTGCTATACTCTATGACATTCTAAAATTGTTGGTGATGCAGTACTGCTGTCACACAGGTGTGAGTCTCTCACAGAAATTCTAAATAAGATATACTCCACAGAAGCCTGCAAGACCTAGATAAACAATATTCATTATGTTTTACCCAATCACTCCTGATAGAGTAATTTTACAACAGAACTGAACTCATTCTCATTATAGAAAATATAAAACACAAAATATAAAAATAGAAAATGAAATTATTTTTTCATGCATTCAAGGAGAAATATCTTTAAATGAAATGTCAGTGCTAACCTAAGGAAAATGACTGCAAGTTCCAGTTTCCAGCAGGAACTTATATGTGTACTCAGAAGCCTAATAAAACACATGTCTAAAGCCCATTTTAGATACTTAGGCCTTTAAAATCTAAAGGAGTAATGGATTTTTTTTTTTATTTATGGTAGCAGTTTTTAAAAGGATTCATTCTGATTTTAAAAGTTTAGAAGAAACTGTTTTCTTAAATTTTGGCTAGGTATGTATTTTGACATTCTAGTATATCCAAAGGGTAAAGTTGCTACATTTTTAGATTCTTTTTCTGTTTCTTTGATGTTGTAAAAGTTGGATATAAACAGAGAACAGTCATACCATGAGAGGAATTCACCTACAACATTGGAAATGGCTAGATGTCTTTTAAAAGCACCTATTTTTAATCTTTTTCCAGGAACTTAGCGAGTTTTCCACTTGAATGCTTCTTTAATACAGAGATACTGTATATGACTTAGGTTAGCCAAAAGCCCAAGTGTTGATTTTATTATGTGCTATGCATAAATAACCTACATGTATCAAACCCAGTTAAAAGCTTGTTACAAATGTACTTAATGTACAGACATATAAAATACTGCCAATGCAGACACTTTATACTGAAAGGTACAGCATGAGTTGCTTATGAAGGACCACCTATTGAGTTAAGAACTTGTTAAACCAAGATCAGAAGCTGATATCTTGTCTGACAAAAACAACCATTTTTTGTAAATACTTAAAAGCACGAGACAAGATTTAATAGGGTTTTGACACAGCCTTCTCTACCAAAATATTTAGAAGCAAATATGTTTGGGCAAGAAAAGAAATATACTAGGTTGCCAGCAAAGTGTGAAAACTTTCTCTTGGAGGACTCCAAAAAGAAGGTAAGCTATGAAAAGTGGCTTCCTCCTTAGAAGTGTGTCTGATATCACCTGAAAAAAGGGATACATAGAAAGACAGGATCCCTGATGAGGTGTGTATTAGAAAAGCATTTATCATAAATCAGTTGGCTTCAAGAGAATAAGAGGTCTTACAGACTTAAATCAAATGTAAATAGATGGTGTGCTTTTCCTCCTATTTTTTTTCATTTCTATTATAAATACATCAGCCTATTGCGTATTTTGATGTCATAAGGGCTCATAAGAGCTCTTACATGCCTGTTATTTTAGCTCAAGTTAAATGTGAACTATAGCCTAATAAAAAAGTGTTCCTCTCTTGAAATTGTGCATATCTGTAGCTCAGACCTTTAAAGGTTAACAGATTTCACAGAGATTCATCAGCGTGGAGATGGTGAAACACTCCACTTCCTACAGAAGATGCCATCAAAGATGTCAGAGGAGGAAAATACTCTACCAGGGACAGGTTATAATCAGGAGATGATCTGCGGTGTACCTGATTACAAGTAGAAGAGGGAGATTGGAAGATGTCATTTTTTTAGATGCCTGAAAAGTAGCAAAATAAGTTAATAAGTTAATATCAGTGAAACATGCTTTGAACAAGAGGTCTAATCTTCCAGTACACACTTTTCATGCCAAAATGTTAGAGTAATCATTTTGCGATAACAAGATATAGCCAAAGCAACAAGATATAGCCAAAACGTAAGCCCGTCCAGAAGATTAAAGCACACATCTAGAACTGTCGTTTCATTCTACTTAACGCAAAACAAGGTAACATAAGCACTGCTCTGAGGAACTGATTTTAATAAAGCAAGGCTACCATATTTCTCTAAACAAAAAATCTGTTTGTACAACTGAATCAGTTATGAAAGAACTGGATTGAACCAGCTGTGAAACTAAAGAACATTGTTTAATATTTATCATCAGAATCATAAAAATGAACATACAATATTTACTATTGTTATTAATTTGTGTGTGAAGTGCAAGTCAGAATCCTAAAACAAATTACCAATATAAAAGTCCAGTAAGCTAAAAAAATTTATATTTAAGGTGCTTTATAAATGCTTTAATATTAATAGTTTTATTAAATGGAACAGGGGGTCCTACATCAGTAAAAAAGAAATCTGAAGAATATAAAGTGACTTAGTGCTTTCCTGATATCAGATTTTAGCTATCATAGGAATATCTTAGAAGAAACGAGATAAATCCTGTGGACTAACTTGTAAGAATTATGATGAGAGTTTATAGAAAACATTATCTATAGTGCTGTTACCAGAAATATTTGCAGGACATATGCAGCATCAAAAGGAGACACAGTGGGATAGAGTCTCAAAGAATAGTTCATATGTTGTATGAGTGAAGAATTTAGATTTATTAGGAATATGAAACACATGTAGGATAGATTGCCTCCATCTAAACAGAATGGAACAGCAATTCAAATTGCTGGTTACAATAAAGAATCAAACATGTTCATAAATTTCAGAAAAAAAAATAAAAAGTAGGCTCCATAAAGTCCCATTTAAGTGGGACACATGACCACATATATCAAAAACATTATCAAACATACATTTATTTAAACACAATGGTGGAATTCTACTGAAAAACAAAACAAAACAAAACAAAAAAACAACAATCAAACATAAAACTAAAAATCTGGTTCTGAGACCCTTGACAAATGTATTTATAATGTTACATTAGTTATTTCAGTGCAAGAGCAATGCTGTACATCAAGAAAAGCTTATACTTAAAAATTGATTGCTTCGTAGGTAATTTAGTCAGACAGCCAAAAAGACAATAAGCAGTTCTTGACTTAGGCCTGGCCTGTGTGCAGGACAGGGTTCAAAATGTTACAGGATCTCAAATCCAGCAGCTTTCCAGCGACATATATATACATATATAAAAAACAGCTACTGCAGTAGTGTTGTAGCAGCGCGCTATCTCTCTCTCTCATTTAAATTAAAAAACGGAATGATGTGAATAATTAGAATGATTAATACAATTACATTATGGTGTAAAATATTTTCAGTCTAGAATTCTATAAAGATATTATGGCCATTAAATTGCTATCTTGGAGAAAACATATTCCATCTAGAAAAAAGGATAAATAAACAACAGCAAAAAAGAGATCTGGTTTGCTTAAATAACACACACAAGAAATCTTAACAACATAGCTGAAATCTAGACCAGTTTTTGAAACTAAACAAAAAACTACAAGTTTTAGGAGGAATTCTTGGAATGATAAAGGAAACATTAGCTTAGAATTCTGCTAACAGGAAACTGTTATTAAAAATACATATATTTTGGGGGAGGAGGGAAGCGGGAGGGGAAGAAAGAAAGTGAAAAGTCAGTACAGCTTTGGCAGGCAGAAGTCATGCTTCATAAACCTAGAAGTTCTGTTTGGGATTCATTGGGCATAGGATATTTGCTCAAAATCATTCAGCTGGATTTCAACATGACACTTTTATGTGGTTCTCAGGCTCTTAAAGAGACCAATGATGGGATGGGATGGGATTGAATAGAGGGGAAGGTCCACCCATGGGCTAGGGAGGGGTTACCTCTTGGAAACAAAGGCAAGGAATAAATGTTGAGGGTTCCCTGCAGTGGGAGGTGAATGGTAACCTGTTCTGTGAGCCGGACTAATGAGCTGAAAAAGGAAGTGACAGACCAATGAGCAAAACTTGCTAGGGGATGGTGTCAAAATGTAATGGATAGCAACAATAGCCACTTCTTAGCATTGAGTGGCCTGGGGAGACAGCAGTGAGTTTGCTCCTTACTGTTGTATAATAATGTACACAGGCCACTATCTTCATTTGTGTGGTGCCAGGCTTGGAATTGGGGAGACCCTTGACAAAATGAACACCTTGGAGTTACTACTTCTTTGTCCAACTCAAATTCAATTCATCATTCATGATGAGTGTTCAGCACGTTACAGCAACCTGTGAAAGGTGATGCACAATTTTCCAATCAGTCTCCACCTAACTTAAAGGCGTAGCACAGGGCTGGAAACTACAAAGAGGGGGGCAACCAGGATCAGAAGGGAAGGAAAAGGACTCTGTGAGCGTATCAGCTCAGCACTCTGGAGCTTCTGAGATGGAAAAGAAGCAAGTGGGGAGTGATGTAGTTTTGAGGCCCCAGGAGGGTGAGAAAGAGAAGCAATAGTTTGCGCTGTTATGCGGCTGTGCCCTATGTCCATCCTCATGCAACATGGTCGTGGGTACCAAGGAAATGGAAGAGGGAACTTTGTCACAGACCACATTAGTAAGCTGGAGAAGTCCCTGCCCCAGGACACTGTGAGTGTCCAAAATCCAGAGTGGCTGAGAAGTCAAATAGACAAACAAATGGGAAAGAAAAATTTTATGCTCTACTTAAGAGGGAGATACAGCTTGTGGCCTATGGTGTCTCTAGGCCACAAATATCTGGGAGGGAACAGACTATGCCAGAGGTTTACTTTGCAAATTTCTTTTATATTCTTATCTTAAATTATTTTTATTTTTTTTTCCAAAAAGTAGGCACTACAGCAAGAATGACAGAAGCATGAAACAGTTTATCTAAAAACTCAAACTATTCAGAGTCCTGGAAAAACAACCAGTTACAGGGAGAAACAGAACGAGGATATATAATAAAGGTGAGACTTTCTTACTGAGAAATTAGTGGAGGACATGAGATTGATATACCAAGTAGGAAGTAAGCAAAAAGATCAATAAAAATTTGGTGGTTTAGTGTGGTTTGGTTTTTTCATGCTTTTCCTCTTCTTTAGTGTGTTGTGAACATCGAAATTTTAGTATGACTGATAGGATCTATTATGCTTTATAACATTCAGAGATATGAAGCATATGGAAGGTGGGGAGGTGATTAGAAACAGCCAATATTGCATCACCAAGGGCAAACCTGACTAACCTAGTGGCCTTCTATGATGGAGTGACTGCATCAGTGGAATGGGAAGAATAACTGATGTCATCTACCTGGACTTCTTTCTGTAAAGCCTATGGTATGGTGTCCCACAACATTCTTGTGTCTAAATTGGAGAGATATGCATTCGATGGATAAGGAAATGGCTAGATGGAAACAGAGCCAATCAAGGCTCAATGTCCAAATGGAAATCAGAAATGAGTGGTGTTGCTCAAGGATCCATACTAGGACCAAAAATATCTTAATCAATGACATAGATAATGGGATTCAGTGCACCCTCGGAAGGTTTGCAGATGACACCAAACTAAGTAGTGCAGTTGATACACTTGAAGGAAGGTAAGTCAACCAGAGGAACCTTGACAGGCTTGAAAAATGGGCCCATGTGAACTTCATGAAGTTTAACAAGGCCAAGTGGAAGGTCCTGCACCCTGACTCAGGGAAATATAGACTGGGGGATGAGTTGATTGAGAGCAGCCCTGCAGAGAAGGGCTCGGGGATACTGGTGGATGAAAAGTTTGACATGAGCTGGCAATGTGTGATTACAGCTTGGCCAGCAGGTCGAAGCAGGTCATATTATTTTACCTAAAGTGTTAGTTTCTAAAGACTGGAAACAAAAACTTAATAATCCAATAAAGAAGAAGCCTAGTCTTCTGTACTTTGTTTGACGAGAAATTAACTTTCTTAAATGCTTCACTACGTTCTATTTAAATTTTAAATTTTTGTGAAAATAGCTAATCTTTTTTTTTTAATATTTAAAAACTGAAATGACAATGGTGCAACTGATGTTTCAACTACATGTTTTAATTATTTTTTTTTAATTTGTCAATATGTTCACACTAGAAAAACTGGTAGAGAGAATTCTTTTGTTTACATAATCAGTATCTCTCCAGAAAAGCACATTAATAAGTAGTCTTTTTATTATAACTTCCTCAAAAAGGATTAAAGGCGGTAGTAATTTTAGCAAATTTTAACATGAGAATTTTATTACAATGACAAAGATTGGTTTAATGTGTGAAATTAATATTTTCACCATATATAAAAGAACGTATTATCATTCATATTTTACAAGAAAAAAATCAGTGTGCTGACTGTTTTGCATACTAATTTCTGGCTCTAATTATCTTATAGATAATGTTTTGTTACTATACTTACACTGAAATCTTGTTAAAAAAATTGGCAAGAAATGTGCTTTGTAAATTAATCTAAATATAATAATCTACTATTGACCAGTTCGTTTGCCCTCAATACTAATACAGAATAGATTAAAATTTATGACATTGCACTATTATTATTCAGAGCTAACATTCTATGGTATGTTCATTTCTGTAGTGATTTTCCCTCCACTCCGGACAATCTAGAAAATTGTCTCCAATGACTTAATTATTTTAAGCATAAGTTTGTACTAAATACATTCTCCCAACAGTTTTATTCTATCTTAGATATAGCTCTGGTGGGAAAACTTGTAAGATTTTATCTAGTATATTCTACTCCTCTATCTTCCTGTGTCTTGAGACCATTAAATCGGAAATGATTGCTAAAATCAAGCCAGGTAATTAGACAGCGTAGCATCTAATATACTCCTTTTGTCAGCTCGCCAGAAAGAGAATTTCAGTAAATGATACATTACACCATAAAAAAACTCTTTCAAAGAAGCCTGTTAATGATGATAAATAAAGAACTTGTGCAAAACCAAGCAATTAATCCTTTGGAAGCTTTCCATTGAAGTTACTATTAAGGCATCAAGAAATGCAAATACATATATAAACAAATCCCTTGTGAGTATTCCACTTTAGGTTAGTGTAGTTTCTTGCAAACTCGTCTGTTCAACTTCTTTCATATAATTTCTTACGCACAAAATATTTTCTTTATTTGAACAAAGAAACAATCAAAAGTCCTTCATAGTGGCAAGAGTCAGTTAAAGAAAAAATATATCATGTTATGTGAGAATTTTAAATATTCAGAGACATTGCTTTTTATTTTCAGAGAACAGATATTGATTTATTTACTTATGAAGCCACAGTACTTTTTGTTCCTTCTACAGGGACAGAGCAGATTGCAATATTCTGGCATTAATAATACATTAGAAATAAAGGGGAATGGTAAGCAAAAATTTATGCTGCAGCTTGTAAGAAATGTGAAAAGTCAAAAGGTGATGCAAAAATCCTCCCAGTAAACACTATTTCAAGTTACAATCTTGTAAAGCAGTTTAACAGTGTGCAGACAACTCAGCAGATCGATGTCTCACTACAACAGGGGATAGTGTACTTTGGTGTTTTCAGTTATCTTTTTCTTTCCACAGGTCCCCCAAATTATTCCCTGCTTGTATTATAAGCTATAGCCAGAAGCATGAAAGAAAGTAAAAAATGGTTTAGCATTTCTTTTCACTCTGTAAACATAGAGCAGTTCAGATCCCACCTTATTACCAGATAGGAGGAAAATCTTCTGGACATATGCTTTCATTATAAACCACATAAAATAGCAAAAAAAAAAGATAACCAAACTATGCATCACAATAAAGTGTGGATGTATTTTGCTGTGTGTAACACAAAATAGATATGTATCTCAGACAGCTTGGAATCAGCTTTTGCTGAATCACCCCACACTTCTTTGGGCAGATCATTCATACTGCAAAAGGTTCATAAATTAATGTAGGTCACATATACCATCTGAAGGCAAAAATTTTTTTGCGTTATATATAGACCAAGATTCTTCCTTTTTTTCACTTTCCCAGGTACTTGAACAATAAGCATAAAAAGTGTTATGAAGACTAAAGAGGTACTATGGTCATTGATTTTTACAGTAGGACAATAGTGGGCGAGTGATTTAGTGTAAGGTAGTATTAAACCAAAATTATCTTTAATTTTGTGATAATATTGAGGTTTTTTACAAAAATAAAGTGCAAGATTATTCTAATGCACTATTGTTTGATCAAATGTCAACACTTTGTCAGGTGAGGATGGTATTACCAGCATATCATTGACTGCTTGCAGTTTTAGACTTTTTTTTCTTTTGCAAGACACCCTTTAAAGAAAGAGAAATTCCAGACGTGGTTTTTTTCCAAAGTGAATGAACTGGAAATCAAAAACAGGAAGGACACTATAGACAAATTCATCAGTTCCATCATATCACCACAAGAATTATAACAAAAACTATAATGCAAGTTTTTAGAAGAAAGCATTGGTCATGGACATTGAGGATTTCTTTGTACTTGTAGAGACTGATAAAGGAGAATCTGACCATCTGACCACACCCTTATTTTTCTGAAAAGCAAGCAATTCTGTGGCAGAACCCAGTAAAAATTGCTAAAAATACAGAATCACGAAATCATAGAATCAGAGGATCAGATTGGAAGGGACCTGTGGAGGTCATTTGGTCTAACCCCGCTGCTCCGGCATGGCTATTCAGAGCCAGTTGCCCAGGACCATGTCCATACAGCTTTTGATATGAGGGAAACTCCACAACTACTCTGGGCAACCTTTGCCAGTGCTCAGTTACCCTCACAGTAAAAAAGTGTTTCCTGATGTTCAGGATGAACTTCAAGTGTTTCAGTTTGTGCCCATTGCCTCCTATCCTGTCACTCTGTCCTCTTTACACCCTTCTTTCAGATATTGAGACGCTTTAACAAGTTGTCTCTTGAGCCTTCTCTTCTCTTCACTTTTTTTTTTTTTAATACCTTATGATGCCTCTCATACCACTGTTTGGCTGTATGGTAAGGTGCTGGTCACCTCAGTGCAATCATGAAAAACATAACCTGTGCCTACCTAGATGGAAACCCTCATGTGGGAGTTGTTATTTTCTGGAAATATTATTCATTTAGTGTAGCTAAACTGGGAGAGCTAGAGTGCGAGAGGGGAAGAGAGTAGCTGGAGAGTATTCATAATATATTCTTACAATGAAATATCTGTTAATACACATTTAATTATCCAAATGATTAGTAAAATCAATATCTATTCTCTTTGTGTTTATTAAGAGATGAATCTTCCTGACATGTCTCTGTAATGGAGCGATACATGCAAAATCAAATTCCTAACACAGTAAGCTTGTAAATAATATTAAACCATTTTTAACCAGGGAGTTGTACTGTTGTGGTTAAATCTCTCTTCATATATTATCAGTTACTTTGCATGTAAGAGTTATGGGTTAAATAGAGCCAAAGCAAAACAGACACCTAATCAGGTTCTGTACTAAATAGCCAAAAGCACAAAATCTGAGCATCTGCAGAATATTCTGTTAAAGAAATATACCATGCTGTGACAGTGGGTGACTGAAACCAGTAGAAACCAGGCATCAATACAGGTTAGGCATGGATCTGCTGGAGACAAGTACTGAAGAGAAAGGTCTGGGAGTCCTGGTAGACAGCAAAATGACAATGAGCAAGCAGTGTGCTCTTGTGGCCAGGAAGGCCAACAGAATCCTGGGCTGCATAGGGAAGAGCGTGGCTAGTAGGTCGAAGCAAGTCATTCTCCCCCTCTACTCTGCAGTGGTGAGGCCACAACTGGAATACTGCATCCAGTTCTGGGCTGGGCTCCCCAGTTCAAGAGGGACAGGGAACTACTGGGAAGAGTCCAGCGAAGGGCAACAAAGATGATTCAAGGATTGGAGCATCTCCCTTATGAAGAAAGACTGAGAGAACTGGGGCTGTTTAGTCTGGAGAAGAGAAGGCTGAGGGAAGACCTTATCAATGCTTACAAGTATCTAAAGGGTGGTTTGAAGGAGGAGGGAGCCAGACTCTTTTCAGTGGTTGCCAGTGAGAGGAC
>VXAK01018239.1:0-13836 GCA_013399435.1 Arenaria interpres | reverse complement strand
GCCTGGATGCAGTCCTGAGTAACATGCTCTAGCTCTGGGCAATCCTGCTTCGGCAGGGGAGTTGGACTAGATGATCTCTATGGTCCTGTCCAACTCCAAAAAAATTCAGTGAAATTCAGTGAAATTGAAGTGTTTAAATTAGAATTTGGAATTTGAATGTGTTTTTCTTTGACTCTAAATTCAGTAAATCAAGATTATTGATATGAGAAGATTTGTAATGCTGTCCTGCTTTCTTTTATTTTTCATGTGTATGGAGTAATGAATAATCCTTTCATGCTTTTCTCACGAAAGAAATCCAGAAATCTATGAGTGCTTTGGGACAATGAGACTGGATAAAATAATGTGTTAAAGAGCAAATGCAGAAAAGTACTCAGTAGTCATCATGCTTATATACAAAACTATTTTAATTACTATTTTTATGTCAGGAGGTAATATTTTTCTTTGTAGTATATTAGTAGAATTATTTGGATATTTTCTTTCTCAGAACAATTTTTGATAGCGCTCAGATAACTGACAAATGTATTCCCTCAGGACAGGTACCATAGCTGAGAAAACAGTACAGTCCGAAAAAATTTATCTTCAGTGGGAATTGATATAGGCTTTTCAAGTTTTTATTGTGTCTCTGCGATAATTGGTCATCTTGGGCTCTTGCAATGAATTCCGTATTTGGGCCTCAAGAAAGAAACATGCAGTCAATTGTTTTCTTATATCAGAAGTAACCTAGAGGGGTTGATTCATTTTGGCAGGAATGATCTGCTGGGGATTGCAAGAGAAATTCAATCTACTAGGGAGAAATCAGGGAAATAGTATACATTCTGGGCTATATGTCACAGCATTTATCACTTTGAATAAAACAAAAGAAAAGTTTTAATGTGGGTGTTACACATCCTCAGTCAGTATTATAAACTCTGAAAATGATGCTTTCCTTTCTGTGTTATTCTTCCCATCGACAATGCCAATAGACGTATTTCCAAAATGTTCCCAAAGACTTTAAGTTTAATGTTCTTAGAACAAAAGGAAATTGATGGTTATGACTTCAATTAATTCATTTTTACTGTACTTTTTAATTCACTGAAATCCTGGCCTTGCAATTTCTAAACTAAGACATACATAAACTAAGACAGGTAACACAGAGGCACTACTTGTAACTTATCATTCAGAGGC
Source organism: Arenaria interpres (assembly GCA_013399435.1). Taxonomy (NCBI): domain Eukaryota; kingdom Metazoa; phylum Chordata; class Aves; order Charadriiformes; family Scolopacidae; genus Arenaria; species Arenaria interpres. The sequence continues at coordinate 12,672 of VXAK01018239.1, read as the reverse complement.
CTTGTAATTTTGAATCAGCTTGTTCATTGGCCTGCACATTCTCATTTTAATGAGTTACAGACATATATGTATATGAGACTACAGAATACGTGTTATAATTTCATATGCAGTGGTCTGAACAGGAAACTAAATAATTACTGCATTTTTTTTATTTTTGAGACTATTAATGTCGTTCTATTATTAAAATAAAGCTCTGAATAAACATTAAAACAGAATATACATTAATTTAATTTATTAATAATACACCTTTACTTTGTGGCCAGGTAACAGCCAGGAATACCAGGAGCTGGATCAGTAAAATATTTTTCTGCTAAACTAGTTTGAAAGGAAGAATATATGTTTCTGAATCAGAGGTATTCAGAAATTGGTCTTTATCTTTGTCAAGGACATTTTTGAGAGCTATGCTAGACAAACGAAACCAGAAAAAATTGAAATTTTTTGTGCGTTTTGGCATTGCCCAAAATTTATAATTCTTCCTTTTGCAGTAACTTTTTAAGTAATACAGCTACATTGATAACACTGATTCCACAGAACAGCAACTTCAGAATTTTTAATGGTTAATATAAATGGCAAGGTACAAAACAGATCTGATTGACTGTGAGAAAGAGTAGAAGACAAAATGATGGATAGAATAAGGGACTCAACCAGCATTCAGCCATTCAGGAATCTGGGAAACAATGGATATTTTGGTATCATAATATGGAAATACATTCCAATGGAAGTGAAATGTAGCATTTTTTCCCCCAAAAGTGATGTTTATGAATATTTCAATTTCCTCAGTTTTAATGAAATAACTTGATAGAATTCATTTTCTTCTTTCTTTTTATTTACTTCTATATCAAAGTATCACAAGTATCACACGGATAGTGAAATGAGAACAGCTGCATTTCAAATGAAATCTCACTAAAACTTCCAAAGTTGTAGGTCATTTCAGTATTTCAGGTCATGTGCATCTTCAGTGAAAATAATAATTTGAATGTTCACTTCATGGTAACTGTAAACAGATGAAATAGCTAAGCTTCACAGTAAGTCACCAAATAGGGAGGAAGGGTGCCCTAGAAAACAGACGATTTTTTCTTTCATAAGTCCATTGGTTTTGTTACAGAACTTTGAAACTCTCTAATGCAGTCTACAGGACATTGCAGTGTGTTAATGTGGGTATAATGGATTCTGTAAGTGGCCAGTGTTACTAGCGAGCCACCACACAATATTTGATTGCAAAAAGAAAAGGTGTTTTACTTGATGTAGTGATAAATGTATGCGATGCTTTCTTTCTCTTTGCTCTAGTTCTCTGCCCTAATGTGTCTCATTTCTGCTACTTAAATTATGACTTTTTGATGTAGTGTTTTGATATTTTTCAATGTAGAAAATATTTTTAAGTCATTAGCCTGAGGTTAATAATATGGATAGCATTTTTAAATCTAACTAGTCATTTATTCTTCATCAGCGACTTTTCTGTAATTTTAAAGGCAAAACAATGTTTTATAATTGATAACACTAGTGCGCCTGCATGGTGTTTCTAAAAACATGTTCTTAATTTTTAGCATTGTCTCTGGAAGGAGAAAAAAATTGCTGATCTTGTGGTAAGGCGCCAGTTACCTAGTAAACTTATGTTTTCTGTTTACACAAAATAGAATAGTCATGAAGTTTCCTTTAAATAAAAGTCCACTATCCTCCTCTGCTTCCAGATTACCACTTTTTTAAGTTATTCTCATGTTGTTGTTGCATCAAACAAAAAGAACTATGCAAAAGGTAAACAGAAACTCCTCCTAATCAGAATGATATTTTCTGCTTTCCGCACAGAATTGGGGAAATGATTCAGTGTTTGAATCTCTGGACCTTTGATGTAAGTTTTATATAAGATATTCATAAGTATTAATGTTTTTCATATCTAAATATGTGCTTCCCCCAAGCAAACACTGTATATGGGTGTAGATGACAATCTACTTGCAATATGTATACATGAAAGTCTGGGTGAAAATATGTATTTCACTTTAAAGGTTTTATCACTTTTTATGTGAGCAAACTTTAGGTGCCTCCCATCTCTCTTTCTGGATGAGTTTTCTAAGAAGCCCCATGGTTTCTTTTCATTGTTGTTTTATTGATGTATATCTCTGAATGCATGACTGTATTCATTCAATTTTTGCAAGCTTCAACTGAAAAAGCAGCCATTTCTTTTTCATTCCAATATATAACCTAGAGGACAAGTTTACATTTTATTACACAATATTGTTCCAGAAAATCTGTCTGGTTGATACTACATTATTTTTCATTCTTTCAGCTTACTGAAGTCAATGATTCCAATTTTAATGTTACTTACATGCCAGGGAAGAAATCAGAGGATTCCCTACTAATATAGTTATGAAAAACAAGGATTTTCTGAGAGGAAATTAACATTAAGTATGTCAATCCTTCAGGAACTCACATAGTTATGTAAAGACATTCAGACATAATAGAGAGCAAGAGGATAAAACACATGAAAAGTTGCCATTAAATACATTGAAAAGCTACAGTAAGGAAAAACTGGGATATCCCTCAGTTCTTCACTTTAAGGCTTCTTAGATAATTGAAGTAGATATACAAATATCAGACTGGAAAAATGTATTTTAAAATAATCTTCAGTTTCCTCTAGATTCCCCTGAAAACCAGTCTCTGAGGTAAATCGTACTCATTTTTCTTTTCTTTCTTCTTTACTTCATTTACCTAATATATTTCTTTTCTTAATGTGAGTATGATCCAGAGCTTGCAGAATATGGTACAATTTGAACAGAAGACAAAGCATTTTATATTATGTTGATATTTGGGCAGTTCTTCACATAGAGATTATTCCATGGGTATCTGGAAAATGATGATGTGACCTTTACATTAGAAACTTGTTTCCTTTTTTGTGGTAACTTGCCTCTGAAGGCATAAATTTTGTCTTAGCTAAAATCCATACAGGAGACAATCTCTTGCATCTAACTTTTTTTTTTTTTTTGACATTTCACTAAACACACTTGTCAGTTTTCATCTAATACTTGAAAGAAAGTTAGACTTTCTTAGATTAATTGATTATAAATATTTATTTTATTTCAGTGATGTAAGGCTTTTCACTAATAGAATGCTTTCATTTATTCTAAGTCTGTATATAAGCAGACGCATCTTTTTTTTATTATATATTTTCCCTTTATCATCAGGTTATTAATTTCTTCTAGTGAACTGCTTCTACATTAATTTTTCAAAGCATTTTGTTCCTTTTGTGCTGAAATCCCTTCCCTGTTACATGAAGGGACATGAAAAGCACAGTAACTAGCATGTTAGATTATTCCGGAATTCTCAGTCTTAATGATATGCTAAACAAAGAAGGAAAAGAAAAAAGCAAACATGTTACAGAAAGTCCAGCTAAACATGCCAGGCAGGTTTACCAGCCACAGGTGCTTCGAGGCATCTGCTCACTTTATCTATTAACATTTACTCTGATTATACATGTATATATTTTCACACTTGCATTTCATAGATATATACACCAAATACATATTTATGTTTTTTATATATGCATGTATATGTATTTTTTAACCTACCTTTAACTTCAGATTGGAAATAATTGTTTCACAGTATAGATATATATGTATAGATATGTAAGTATGTATGTTATGTGTACATATATGTGTTTTTATATATATCATTTCCATTCTGTGATATGCTTTTCAGAGTCATTGGTGAGCCAGGAACATACTGACACATTGTAATGAATGATCCAGCTAGACTGTAAATGTCTTCATCTATATAGACATCCTAATTGGTTTTTGTTAAATAAGGGGGATGGTTGCAGATAAAAATTCCAGTTCATAAGAAATTGCATCATTCTTCCTGGACAGGAGATATAGATAAGGAGTTCCTGCCAAGAGCCTGAATACTACGAGGAATTCTGCAGCACTTAGAGAAACTTATAGCTTCTGCCAGAGTTTTCATTTAAAAGATTTGTTCACTGTCAAGAATATTGTATTAGCTACATGAGAGAGAGAGTTTATCTGGACAAAAAAAAGCAGTAATATGACTAAAGCATGGCTCCTAAATTGTGCTGTGCTTAACCTTTTTTGGAGACAGTCCTACTGCACGCAGCTATGATACTTCAATTTAAATTCTTGTTCAATTTTATTGCCTTTGGAGAGTGAAAATTAAATTAAAACCCAGTATCTAGTAGTATACCTGTACTTTCTGATTATTGTCTTCAAAACTGTTCATGCTTTACCCCCCTCAGTCACTGTATAAAGAATTAAGAATTTATGCAAACCTCCATGTCTATCAGCAAGTGCTAATAATTATGTGTTGTAATTGTGCGCCATCTTGCAAACAGATCCAGAGTTTGTGACCTGAAAACCTCTCCCTATATGGGGAAAGAGATAAATGTCCATACACAGTTTCCATGTTCCAGCTGGAATGTCCTAAGGACTTTTACTGTCCTTCAGCAGCTACTCCAGAAAGGCCAGGGACTCTTGGTCTTACAGCACATCTACCCTCCTCACACAGATATCTCAACTCTTATAGTATCACCATGACTGAATGCAGGATTCAAACTGGAAAAACAATGGGAGAGTAGATTACCTCTATTTTAAGACATTACAACAGCAATTACATTTTTCCCTTTCAAATCTTCATTAAGTTGGAAAAGGAAAGTCATAGTGATGTCACCTTTGTGATTGGAAGGACATGGATCTGCTGGAATGGGTCCAGAGGAGGGCCACAAAAATGATCAGAGGGCTAGACCGCCTCTCCTATGAAGACAGGCTGAGAGAGTCGGGGTTTGAACAACACCCCAACAATGCTTGGAGAAGAGAAGGCTCCGGGGAGACCTTATAATGGCCTTCCAAGTACCTGGAGGCAGCCTACAGGAGAGATGGGGAGTGACTCTTTATCAGGGGATGTAGTGATATGACGAGGGATAATGGTTTTAAATTGAAAGAGGGGAGATTCAGATTAGATACTAAAAAGACATTCTTCACTGTGAGAGTGGTGCAGTACTGCAACAGAAGTTTCCCAGAGAAGCTGTCAGTGCCCCACCCCCAGTGGTGCTCAAGGCCAGGCTGGATGGGGCTGGTCTAGGTGTCCCTGGTCTAGGTGTCCCTGCTCATGGGAGGGGGTTTGGAACTTGATGATCTTTAAGGTCCTTTCCAACTCTAATCATTCTATGATTCTATGATTCTGTGGCTACGTAATGCTGTAGCTACCCCTATATGATGCCAATATTGCCATTTGATAAAGGGAATAAGAACAATATCAGTGCCTTGTGACTGTTTCTGGCGTTACTAGCAGTTTGTCATTAAGCATTAAATTTGCATACTCTGCTACCATAGTAGCCTTCCACTTGGTCTAGACTGAGGTTCATGCATAGAAAAAAAATGTATCTGGAAACATATTTTTACTGCTCTCATTACTCTGATTGCACAAGTGAATAATCTGGTTAGACTATATTCGAATTAAAACAACCCCACAACATTGTGTTTGCAATACTCAACAACAAAGCAGAAATGCTAAGTGATGGATTATTCTGATATTATCACTGATCTTGGGGGAAAAAAAGAAAAGAAAATCACAAAAAAAATATATCCTTGAACAAGTTTTCATCTAAAATATCTAAATAAGCATCCATACACATATATATAAACACCAGAGTTGCAAATTGCCATGGTTCAGTTGTAGAAATTTCTGTTCTTTGACAATATCTTCTAATGTTCCACTTTATATTCCTCTGCTTCTGCATGGATAAAAGTTGATATTATCATTTACTTTTAAAAGTAATTCTGAAGTCAATCATAATGCTACAGTTCCTTTTCATTAAGCCTACACAAACATGTTCAGGTTTGTATTTTGATGTATCTAAGCTTGCATTTATACTTCAGGATATTCTGACATAAAGATGCAATCTGAATATTTCAAGGAAAGATTTCAGATTGTAGTCTTAATTCTAGAGCAAATCTTTGGCACATCTGGTAATTGCATAAACATCATCTGCTACTATAATAACAGGTTCTTATATCTCAATATTTTGTCAATGTGGGCTGGAAAGCTTTCATCTGATCTGGCAATTATATGTAATGTTGACACTCAATACTTTTATAATACCTTCCTTTTCTGTTGTGTACAAATACTTACACTGACTATAAACAAACGTTTTGTATGAAACAATTACATTTTTAGGTATAGGTTTGTATTTTGTATGTTTGTGCTGAGCCTATTATAAAGTAAGCCTTAACCCCAGACCAGATAATTTAGTCAATAATGCATGTACCAAGTTGTGACTGAAGTATACAAGGAGTTTTGTCTGAATTAATATAAAAATGTTGCACAATGTTTATATGAAAAGTGCACATTCTGCCATGAGCTGTAGCACATGCTGTTCATTATATAGTTAGGAATAAAATAATATAAAACAGTAAATATAAACCTCTTGATAGAATATCTCCCATTAAATCCAAGCATTATTAGAGTATTTAAAAAAATGATAACTTTGCATACATATTTCTGTAAAATGCAGAAAGCTACATATGCATATTGGGGAAGAAAGTGACCTATAAAATGGATTTTATTGGGACTGTGTATAGGAAAGAGAATCCTGGAAATGTAATAGGTTTTCACCTAGCTGTGTAAATTTTAGCTATTTCTCTTTTGGTGATCAAATAGAATTTCACAGAATATTAGATTAACCCAAAATCTAGAAGGCAAAAAAAATTATGTGTGTTTAGGTTTTTTTTAATATCCAGCAAATAAAGGAAATTTCTCATTTGGAGTGGGAAATTTTAATATTTAGAAAAATATTAGAAAATATTAGAAAAAAGTTGAATTCTTTTTTTGTCTCTTTCTGTCTTTCTCTCCTTTGGGAGACAACTGAAACTTCAAGAAAATGACTGAATTTAAGTCAATTTCACTGGGTTATTTTTTTTGTCCTACAAGTCATTTCTTGATTTAATAAAGTATTTTTACACAACTTTATAAACAATTGTACTGGCAAAGTTCAATTCAGTCATCTTGTCTTTTAGGTAATTGGATTAAGGAGTTGAGATTTTGTAAACCTCTGATTTTTAGTGGTCTGTGTTGTTATGCTAAAGAACAAATATATTGATCTGAACATCACGTTTATCTTCAATTAGATGACTTTTCTCTTACTTATTTGTGACCATTCTTCAAAGACTACCCAATTTTAATGAGCACAAATGACAAATTCCTGAGATCCAGGTGATAGAAGAGTCAATGTGGAGAGGCACTCTGATAGGCATTGTGGTCACAAAAAAAGCAAGGGCTCATTGGGAATCTGAACATTAAAGGTTGCCTTGGCTGTAGTGACCATGAGATGGTGGAGTTCAGGATCCTGAGAGGAGGCAGCAAGGCAAAAAACAAGATCATAATCCTGGACTTCAGGACACCAAACCTTGGCTTCTTCGAGAATCTGCTTGGAAGACTCCTGTGGGATAAGGTTATATATTCAAGAGCAGTGCACCTCAACAAACAGAAATTCAGGTAAAAATGCCCGGAGGTTCCTGACAAAACTCAAACATAAAAAGGGAGTATACAGAAGGTGGAAACAGGGACAGGTAACCTGGGATGAATAGAGACACTGTCCAAGCATACAAAGAACAACAAAGCCCACCTGGAAATGAATCTGGCCAGGGATGTCAAAGACAACAAAAAAGCCTTCTATAAGTACATGGTCCTTGGCACCCGATTTCAGTGCCCCTGCTTGATCAAGGGGGTTGGGCCAGGTGACCACCAGAGGACCCTTCCAACCCCAACGATTCTGTGATTCCATTAATAGCATAACATAAAGAGTAATCTAAAGGAATATAAACTTTAATACATTTTAAATAGTTTAAATTTTACTGGATATCACAACAATATTGTCGTGCAAAACAGTGGTGTTTTGCTTGAAAAAATAATTTTGTTTAATCAGGTATATTTCACAAATAAAATGCAAAGAACTCTCACTGTGCTATTTCTAGTGACTAATCCACACTTTCTTAACTTAAAAGGAATGACAGACAATGTAAAGAATTTTGTCAATAGGTATCTTCCAGTACCTGAAGGGGGCCTACAGGAGACGATGGGAAGGGACTCTTTGTCAAGGAGTGGAGCCATAGGATGAGGGGTAATGGTTGTAAACTAAAAGAGGGGAGATTTAGATTTAGATTTAGATTAGATACTAGAAAGACATTCTTCACCGTGAGAGTGGTGCAGTACTGCAACAGAAGTTTTCCAGAGAAGCTGTCAGTGCCCCATCCCCAGAGGTGCTCAAGGCCAGGCTGGATGGGGCTTTGAGCAAGCTGGTCTAGTGGAAGGGGTCCCTGCCCATAGGAGGGGGTTTGGAACTTGATGATCTTTAAAGTCCTTTCCAACTCTAACCATTCTATGATTCTATTTTATTCTTTGACATATTGTTAAGATTTTATTACCAAGGTTCTGAATCCAACATGTTTCACAAAATCTAAACTGCATTTATTTTAAATATGCAACACAAAATAGGAAGAAAAGCCACTAAAGGTTTTCTTATACTATTTGGCTGACCACTTTCAGTCATAAATCAGCATGTGATATTAATTCACATGGCAGACCAAATACATATTAAAGATCTAAAACTGCACAAAGTGTTAAGCTTACCTTTCAGGACATTTTAAACAAAACAAAACAAAACAAAACAAAACAAACAACTAAAACCCACAACAAAACAACCCAAAAACCCACAACAAAGCAAACCAAAAGAAACAAAAAAAACACCAAAAAGCCTCTACCCCAAAACATTTAATGAAACTATTTCTTCTCTCTTAGACAGTAATAACACTATTAAAAATTAAAATTTAGTCACTTGATTACAGAAATATTAGAGTCTTAGCTTTTCTTTCCTATTACATGATTTTATTTGTAGATCTTATATGAACACACATATGTTGAATTCAAGCTGAACTTATTTGTGAAGGTGTAAGAACGTGAAATAAACGTTCTCTGCCCAAGTTCCCCTTCCTTACTCTTTAAGCCTACCATTTTGCATATGCTGGCTTCTAAACTCATGCAACAAGTTGGTTTTTTTTTTTTTAATGATCACTTCATTTAAAGCAATACACTTATTGTGTTAAAATATTAAATTGTGTTTTATATTAAAGCTGGCTGCATTTAAAAACTTAGTAAATGATCTTCTTTCATGTGGAGAAAAAGGAAGAAAGAAAGAGTACTCTAAATTGTAAGCTAATGGAGTGTAAAATTTTCATTATCTAAATCTGCTTGAGTGATAAAATTCTAATCATCATCAGAAATCCCTATTTTTGCATTACTCTACAACTTCAGATAGACTAACTATTTATAGTGCATTCTAAAAGATGACTTAGGAATGAGTTTTCATTTATGCAGGTCTAAAATATATGATAGTGCCATTTTTTAAACAAGATTGCTTCAGCATATTTGATACCAAATTTGATTATTCTTTCCCTAAATACACAAAACTGCAGGTAAGGAGAAGGCATAAATACCATTTCTATTTAAAACAATGGAGCAAAAATGTGTCCTTTAAAGTTAGAATAAATATTAGAGATAGATGCATTATAATTGAAATATAAGTAATTCTTTTCCACTCTCATACAATATCTGAAAATATTACTCTTTCTTTTCTTAACAAAATCAGTCCAGCCATCAAGAAAAAACTTGGAGGTTTTTTTTGTTTTATAATCAAGAGCTCAGATTATTTCAGAATAAGCAACAACTAATGAGGCTTCATTAACTGGGTTAATTTATCAATTTCCATGGCAGGAGATTGAATTAAGCAGCTGCAAAATAACATATTTTTTTAAAAAAATAAAGCAAAATAAAATAAAAAGCTTGAGTTTTCCTTCCCAATGTTTCTGAGTTTCATTGTTAGTTAGCAGTAGAGAATCTGGCTTATTTGTATTCTAAATTGATCAAACACATTTTAAGTTTACATCAGACCAGAACTTAACCATTCATTTTTAAGACTTTAGGACTAGATTTGAATCAAGCAAGATGGTTGTGCTTGCTCCCCTGAGCAACCACATGAAGGCTGTTGTACTGTATCTTCCAGGGCTCTAATTCTGCAAGAAAAATCTCCCTTACAGGAAGCACTTATTGGTGAGGTGGTGGTGGAAAAAACAGCAGAATTAAGTTAAACATGATGATATTCTTGTCAGGTAGAGCTCGCTGGCATAACACACATTGATAAGAACCCTCTTGAAGTGGATGCTCTGTCAAGCAGAGCTTTACAACTGTGTGCTATGGGTACAGCTCTGTTCAATAATTTTATAAATCACTTGTATAATGTAATAAGAAATAAAAATATTCCATTTCCAGACAACTCAAAACTTTGGAGGGCAACAAGCATGCTCTAGGACTAAATGAGAAATTACAATTACCTTGGCAAATTGCAGAAGAGTTCCAGAACAACAGAATGCCTTTTTATTAGAGATGCGCGCGCTTACACACGAATTATGAAAGTGTACATCTATACCTAGTGCATAAAGAACAAACTCCATAAATATAGGCTGGGAAATGGCTTTGTTTTCTTCAGTGATTTCTGAAGATGATATAGAGCTGTATGAAGAGGGAAAAACGCACAGGAAAACACATATAACCAATATCTGACTTTGGATACGACTGGAAAAAAACATTGTTAGCATGTGAAATCTAGTTTTGCAAACTGCTGTCTAAAACAGCATGAACTAAATTATAGAATTATTTAGGTTGAAAAAGACCTTGAAGATCATTGAGTCCAACCATAAACCTACCACTGCCAAAACCACCACTAACCATGTCCCTACGTGTCTTTTAAATACGGTGACTCAATCACTTCCCTGGGCAGCCTGTTCCAATTCTTGACAACCTTTTTGGTTGTGCTACTCCCCTGGCACAACTTGAGGCTGTTTCTTCTTTTCCTATCTCTTGTTACTTGGCAAAAAGAGATTGCCCGTTTCACAAAAAGTGGCCAAAAAAACCCTTATTTGTGGTGTATTCCAGTGTTAAAAATGTTTATTATTAATGGCTGTTGCAAAAGAAGCAATCCTCACTTCCTTCCCATTCTATTTTCCCTCTCCCTCCCCCACTCCTGCCATGTGGTGTTGCCTTGTCACTTCTGTCGTTAGAGTGACTCCTCTGAGATGATAGTATGCAGGGTTTTTTATTTAATTTTTTGTTGGGTTTTTTTTGCCAATGGGATGATCTTAGCTTACTAGGCTGAATTAATAATTAATTAATATTTTATTCTTGCATATTTTGAAACCTCTCTAATATACCAGGAAAGCTCCCATCTCCTCAGTAGGCAAGAAGAACTTTATGATTGTCTGCAAGTCATCTCTTTCCTAAGAAATCTTCATTTCTTCCCTCTTTGTACAGCTCCACACAATGAACTAAGAAATAGACAGCTCTATAAAATGCCAGTCTGCTTTACAGTACCTTAGAGTACACAGCCAACAGTAACAGTCATAGAATATTAAAAATAGTAAGTGACAAAGATGTTAAAAGACAGAGCAGGGAGGCAAAATTTGAGACAGTTGTCAAGATGCAAATCGAAGAGAGACTACTTCTTGATAAGGCTAGAAAGCTGAACAAATTTCTATTAGACAATTATGCTAGCAGTTATTTTACCATATTCAGAGTTTGATAAACTTAGCCTTATTTAGGCTATATTCTTTCTAATATAGTAGAAATTATTCAGTTACAATTTACCTATTACATTTCATCCTGTTTTCATAATTTCCATCACATAATGTCAGCCATTAACTTAGTTGTGCAACCACTTCCAATTTTCATTCATTCATAATAGATAAAGGCTACGAAGATCAGGTTATTTCTTTATAGTCCCAGAAATTAATAGCCCAAACTTATTCCCTAGCTTTTTAAAGGAGAAAAAAAATATCCTAATATACTTTCTGTATCTTTGTTTTTTTCTCCTACATAGATGTTTTCCCTTGATGCTTTCTCCTCTTGAAAAGTATTAGTTTTGAGTTATTATCTGCAATAAAAGTATCTATTGTGTATCCATACTCACTAGGCAATACACTCTGAAAAAAATCAAGTTCCTATGATCAATTAGTCTTTAATTTCTTTCACCCTTAAGAATATTTCGTTTAATGTCTGTATCTACTTTCAGTTCTTCCATGTTAAATATCTCTTCAGTCCAGGAGCCCGACATACAACATTCTAGTATTCAAGGGTGTAGTGCTCTAGCATGAAGAGCTCCTGCTCAGGACATAAGTATGACCATGTAATTCCAGGGATCATAGAAAAAAATAATCTTGCAGATTCGGACTCATCCAGATGTTCTTTAAAAAAGAACACTTTTGGGAAATCTGTTTGCAATACGATGACCTTCAGGCTATCAAAAAGTCAACTGAAAAGAGACTGAATAGAATATTCAATGACTTTTTCAAAAACACAAGTATAAACAAAGCTCCTGTTGACAGGCAACTATTTTACAAAGTAATACTGTTCTTTGCAAGCTGAGTGTTATATATATTTTTCTCTGCTCATTGGATACAGTTTCCTGCCACTAAATAACTGAGCTTAATTTCTCAATGTCAAACCACTGCTGATCCCTGCATTCTATGACAGCTTTCAAAGCAGCCTATTTGTTTTGCAGAAACTGTGCACAATATTTTGCTAAAAGGGCAGCTTTCTTATTCTTCCTGCCAAATAAAAAAAAAA
>VXAK01018237.1:0-40193 GCA_013399435.1 Arenaria interpres | reverse complement strand
TGTGATTCTGTGATCTTTTCCATTGCTCTTGTTTCCACATGGTGCCAACATAATTACATGTCTTTTTAGAGGCCTTAGATTTATGTTTCAGCCAACTTTACAGCACTGCTATGCTCGGAGTAGGAAAGTAAGGAGATTTGACTCTGTGCATGGATAGATCTCTTATACCACCTGGACTTTATTCAAAGGTATGCTTCCTAGAAGGAGCCATGAGATGCCAGATATCTCATGTCACACAGTTCTTGCACCGGAAATCGATTATATGACTCAGTTACAATTTTGACATGGATTATCTTAGTGCTTATATGCAGGCACTATATCTTAAGACTTTTAGATTGCTGACATTAACAGTATCACAGCAAAGATGCCAATTGAATTAGCTGCCCAGTGAGACTTTTGAGAGCTGAGAAAGTCACTGCTTCCTGCTGTTTGGCATGTGCATGGAGGTAAAAATTGCCTGGTAGCTCAAAGAAATATTTAGAAGTGATCTTTCATATTAAATGTATTTAGATTAATTTTAAAGTGGTTGTAAACAGAAATATCATTCTTCTGTCAATCAGGAATATGGGTGGAGAATGGTCAATACCTTTCTCCTCTCCCTCTCCTCTCCTTCTCCTCTCCTTTTTCACTCAAGTTCTTCCTGGGAGGACTCAAGTTGCTAGAAATAATCATTCTCTAAAGTCAGGTGAAAATTCTCAATGGAGACTCTTTATGTCTTGGCTGCAAAGACTGGATCCAGCTTAAGACCTTCTTTTCTCTTGTGTTGCTTCTTTCTGCCCCCTCAGTTGTACCAATAAGGTCTTTTGGAGCTATGCTATTCCGGAAATGATCCAGGTGAAAATATCTTTCTAGAAAAGAACGGAAATATCTGACTTGATCTCTAATATTATTTTTGTGCAGAATGTGGATATAACAGTCAGAAATTAGCCACTAGGGAAATCAAAGCTACAGAAACCTGCACAAAGTGGCCACTGTATGTGGAACAGGACATTTTGCCTTAAGTCTTTGACTTGAAGGATTGAAAGCTGAAGAAATGGTTTCTATTGAAGCAAATGCAGACAAAGACAAATGCTGTAAATGCAAAGGTGGAAGGTTGTTGGCAAGTGGTACATCATGCTACTCTTAAAGCCTGCTAAAATATTTCCATTAAAATTGGTTTGACAGATAATTTGTTTTTTATTAAACAAGGTTTTTTCTGTAGAAAGCTGCCCTCCCTGCTCCCCTGTATTTTAATAAAAGAAGAAGAAAAATAAAATCTTTTTGTCCAGAGATTGGGATCTGGTACTTGCAGAAATACCAATGAAAAAAAAATAAATACTAGAGCCAGAAGGGGCTGTAGCTTATGTATTTAGAGAGTTTAACTGAGGAGTCCAGTCCATGTAGGAACATGTATCAGAGTTATGTAGGGTCTGAAATGCACTTCCCATGAGGCACGGAGGGAAAGATCTCAACTGCACTTTCCTAGGCAAAAGCCAACAGGTTTTCATTTAATTTTTCTGCCCTAGAGTCAACATTTTCCAAGGTAAGGCTGTCAGTTCCCTGCTACAGCTGAAGATCCAAGAAATGTGTTGACCCAACCATAGCATGGGCCTCACCTGCATGGCCAAAGGCTCTGTCTCCACACTAGCTCTGAGGCATCCTGCATTTTCCGCCCCTCCTTTCACCTTAAGCTCTCTTTGCTTCATGTGACTCTCCAGTCATACTTTTTATGCTCAGGTTTAAAACTTCTAAATACAAATGTAGATAAATAGCTGGGCTACATGTGCCTTCCTGTGAGAGAATGTTCCTGTGCTCTCAACAGTCGTAGCACGTGAACGTTGGCAGTGCCACTTGCTTGTCCTGGGGAGGGCAGGGAGGAACATGGGGTTGGTCCAGAGCAGAAAAGTGCTGCAGCCAACATCTTAGAGCAAGGTGTGCTTCTCTGCTGGTCATGGGAAAACGAAGGAAAATGCACCCTTAAATTATGTGCTTATGCTGGCAACAGCAAGAGAGCTCAGATTTTTACTTTGGTGTAATTGGCAACTCAAACTGACCTGCAACCACATACAGCTGAGAGATGTGTAATGGAGAGGGGCTATTTGTTTCCCAGCTGGATTAGTGAAACACTGGTCAGCACTAGGGATGGGGTATCCCGAGGTATGTACTGCTGTCCTTTGGATGACTGAAGAGACCTTCTTTCCCCATGCAAAGCTCAGCTGACTTGCATCCTCTGAATCTTCCCTTAACTCATTTGTTCCTTCTCTAAGTCAGTCTCTGGGACTAACTCTCCTTGAGAAGGTGAGACTGAAGCACTCCTGTCTTTCCCAAATCGCTTTCTACTCATGGGACCTGGAATCAGAAAGCTTTTTTTGTAACCCAATGATGCCAAGTGTATGCTCAGTAGTACCACTCTGTTTTTCCCCGAATGTGTTGCTTTGAAAGATACTGGGATATTAATGGTGAAGGAACTTTTACTTTGCGTGGGAGGACTGCACATGCAGTAAGCAAGCACTTTAATATTTCACAAAGGGTTCATCTCCTAATGGCAGGAGTGTTTCCAGACCTGAGGATAACACAGAGGTGCCAGCGTTGATGAGAACAAGTATATTTATGATTCCCCTCGCTCACTGTGGAACGGGGAATCATCAGAAATGAAGGCATAGGCCTTGCAAAAGCTGATATGGGAGGCAGAAATAAAGCTGTTCAGGAATTGAGCTCATGCACCTTTGTGTCTGCTGTGAGTTCTCTCTGGTGGGCTGTGGTTAAACGGTAATGGATCACTGCCAGCCCCGCGTCCTCCATTTGCAATTCTCATGTTCCCGTAGCAATTAGGAGACAGTCGTTACAGGATTCATTTGGTATGTACTAGGAAGTATGACAGACCCCAATGTTCACCTCTGCTGGTGGCAACACCACGTCTGGCCACAACCATATTCTCAGGCAGCTGGCATGAACTTTGGCAGGGTGCAGCTTGCTAACGAGTGGGTTGAGTGATTCGTGCCTTTGTCTTGTGAAGTGCTATTTACTGTGTGCTGTGACTGTCTGATGTCTGTCCTGGCTATGCCAGTCTGTGGAATCGGGGAGATTTTCTTAGATCATCATTCTTTGGTACTGTATTTTTATTTTTTTCACCATGCTGGGGTGACTTGTGTTTTATTTGTGTGTAATCTTTGCCCAGTTACCAGTGCGCAAGATTTAGAGACATAGCCTGTTGGAAAATACCATTTTGATCTACTTGCTTCTCACTGCCTGAAGTCATTCCAGATCCTCCATAGTGGCTGTTCTTAAACATTTCTCCATCAGCCCGTGCCTGCTTCCTCCTTCTTTCTCTTTCTGCAGGTGGATGCAACTGACTTCACCTCTTTCTTCCACTCTCTCTGTCTTTCCACATTACGAGTGGGTTTGGGTTGAGTGCAAATTTGGGGAGAGGTTTAGCTGAGCCTGGCCCTAGGGTTTAATTTATTTTAGAACATGCAGTACCGTGGTACCTAGAAGAGCAGTGACAATGCTGCTTGCTCTCTGACCAGAAGGAGAATAAACTAATAGCTCCAGCAGAAGAGCTGTTGGCCATAGCTTGTGTGTTCTCCAAAATCACTGAGAGGAGAGCAGTGTCATGCTCGGTTTGATGGTTTATCAAATGAACAATTTCTTACTATTTTCAAACAGCACAAGTGTTTCAGGAGAGTGGGACCCAATGAGCTTCTTTACATCAATTAAGATATCAGAGAGGTCATCTATCTCTTCTACGCTCATCCGGATTCAGGAGATGCCAGAAAAATCTAGAAATGAAACACGGAGATTTATTTTGTTTGTTTATTTAATAGTAGGCTTTGTATCTTTGTTTGTGACAGGTTTCTGTTCCGTTCTATACAAATCCCCAAGACTTTGCCTCACTTCTTTTCAGCTGCTTACCGTATAGACAATGTATAATACTTCTGAGACAGAAGATGCATATGTTATTAGAAAACCCCTGAGTATGTGCTGGGTCATCTTCAAACCTATCCCAGTCCTGCATGTAGAAAGTTATGCAAGCTTTACTCTCTTAAAACATAACGTTTGAGAAGCTAGGTGCTAGGCTTGGAAAAGGTACAGAGCAACCAAAGGAACTGCAGCCCCTAAGCACCACTTCTGATTTGGTGGGTGAGAAAACACCTCCCCTTTAGGAACCCGATATTGACTCGTATGAATATGAACATACACCTGGAGACTCCCTGAGAGCCAGAACTTTGGCAAGTTCATATCATAAATAGTATAAATTGCAAGCAAGCACAAAGCTCTCCGCTACAGCATTAGCTTTTAGTCTGAGATGCTTTTTGTGGGACTGTCGGGCTGAGTCATCAGTTGATGTATGGAGAAGAAAGGTACAACGCATACCTACCCTCTCTCCCTAAACATGCTGTGAATTAGAGAAGGAACTTTTGTCTGCAAGTCTAAACTTCCTTTATGTTGCTTTACTACGTACTGAGGAGGGAAAAATGGCTCGTTACCAGACTTGGATAGACACTAAACTTGGTAATGTGTCTCATTTTCTGCTATGACACAGAGCAAGAAGAACATTCCTGCCTCAAAGTCTCTGTGGACTAAGCTGAAGTGCTGACTGGCTATAGAAAGGGAGTTTGCAAGTGTTTGTAACCCTTGGTTGCAGGTGATGCAGCCTGGAGAAAGAGGGAGGAGAGCCCCAAATTGGTTCTCTGGAAGCCTACGGGGAGCTTCTGTTAGTAATGTGGGAGAGAGCATGGTGGAGGATGTAAGAGGTGCTGAGGTTTGAAATCATAACCACTGTAGACCACTGGGTGTTCTGCACTGGGTGGATCTGGGCTTATCTGAGAGATAATAAGGAGAGCAACCATGTGGGTGGCTTTGAAACTGAGGACAGATGATTTAGATTTGGTGAGATGCAGAAGATGACCTGGGTTTAAACTTTTTGTGCAGGTTTTTGCTCATAAAGCAGGCATAATGATCTTTTTCTTTGCTCTTGCCTACCTTTCACTTACCTTTATTTTAAATGTTTTACGTCAAAAGACCTCATAAATTGATTTCCACTTAGCATAATGGAGCATGCATCACAGTTGCATTTCTTATTAGTGTTGCAAATATCAGGAGCGTATTGCTTGCAAAACCTTTTTATTGGACAGTTCTATATCTTTATAGAAAAATCAATGAACTTGTAATTAAGACTTTTAAAAAAAATGTAGGCCAGTACCTTAATCCTAGAACAATTTTCTTGTATTTCATAATAGCATAAAAATTTATCTGCCAAGAGCATTAATAACTAGTTCAGTTTTTTCATATAATATTTAAAAAGAAAAGTACAATGAAAGGATTTATTGCTCATTCAGCCTGAAATACCTTACATAATAATAGGCTTCATTAAGAGAGAGGACTTGAAGACACTGTGTTTGTATTAAAGGGGGGGAAAAAGGCCCTAGATACAGAAGACGTTTCCTGCATCTGAAATTCTCTTGTGACCGTGGAAGTCCAAAGAACATATACTATTGGTATGTGGTTTTGCTCAGGAATGTTATAAATATTTGAACCAGATCAAACAGAGCAGGAAAGGAGC
Organism: Arenaria interpres; assembly: GCA_013399435.1. Classification (NCBI taxonomy): domain Eukaryota; kingdom Metazoa; phylum Chordata; class Aves; order Charadriiformes; family Scolopacidae; genus Arenaria; species Arenaria interpres. The sequence continues at coordinate 34,651 of VXAK01018237.1, read as the reverse complement.
ACTGTTTTAATTTTCTACCTTTTCTAGAAAAATAAAACAGATCCGTATGGCGTGAATATGGACTGGCGTCAGGCAAAGCTCAGTGCTGGTGGTATTTAGTCGGGGATGTTCTACAGAAACCCTGCTTTTCAATACAGAAACCCATTGCACGATTTCTTCCCTCTAGATGCCCTCCTGCCGTCTGGTTTGGGAAGAAATGGCCATCTGCAAGAGGTGGAAACCAGAGGATGGGACTTCTCTAAGCAACGTAGCCCTTATGCAAGGTCTGTTCAGTCCGGTGATCGGATACAGAAATGTTTGGCAGGAACTGGGCGTAAAGTTTTTGCTTCGAGTTTTAGGTGCCATATTTTTAAGCCCGATGAGGTTACTTGCAGCTCTCCTTTTGGTATTATTTCTTAACCTTGCAGTAGCCTTTGTTTTTCGGTTGCGCTTTTGAGAGCTGAACTTGGCGTTGTGAAGGCGAGTTTGTCCGGTGAATTTTAGTGTTTGGATCCAATTGACAGACAATAACTGAAATCACAAGTCATTTAATTTTTTGCTTTACTCCTGGTTAGGCTTTGTCTTAGCAGATGAATTCCAGCTACTGAGAGGGGCAGAGCATTTATTTGAAAAGCCAGGAGGTTATCGTGGTGAAAGCAAGGCAGTGCTTCATGCTGAAACAGTAGCAGCCAGGATCCCAGTGCCCTCTTGGCCCGTTTTAACATAGTTTGGCCCCACAAAAATAACCAAAACTTAGGTGTGATTTAAGAAGAAACTCTACAGGGACAGTTTGCTACATGCATGTCTGTACCAACGCGTCATACCTGACCTGAAATGAAGCTGTAGCAGATCATCCTCCGGGAACTGGTGCCTTCCAGTGAAAATTTTGGCTGTGTCTTGGTATTTGTGCTGGAGGGACAAGGAGGGAGTGTGGCTTTAGTGTCACAGTAGTCTCTGCAAGTGACAACCTGTCGCAGCCAGGCTGCCTGTCTCTCTCTGTCCTGGCAGCTTCTGTGGTCTTTTGGTGCTTCGTCAAGATAAATTCACTGCCTTTTCCCCGCTCCTGCCCGCCTCTTTTAGCTGTGAAAACGACATGTTTCAGCTCTGACATTCTATTTCGCTGATTTACGGCCAGAGTAGCAATTAATCCAGTAGGAGATAGGAACAATTTTTTAATTTTTATTCAGGCCGCTGATGGAATAGTGCAGAGCAACTTACAAGCCTAGGTGGACCCCAAATACCTTTCTTTGGCAAAAGGCAGCACCAAGCTACTTGCTTAAGTTCAAGGAGGTCACTGTTGCTTGCAAACACTACTAGCAAGTAGCAGGATCAGTGTGTGGAAAGGTATTTGGGCACATCGTTTCTTCTGACGGCTTGTAGGAGGTGACCTCTATGTCCCTGTCAAGGGCTTTAGGTCATCAGTGTGATGGCGAACTTGGAGTGTCCTGTTGCCTGGTCAGCACCTGAGGTAGGTCCCTGAGTATGTGTTCCCACATCCTCCATATCCAACCAGGAAAGGAGGCAGAAAATTAAAAGTCAAAAGGCAAGGAAAGAAGAGGAGGGTGGTTGTCCTGGACCAAAGGCCTGTCTAGCTCACCATCCTGCCTCTGGCAGCAGGTGCTTGGGGAAAGTTGTCCTTACAACCCCTTTAGCCACCAGTGATATCTTCACCTTTAGTAGCCCAAGGTGGATTTTCCTTCTGTGAAATTTTCTAGCAGCTGGTGAACTCTGTGTGTCCTTCTGATGTCTGTAGCTCCAGTGGCAGGGCATTACACGGCTTAATTTTAAGCTGTTTTGGGAATCGCTTCGGTTTGCTTGCTTTAGAGCCTGATGCTGTCATTTGATGCCCTTCGGCTCTTGTATTGAGAGCAGTGCTGAGCAGTGTTCTCCTCCTCTTGTAGACTACAAGCCCTGTCTGAAGGAAAATGAGTCACCCTCCTCAGTGTTTCCTGCCAGCAAACACCTTGCTGCTCTCGGAAAGGTTGGGGCTTTACTCTGGGATGCCATAGTTGCCAGTCTCCGCTCAGGAGTCAAAACACTGAATGTGGTGTGGATGTCAGTAGGAGCAAAAGCATTTTCCTTCTGTATGCGTAGATGCATCAATAGCAACAGTCTTACCCTTTTAAATAGGTTTGTAATTAGAGCTAGTGTCCAGGAGGTGCTCACCTTTGCTTTCTTTACATCTCCTGCTAAATTTAGACCTGTTTCATCAAAATGGCGTGAAGGGGAAATATAGAACTAAAGGGCTCTTTTGAGTTCAGCTTCTTACTGCCTCATGGTGGAATCGTCCCAGTCGTGCAGAATTAAATATCAGTTGGACAAATCCCAAATTAGTCTGTGGTTTCAGAGGGAAGTCTGGGCACCAGTGGGGCAGAGGAAGATCTCTGGACTTGGGTTTGTGCTCCAGTTAATGTCAGGTTTTATCTTGCACAGATTACTCTGCCTGCAAACCTTGCCGCCTTCTGGGTGGCATCAGAACTGAGAAAACATCAGAGATCCAGAGCAGACAGAGCACCAGTTTCTTTTTGGTTATGATCTAACATATCTACAAATGATCTAACAAATGATCTATGATCTAACAAATCTAACTCTGGATTTTAGGACAGCAAGACTGAATCCAGCCGGGCACGGGCTGGACAGTGATGAAAAAAAATTCTGTCTTCCAGAAGCTGAACTTTTTCCTATATTGATCTCCAAATACACTGATGATTCAAATGGATGCATGACAATCTGTATTCTCAGTGTATTTCTGGTGTGGATAAAGTATCACAGGTAAAGGACCACAATAGTAATGAAAGGAAGGAATTTACTTCCAATGGACAGGCAGATAGCTAGCTAGCTTCTTCCTTGCTCCTTGTGACTCTGCCTTAAAGCCTACTGTCGTAGGGAGAGTACTTTGGTGTCTAAGAAGATAAAAACAGCAGGTGAAGTTTTTAATTTTGAGGAAAGATTTTTGGTATTCCCCAAAATCAGATTGTCTGTCTCAGTTCCCTGGTGCCTTGAGGGGAGATCATGTTAAGGCATGGGACCTTTCCTCTCTGTTCCTGAAACATGCTACTGTTCAAACTGTAGGAGTCTTAACATGTTTTCAGACCTCTTATTCCTGTAACAAATTGACTGAGGGGTTCAAAACTTTTTGGGGAGTTACGTATGTAGACATGCTGCCAAGTAACCTCTTTTGTGTAAGTTTAATTCAGTTTGGAAATCCAGGAAAAAATGGGCAACAGTGACTGCGAAATGCTTTTCTTCCAAACTTGAATGAATGATGAGGTTTGAATTTGAAATATGAAAATTAAATCACTGATGGAGTAGAGAAGACATTGCTGTCAAAAGCATATGCTTTGGGACCATGTCTAGAGAAAAATTGGCAGTTTTTGTGAATCTCTGGCTTGTGTTTCCCAAGCCAGTCTATTGTAGATGGATTGAACTCCTTTACAGGATATGCTTTGGGGTTGATAAAATCTCTTTGAGGTAGAGAAGGAACAGCACGGGACTCTGGTCTGCTCACAAGCAGACAGTTTGGGTGCTGCCGTGTTCTTAAATTTATTTTCTGGCAAGGGAAGAGAGAAACTATATATATTTTTTTAATTGAAAAACATACTGAGTTATAAAAATAGTTGTGCCTTGCATTTAGAGATGTAATAAGTTTAAATTCCATAGGTAAGAGACTTCCTCCCCTCCTGTTATCTGACGTGTTTGGTATTAACCTCCAGTGCTACGCCGACTCTGCCATACAGTAGGAAAGGTGCAAGATGATAAAATCTGATATTCAGTCACCTGATTCTGCTCTTCTGTATTAGAACTGATATGATCCACGTATTATAAGTAATCGAAAGCTCCCGTTGACTTCAAGAGGCAGAAGATCAGATTTAGTGATGAATACAATACTCTACAAGTTCTACAAGCAATTCCCTTGCAGAGGTGGTGCTGGGGAATTGATTTACCCCTTTGCCTGACCATGGGAGGATCCGGGTTTGAGTTCAGTTTTCAAAACAGAAGATTGGTGTTTTACCAGGTTGCTGCTCAGGATCTGATCGGATCTCACAACAGGCTATTCGGATCACTCATTGACTCGATGTTGGAATTTTGTAATATTTCAGCTACTTCTCTATATGATTCACATATTAATGGCTACCACGTCAATAATAAAGGCTCCTCCTGGAATTTGCCAAACAAAAATGCTATGCTTTTCTGTAGTAACTTCCTGTGGTATAAATGATGGTTTGTACATCTGAAAAGTAGTCTTAGAGGGTTGCTGCCTCCAGCTCAGCTTTGGGGGTGCTGGGTTCAGAGTTGTTTTGAGAATTTATATTCCGCTTTGACTTGACTACACTTCTGGAATGGCCTTTCTGGCATCCCTCAACACGGGAACGACAGAAATAAACCCATCCCTTTTTCCCCCACTGATTTCAAATGCTTCAGAACTGCTGATTGCAGCACTGCCTGAACAGCAGGCATTTTTTCTGCACGATGCTTTTATCCAAGGTTTAGATTAAAAGCACAAAGAGCAGAGAGTAGCTCACACAGGTACAATGAGCAGAAGTTCACCCATGTTCCTCTGGTGTGGTGGCATGTGCTTTTGTGTCTAATTTAACTGGTTCCTTGTAGTGGTCCGGACAGAGCCAACAGTGGAAACGCATACGTTTCAGTAAATGCAGTGAACTTTGCTTTGCTGTTCATGTTGTATTCCTGCCCAGAGGGTCTCCTGAGAAAGTCAGTTCTTGTGCTGCCAAGGGAATGCCAGGTGTTTCTTGGAGGAGCAGCAGCTCCTGGAGCAAACCAGAGCCCTGGTAGGGAGACCAAATATGTAGGTGGCTTCAGGGGAGGGGAAAGGAGCAATGAAATTGGGCAGTACTTGGAGCACCCAAAGAGACCTGCTGTGCCACAAACATAACTCCCAGGTCTTCTAGATGTTCTGCATTTCCCTGTGTTAACTTTGCCTTGTGTATTCATGGCCTGATATTACTGATATTCTCTTCGCCTGTCAGAAATTGTGTGTGATTTTCATCACTTTGGTTGGTTTGTATGGTTTGAGAAGTAGGAAGACTGATGCTACCAGCAGAGATACACCACGGTAAGGACCTTTGGACTAACAGAGCCTGACACAGAGAAATTTCTTCTGCAGGATGGCCCAGTCCTGTCATTGGCTCAGCGTGCTGGAGTTCTTCCTTATCTCCATGCACATTACCATTCCCAACTGGTGGAGGAGACTGTAGCTTGTTTAGGAGTTTTCTTTGGCCACTTGAAAAGCCCTTCAGCAAACCTTGGGGATGTATCTACTGCTATCTGAAGTGTCTAGGCTACCCTATTTCTGCAAGCCCTACATAGAAAGCAGGTTGCTGAAGGACACTTCTTGCTCTTGGTACTCTAAGCGTGACTGATCCAGAAAAGGATGGATTTGTTGAGACATGAGTATTTCTGAAGGAAATGCATGTGTGTGGGGAATAAAAAAAGAAACATTAGCGAGTTCTGACGGAGTCACGTCCCCACTTAACTTAATGACAGACACCCACTGACTTCACAGGGGTCAAGATTTCAGTATCCTGTGTGCGGGGGATCTGTCAGAAATGCTATCCTTGTTATAGCAATAGCTCAACTCCTGTTAACATACCAAGCTACAGAGAACTGCCAGTTAGCAGCTCTGTCACTTACGCTCCCTAATGTGAACGTTTGCATTCAATTGCTATCTTGGTTAGCCAAAAAATTCTTCACGTTCCTGGAATGTCCCTGGAATCATCTTAGTGCTAAAATACAATGAAGGAAGAGTTTCTCTCGAGCTGGGCAGCTAAAGTCCCATGTCCTTGTCTTGGGTCTCATCTTACATGAAGATGACCTTGCCTCTGCCATATCAGGTGTCTTACCTCTCCTCTTAGACCCCATGTGCATGGAGCCACCTCCGACTCTCATACTAGAGTCCAACCCTTCCCAGACTTGGCTCTGTTTTAGAGAGAATTCTTTCGGTCTCTGGTGCAATAGAGGAAAATAAGCACGGGCTGAGAAATTGCTATTGGGACCCTGAGCTCTAAAGACCCTCTGGACAATTAACTCTGCTTAAACCATTTTCTGAAAATATCTGTTCAACCTGTTCAAACAAACCTCTAGTGAGAATGGTTTCACCCGTGCACAGGCGTGCTGTTGACATTGTACTCTTCACTGCTTATTTTGGTTTAGTCCTTCTGGGGCCCTCTTTGTGCTTGGTGCCATACAAAAAGTCTCCAAGTTATCAGTAGGAACTAGATCTAGTTCAAGAACAGCTCGTCCTCCGAATAACTGCAAAATAAAGCATGTTTGAAGTCTTACGTCCACCATGGAAGTGTTAATTCCTTCAGCAGTGGCTCTCAAACTAACAAATGTCTGCGTATGTATGATTTTGGCTAAAGGTTTCAGAATTGTCACTGAAAACAACAAAATATCTCATGTTTCTGCTCTCAAATACCTGATTCTTGCACTTCCTTCGTAATCAATTTGAAATATGACAGCTGATTTCCTGGGACAATTTGTGTCTGACAATTTCTGAATTTCTGGTTAACATTTTGATAGATTTCCAGATGACGTGATGCATTTTGGGACTCAAAGTTGTTTTCTTTTCTCTTTACAGGGAATCTCTTGACTAAACTCTTGTGGCACTGCAAGCTTGACCTTTTTATTCTTTGCACTTGTGCAACTTCTGACATTGGTAAAGTTCTCCCCGTTCTACAGCTTCGGAGTGTTGCCAACAAAAAGGTAGGGATTTGAGACAGACATGGCGTTTTGGAAACTTGCATTTCTTCAATTTGAAAAGATACTGTTGTTTCTGTTGCAAATGGTCTTCTGTTCTCTAAGTCTTCTCTTTTAAAGCCTGGAAAAATGGAAAACTTTTCCAGTGGTGCTTTTTGGGTTCCACATTATGTTTTGTCTTCCATGTTCTTCTGCATTTTCCATGTCCTTTTAATGGACTCTGTATGCATAGCAATATCCTATTCTGATTTCCAGCTTTGCCAAACACGCTGTGTAAGTACTGCAAAGGTTTCTCACCTCCTTTTGAAGATTTAAATCTGTGCTCTAGAGGTAGTCTAAAGTCAGCCTTTCCAGGCTCATCCAGGCTTTTTTCAATTAAAGTCCCTTTCAGTTGGACATCTCAGGCACGTTATCTGCTCTAACACCCAAGACAGACACAGGCACCTTGGTTCAGAAGACTAATTCAGATTTCTCACATCCTGGAGAATGTTGTTGTCTGTGTGTATTTGTTGGGTTTTTTTCCTGTTCATCCTTTATTATATACAAATGCTACACAAATGGTAGATATTGGAGAAAATCACAAAGTGATTTTAACCGGAATAGTTTTGAAACTTGGGAGCATGTAGATTTTCTTTTTATCAAGAAGAAATCAAAGGCTGATCTTACAGCTGTAGCTTCAGGTTGATGCGCGGAAGATGGGATTGTTTCTTAACATTTCATAAGGCTAATGTTATTCGCTAGAGGTTGGGAAATGTAGTTGAAAACTGGCAAAACATTTGCTGAACAAATCATAGCTGCTTACATCAGGAGACAGGTGAATTTACAGGGGAGAAACAAGAAGTTGTTCATAGCTTGCTTGATTTTAATCAAAAATCTTTCCAAGGTAAAGAAAAGCAGAGGCCTAATATTGGTATGACATGGAATACGTGGCAAAAGTAAGTTTCCCTTGACATGGCTAATGTCTGATTAAATAATCAATGTCTGGTTTATTAGTTCGGGAGTAGAATAAGAGAGACTATGAAGTGACAGGTCTGGAATGCGGATCACTTTACTAAGGGACCAGCTTGTTTAAACTGGGGTTCTTTTTGATGAGATGAAGGAACTTGGTAATATACAAGATATTGTGCAATATTTTAAAATTATAGACTATTGCTGTAATTAAGTAAACATACTTCAATATTACTGCGACACTAACTAATGCACTTATCTTAACCAATTAATTACTCCATATTTGTCAGATTATGTGCACAATAAATGATTAATAGGGATATCTGAAGATGAAAAGGGGTTTTGGAGCTGTTTCTAAATATGCTGTGGCATCTTGCCTGCTGCTAATCTTGTTTCTAACACACTGGGGTTTAAGCTGGAGTTAGTTTAAACAAATTCTTGTGATGATGATTAACTCAGCTTGTTTGTTTTATGTGGACACACTTCTCTATAACAACTTTGGTCTTTTTTAACAGTTAAGGGCTTATCAGTTTAAGAAAAAAGCTAAAAAACAATAAGTTAATAAACAGAAGAAATAATTGGATATCACTAAGCGGGCAGATGGCAGGGTCGTGTCCTTTGATACTAAGAATGCCAAAAGGCTTGTCTAGTTTTCCAACTAGATTCTTTTGTCTAATAATCAAAAGCAAAAATAAATACAAAACCAAATGAACAGACAACAACAAAAATCCCAACCCAAACAAAACCCAGTATAAGCCTTGTTTTTTCATCTATAGGCAATCCTTCCTGTAGCAACATTTTTGCCACAATATAAAATCTGATAAAGCTATAAGTGGGATCCTAAGTATCGAGCCCAACAGAGTACTGGTGTGTTATTAAAAAAAAAAAAAAGACAGGAAAAAACAAAGAAAAAAAGATTTCAGTGTTATGACAGCTCCCTTCAAAAGTTACACTGTTCAAGCTCATCATTTTTAGGAACTAAGTCTGATGTTGCAATGCAAAGAAAAGAATATGGAGTGATTGAGAAAACATACAACTAATAGAACAGCAGCAGAAAGACATTTGCATTCATACTGGATTTGGGTATGCAAGTTCGTAAGAAGTCAAAAGCTGGGAGGGAGCCACAGGAGGATTGAGAGGCAGCACTACCAGTGGAGGAGAGGACAGGAAGGTTCCTTGCCATCTCGGTCTAATGAGAGTTGAGTAGAAACTGGGTTGAAAAGGTCTAAGCAGTACCAAAGAAGAATATGGTACCGATTTTCACATTGCTAAATGGAGAAGGGCAATATGTTGACCTTTAAAATGGGATATTGGCCAGTTGCTTGCAAGTCCTTGCCAGCAATATGATGGTCAGAAGAAGGGCTGTGTGGAAGAAACACTTGTCAATGCAGTAAAGAGGCTTTTTGGATGTGTCTGCTGAATGACAGATTACATAGTACTGAGAGCTTTTGTCTTTGCTTTGGTAGAAGACAGCAGACTGCAAGCCAGAACATAGGGGAAAACGAAAAAAAAAAAACCAAAAACCTCACAAAAAACAACCAACCAAACAAAAAACCCCACCAAACAAAAAATGTGGCACAAGAGCCCCAAAATGCCACATCCCAAAGGAGAGGATAAAACAGTGGCACCTAATCCACAGAGTGCTCTTGGTCATTAGATGAGGTTCACAGAGGGGTAAAAGGCTCCTCTAGGCCACCGAGAAAGAATATTTAGTTCTTCATAGCTGCCATTTATAGCCATAAGAAATAATATTCCGTGTGAGTTCAGGGGACTTCAAGTGCTAATAGATGGATTATCATATGATGTTAGAGATTTACATACCAAACTGCATCCATTTACAATATTTCTGATGCTTTGTTCTCTATATAGTAGTAAATTCCTCCTTGTATAACAGCTCATCAAACCTTTCAATCGTTAAAACAATTCCCTACTTACTTCTGAAATGTTCCATAATGGCTATAAAGAAGAGAAAATAGAAAAAGAAAATCTTTACCTTCTTAAAATAACTCAGAATGTAAGAGAAGGCTTTGAGTTGAGTATTGGGATTCCTGTTCTCTGCCTGACTTGCTAATCTTGTTATTGACTGTATATAATGGGCTCGCTTTATTGCTGTATATAAATAGATTCAAGAAGCAATATGGCTCAAGACTTTGTTTTATCAGGAGCTCCATTATTGGATCTCACAAGGCTCACAGTCTACTTATAAAATATGGGAAATGACATTTTTAATTGCTTTGGTTGCTACTGTTCTATGGAAAAGAAGTATGTTGATGGATTTCATCCAGTTCATCGCAATGCCAAGTTCCATACCAAGTTTTGAAATACTAGTGAAGGTCCTAAAATATATAAGTAATAATGGAGGGTTGTGGGCAACCACAAAGGCTATTCTCTTTCTGGGTAGGTAGCTTCATTCAGAGGTGATGGTGAGAGCCATGATCCTCTGAGGCTGAACCAGGACATCTGAGTTAGATTCCTGGACTGACTCTTGCTCTGTACAGCAACCTATTTCACTGAATATAGAAGAAGCTTGGGAGCCTTGTCTCCTTATGTCAACATGAGCCTTTGAATAACTTCTTAAGACTTTATAACCTTTTTCCCCTAATGAGGTCCATTAGTGTAATTTAAATCTCATTAAGCTAATTGTACTCTGTTAGACTACGCATCTCTGAAAAAATGTTTAAAAAACACGAGGGATGTTTAACACAGTAATGTGCTTTGCTGTATGAAGTACTCAATTAATATTTGAGTAAATTTTCCTTGCAGTTATGCTTGTATTGGAGCAGTTAAGCTAACTGAGGGAATGTTCCCCATAAAACATCAGTAAATTATTGTGAAACAACTGTCTTTTTCTATCAAATATATCAGTGTTCTTCCTAGAAAGCTAACCCTTTAAAGCGATGGAAAGATGAAATGATGTTCTTAGAATATTTTCATTCAGGGTATGGATCTATATATCCAAGTTTTGCCATCTGTCTGTACCATTTAAAATGCAAAACAAAGTTCCCTGGCTTTTGGGATCCCTCCCAGGTGCATTGAGATGAATGCTGTTGCCTCCCTGTGAAGGGGTGCTTACCTCTTCCTTTCTTAATATTGTATTTCTTTAAGAGATCTTCCAAAACCGAGCCATCCCAAATGCCTGCTCAGCCTTGGAAAAATCTTGGCTACTGACTAAGGCCAGAAGACAGAAATAGCAGCGTCTGCTCTTCTGTGTTAGAAAGCTATTTGACACATTCGTGTTACTGAGAAAACGTCTCAGATCTTTGTTTCCCCAGAGAAACGTCAGGCTCCAGCCTTGAGTGAGCGCCTGCTGGAAAAGGTTGGCTTCGCTTGCGGCAGGCAGTTCAGCTCGGTCCATTTCTGACACCAAGGAAGGAAGGCTAGCAAGGTTTTTGGGCCCTTTGGAGGTTCTTTCTAGAAGTATGCTACGTTTGGCAGGGCAAATCCAGTTCAGCCCTGCTCTGCTTTAGGGAACGAAGCAACCTCTCAAGTGCGTAGATCTTATTTTCTGTGGGTCTTTGGAGCTTACATGTGGGCCCTCACAGAAACTATGTTTCTGACTGGGAGCATACTGGGACTCAGTGTTCACAGACTTCATCTGGTGAGTGAGTAGGATTCCTCCTTCACCACCTTTTATGTCTGGTGCGTATCTGTGATCAGTCCCACTGGGACCAGTACATAGAAGCGATGCACTCCAGACATGGTAGTGAGTGGAGATCAGGCTAATAAGAGGTGCAAATAAAAATTAGTGTCTTTATTGCTTGATTACAAACAGAATTCTTCAGTTTTTCATGTTTAAGTTACCGCTTCCCTGTTACAGCTTGCCTGCATTGCCATTAAAACCTCTGTGAACCTTCACGGAGATCTGAAACATTAGCAAAAGAACATCTATCTTCCTTTCTTTCCTCCGTGTGCTGTACTCACTTGCCTTTCCAGATTTGAATCTTGGTCAATGGTACAAATCTTCCTTGGGCCTGTACCCTACTGCCTACTGGGCTAGTGAAGTTTGGAATGAACAGATGTGGTGAGTTACGGTGAAATGCTTTGATATCCGAGAGATAACTGTGAGAGAAGCCTTGTAAGTATTAGTAAAACTTGTGATTAAAGTAAATATGGGGTGGGGAATGGGAAAACAGGGGTTGCTGCAGTAACAAAAGCTGTGCAGGTGCTAAATATGCTGATTATAAGCTTGAACTCCTTGGACAAGATGGATGCTAAGAACAGATTGCTGAGAGAAAGTGTTTTAGAAGGAAAAGTGAAGTATAACATATTTGAGTATGCAGTACTGTTCCTTGTGGCTTGCAAAGTGGGAGAGAATAGCTCTCCATTCTGCTTAGCCATTCAATATTAAATTTTGGGGTTGTAACAGGAGTAGGAGTAACCAGAGAGCAATGAGGATAACTTGGCTTCCAAAATCAGGATGATAGACCAGTGCAGTGCTTGGTATCAATTCTTGTGAGGGCTGGTACGTTTCTGGTGTCTATAAAAGTGGGTTGTGCGTTTCCTGCACGGGAAATGCAAAGCTGCTTTCTAGGTTGTGGGAACACACTGAGGGATAGATGTTGGGGGATCACCACCACCATGGATGTGGCAGGAAACCAAAGAGCAGCAACAGGAAGGTTGCTGCCAAAGCTGTTTTCATCTTTAACACTCCCTCTATTCCAAGAGCAAGTATTTTGTTGTCTTTGTTGATTTAAAATAAGACGATCCTTGAGTTATATACCTTTCCTGGGAGGAAGAGATGAGAATAAACTATCAACGGTGTTGGTCAGGTTACTTTGTATAGTGCCAGAAAGCAACATGAATGAGCTCCAATAAAGGAAAAAGCAGTGAGGGGAAACACCCTCCAACTGGATGGCATGGAGGTCTGGGGATAAACACCTTAAAAAGTGGGAGGAGAAACATCAAAGCAGTTCCAAGCTGGGAAAACTGCAGGAAATTTTACACCGAACATTAGGAACTAGTAAGGAGCAAGTGTTAGCGAGCTTTTTTTTTTTTGATCTTGGTATTTTGCCAATGAGAAGATATTTCAACAGGACAAAAATGGCATATTGGTCAAATTATGAAAGAGAAGTGACCAATAAGGAGGCTGGACTTTGGTGTGAGGTCAGGCATTCATCAGGTTTTCATCTGTAAGCCATAGTTCAGGGGACCACTCAGCACAAAAGAACATACTTTGTGAAATCTGTTTGAGGAAACAGTGAGGAAAAACATTGAACCGTGTCTCTTATGATTCAGTCTGGCATATCTTTGAAGTAATAAAGTTCCCCCAAGGCGGTAGAAATCGGTATGCAGATCTGCCTCTTGTCTGTTGTCTCCCTGGCACCGAACAAATGAGTCTCTGTCCTCTTTGCTCTTCTTCTGACCTTGCAGCTCCTAGGTTCTTGGCTACAGAACAACTGTGGTGTTGGGTCTTTTTTATTTTGTGTCCTGTTGTACAGAAGACAGAAATCAAGATGGGCATGTAAGCTGCTAAGTGCAGAAGGCTTCAACCTGAATTTTTATTTCCCTAATGTTTTTCTCTACAATCCTAAGATAGAGACCTACGTCCAAAAGTGCGGCAGTTTGATACGTGTCCTCTTGACTTCAGCAACATTTGACTTTTAGGTATCACTTATCCAGGGTACTGAAGTTTGAATCCTTGTGCAATGTGTAACTAAGGAGTGTGAATTTAATTCTTTGAGCAGTATTTTTACATACTGCAGACCTTGACATCACGCCTGTGTCCTTTTGGATTTTGGCCTCAAAACGCCAGAGCTCTGACTGGTGCAATGCTTGAGTTCAGCTCGGGCATTTCTGAGGCTTTTAAACACTTGACTTGCTTTCTCTCTCAAATATTCTGCCTTTTTCTGCTAGAGCTCTAATGAAAAACAGATCTTTTGTAAAAGGTACCCAATCTTGATTGAAAGACCTCAAATGAAAGAGGGTAACACCTGGCATACTTTACCTTGGGCTGTGGTTAAACGCACCTCGTGTTTGGCTCACATCTCTTTGCCTGAATATATTCTAACTTCAGCTTACAGTCCTTGCATCTTGTTGTGTTTCTCTGTTCCAGTCATGCACTAAACTGTATCTGAAATCTTGCCTCTTGTAATGTTACGATAGGTGCAAAGTGCCAGTCTTCTAAAGCAGACACTACGTAATGTGGTAGAACACAATGAGCAACCATTTATTAAAAAAGAGATGTTCGTATGCATCCCACTGTCTGATTTGGGCATCAAGATGATAAAAGGAACCGGCATAATGAGGATGCTGTTTTGTTCCTCCATTCCTGTTCTTCAATAATCTGAGAACTTGAAAGGGATAAATATGCAATGGTTATTTTTTTTCCCCCCCCCCAGTTCTTTTTATATCACGGTGTACGATAAGAAAAGATACTTTAGGTGAGGTATTTCAATATTGGCCCTTTTTCAATTGTTGACAGTTGAAAACCGTACAGCAATAGTAAACTACAAAACCTGACCATAAGGCAGGTTCTAAATAATTACTAGGCACAAGCTTGTCAATGCTATATTTAAAGCGTTATTAAAGTTAGGGGAATAAAATCAGCAAGAGCTGTTTAATGGTGTGCTTATGTATCTGGAACAAGTTGGAGCAGATCGGTAAGAGGTTTTCCCGGCAGGTGGGAAAATGCTACAGTTCTTTCTTTGGGTGGATTGTCCCTAGTATGATTGCTTCAGGATTTTTTTTGCGAATCTTTCCGTTCTTCTCTTCTCTGTGTCCTTGCCCCACATACACAAGCGGAGTGGGGCAGGCTTGCACAAAAACGAGGGAAAGGTGTTTTCTGGTGTGACCCGATTCTGCAAGCTTTAAAATGTCAGCTTTCTGCAAATGTTACTGCTCTCCTCATAAATAAATAAATAAATCAGGCTAGTCATTTGGCTGCAGGAATCCAGACCGTAAAGGATGTGGAAACAAAGAAAGCTTACCTGGAGAGTCAGGCAGTGCTGGGGGGAAAGGGTCCATGGCGTTTTGAAGCATTTCCTATACTGTGAAGAAAACTCTACTTACTTAGTTTAGGGCAACAAAGGTGATGGAGGGATTGGAGCATCTCCCTGATGAGGAAAGGCTGAGAGAGCTGGGGCTCTTTAGCCTGGAGAAGGCTGAGGAGGAGGAGACCTTATTAATGCTTCCAAGGATCTAAAGGGTGGGTTGAAGGAGGATGGAGCCGGACTCTTTTCAGTGGTTCCCAGTGACAGGACGAGGGGCAACGGGCACAAGCTGGAACAGGGGAAGTTCCACTCCAATCTGAGGAAGAACTTCTTTGGGGTGAGGGTGGCAGAGCCCTGGAAGAGGCTGCCCAGGGAGGGTGTGGAGTCCCCTTCTCTGGAGATCTTCAAGCCCCACCTGGATGCCGTCCTGAGTGATGTGCTCTGGGCAGCCCTGCTTCGGCAGGGGGGTTGGACTGGAGGATCTCTAGAGGTCCCTTCCAACTCCAACAGTTCCATGATTCCGTGATACTAAAAGCACATTTAATATACCTGAATATGTAAATCAAGCAATCCCAAAGTGAAGTACAGGAGACAGAATTATATATAATTACATGAGTACTTTAGTGTGTCTTCAATATTTTGTTCCCATTTTGCCGAAACAAGTTGGGTAAATAATCCTTTGCATGACAGAAATTATGGCTTTCAATTCTCACACACATTTTAGTTAGTAAAGTCAGTGCAGCACCATATACGTGCATCCGGCAACAGGAATTTACCGTGCTTAACAGGAGACTTGAAATGTGATGCAGTTAACTTCACTGTAGAGTAAAATTTTCCCCTGGAAACCTGGACGGTCAAAAGAATCTGGAAATGCTGCTATAATTAAATATACGGTATGTAGTACAGTGGCCTTATCTCCCTGGTCTCCACCACGAGTTATGCTCTAGGATGGGATGCATCTTCTATAAAGCACAGTGGTTACCACCCCTCACGACAATGAAGGGAAGGGAAGATGAGGGACAGTCGCTCGGGGGTGGCTGTGGGCAGCTGATCCTCCCTCAAGAGACAGAGGTCTCTTCTTGTCTCGTGTTATTTGCAAAAGCAACAGTATGGTTTGACCGTAAGGATGTTCTTCTATTCTCTTTGCTGAGTATAAAGTCTTTCCTAATGTGATGGTTAAGATTTGCATTTGTTCAGCTATTCCTTCTGAAATCCTGTGTGGGACAAGAGGCTCAAGGTATCATGGGCCAAGATCTGCCATCCTTACGTGAAGGTATTTTTAGACTTTGCATTATGGACACAAATGGGCAGGAAATTCTGTTTAAACCTATGGAAGCTTCTTTACTGTGAATGTGGTCGAAGGCGAAACAGATTGCCCGCAGGGATTGTGAAGTCTCCATCCTTGGAGCTATTCAAAACCCGACTGGACGCAGACCTGAGCAACCTGCTCTCCTTGGCCATCCTTTGAGCAGAGGCTTTGACTAGACCATCTTCCAAACTCAACCGTTCTGTGATAAGAAACTTTCCCAGACCAGGAATGGCCAGTCTGCTCTGTGTGCTGTTACCAGTCTGATACCCTGTAAATAAGGAAAGGTGGAATGAGCCAAACACAGCACGCACAGACAACCTGCAAAACAAGATAGATTTTTCTGCCAGATACTTCTGTGTCCGTCCTTTAACTGACACTACTGGATCCTGTGTCCCGCTTCCCAGTATCCCAGTATGTTCCATCCTTTACAAAGGCCTGATCCAAAGTCGCTTGAAGTCCCTGTGTTGTTTCCCACTGACTTTGGCAGACAGGGCTTCAGTTCTTGGTCTGGCTTTCTTCTCTGCTGGTGGCAAATCTGTGTTGTAAATACGAGGCATTTTCCGATTAATGACCGAGTCTCATGCTGCTGCCTGGGCTATTCTAGGGCAGGGCCTGATGGAAACTGCTGTTCTTGGTGTCTCTAAAGAAGAACCTGAAAGTCCTCGGTTTTGAGACGGCTGGTGGTACTACTTGAGTTACACACGTTAATCACCCTCCAAAACGATTTGCCTGCAGGACCTGCCGCCGTGCTGTCACGCCGTGCAGCCCCCCGCTGCACGTGTGCACGCACACACCCCCCCTTCCCCGCCAGTCCATCGCCTCTGACTTTTGCAAAGCTGCCTTCCGGTTTTGTCTCCTGCTTTCCTGCCTTTGCTCACGTGTGTCTCCCACCGGTGCCATCTCTCAAGGAGGGAGCCACTTCAGGTTGCGTTGCTTTTCATCCCACTCCACTGCCTTCACCATCGTCGGCAGCACCCTGAGAGCCCTTTGCCTTTTCATTTCCAAGGGCAGACTTCCAGTTTACGCTGTTGCCAGACTATTTCTTTTAATAGATAACCACCATATGCCTTCCCTTTCCAACAGAGACTTGTTTTGCAGCACCCTTTGTCTTACAGACACCTGCAAACTCTTTATCCGCTTGTCTTGTCGGCTTTCCCTGCTCAGTCTCTGCACTGGCAGGGTCTCTGACTGTTTACTTCCTGCAGCTTTCTCTTCTCCTTCCATAAAGGTGCAGGCAGACGACACCAGTGAGGCCCCTATTGTCAGCAAAAATGGACTTCCAATGTGGCCAGAAGCATAAATAATTTCCCTGCGGTCTCAGCCAAAAAATAAATTTAAAAAAAAAAAAAAAAGGCCCTTTTATCTGTCTGCACCTACAGAAAGGGCAAAAGGCTCCACTACTGTGTCTTCTATAGCCGTATAAATAGACTCTTCCTTCCCCCTCCATGCTTTCTCAGTGCAGCTCAATGAATGCTGTCTGGGGCCATTTAGAGCTCCCGCCCCCTCAGTAGACGCGGCATTAAAAAGAAAACAAAAAAGAAAAAGCTTTTGATGTAAAATGACCATTTGCTTCAAAAGAGCATTGATTAAATAATAGATCAGGCTTTACTTTGGTGCGGTGTTTTTAATGAAAGCTGTGCCTTTGCTCAGATGCCTCTGCTGAGTGTTAACTTGAGAGACTGGAAGGTATTGAGTATTCTCTCTAATTTAATAATCAGTGGTTAATTCTCCTCTGGCCTCTTCTGGTTCCTTTGGTAGCACTCACTGGCCACTAAAAATGTGAAGGTGGGACTTAAATTGAGCTCAAGCCTCTAAAGCTTTGATCAGCAGACTAGGTTGGGTTTCTTTGACATAAACTAGTAGGTGTTGGTGTTCAGGTTCCCAGCTAGAGTGAAATAGGAAATGGCTTCTGCAATCTCTGCAACGCCGGCTTTTTCTGGTGGCAGAGCTGAACTCTGTTTAGGGGCAGGGCTGATTCAGTCACGCTGAAGTTTTAACACCTAGACTGCCTCGTGCTTTCTGGGGAGTTTGCCACTGGTTTAAAACGGAGAATTTGTGACCGTGCATCTTGGATCCCAGCCTCACACCATTACAGGTGAAATACTACTCTTCTCCCGTCCCCGTGGCATTTCAGAAGTGCTGCTCCTCCCGTCAGCCCACACAGTGCTGCTTTAGTTTTTTCTCCCAATTCCTGTCCCATGGAAAATTCCCCCCTTTGATCCTCCGCGCGACACTTGCTGAAATTCACATGCCCCCATCACATCATGATGTCCTCCTCTGCCTGCCACTCTGGGTTCTCCCGACGCAGCTCATCTCCCAGCTGAACTGGATCCAAGGCAGTTGACCTTCCCAGTCTGGAGACTGACACCTGTGATTGCTCTAAACTGAAACTCTTCTTCCACGGGCTAATTTTGTGCTAAACTTCACACTGGCTGTTCTGAAACTCAAAAGTAAGATCATTTGTAACTTGCACAGCGATAATTTTCTACCTGTCAGCCTTGACTCTATTGACATTCAGCCTAATTGGGGAGATTTGTTTTTACGTCTGCGAAAAAGGAAAGGATAATTTCAGATTTTCATCTGGTTGGTTAAAATCAACCTCTGTTCTCCTCAAGGTAAAAAAAAAATAATCATCCAAACCAAACCTTATATTTTTGTAGTTTTCAAGTGGTAATCTTCTGTATGTGGTGAGACTCCTGTTTTTAGAACCTAGGGTCAGGTTTAGTTCTGCTCCCACTTGTTCTCTCTGGAAACTTTGGCATTTACATGAACGGCAATAAAATCAGGGCATAACTATTAGCATAAATAGTTAGACCACTACTGCTTTAGTCCAAATTCAAGTTGCCTGCTGATAATTTGAGCAACAAACTGGCTTTGATAAATTGCTTTCCCAACATTAGTTTATCATCATCGTAATTATTTGCTGTTCTGCTTTGAATCTGCAAATCATCTCACAGAGTTATATTTACATACGCAATAAAAACTAAGTACGTGATCTATTGTCTTGCCAACAGTAAAACGAATGAAACCGCTTGTGAAAGATTATTCCTGACTTTTTGGCAGCCCTGTAATAAAAAATAAATAAATACTTGGGTGATAGATTCTTAGATAAGTATATAAGAAGTTTGAGATGCAACACTTACTATATAGAGTGGTGTAGAAGTTTTGTCTTAGGGCTAATTCTAAAGCTGTATTCAGGTGAGAAATGAAATTCCTGTAGATACTTCATTTTGAAACGTGCTGATAAAATATTCCTCAGTAAAAGGACTACGTTTGAGCATTTGTAGTTTAGCCAATAAACCTGTCTGAAAGACACAGTGGAGGAAGGTACATCAGTCACATTTTATGATCATGGTAACAACATGACAAAGAACTAATGTACCAAGTAAATGCTGAAATTGATGGCTGTCGTCTTTAAGGTTATGAAGTATAAAGGCTTGTGGAATGTACATATTTTCACTATTGGAGATTTTGGCTACAAATATTACAAAATCAGATGTAGAACCATTGGCAGGCATTTTTATTTCCAAGAATTTGTAAAAAATGCTGGCCGAGAAAGACCACCAATGACATGCAGAATAAAAATCCACACAAAGGCCTATTTCACCAAACATGTCTTAGAGCCTGCTTTTGTAGTTTCTACAACCTTTTTCAGTTTCTAAATTTACTGGTAAACCAAAGCTCTTAGTTAAAACCATTTTTGATGAAAGTAGTAAAGTATCTGAGAGCCTCATGTGCACGCATTTAAGTAAAGGTTAGCAAAAGAAATTTGACTTGCTTTTCATTTTTGTAGTTGACCCATGAACCTCCACATCACCACCTAGATTTGGTGACAAATCAGTACACTCTATGTACTGAACAGTAAATAATTCATGAGCAGCCTCCACCCTGACAGAAGTTGAGAATGACTGTTGCAGAAGTATAACTATAGGAAAAAAAAAAATAAAAGAAGAAAATAAGAAAATCATCATATTGGAAGAGATTTGTGAAATAGATGTTGGTCAACAATCTCAATTCACCAATTGCTTCTGAGTGACTCACCCAGCTGTAGTAGTGCACTGTACAGTCAGCAACAATGAATCAGGACAATAACTATAGATTTCCTTCTTCCTTCCCTTACGTAGGGCTAAAATACAAACTACTGAAAGTGCTGCTAGGACAGAGTATATCTTAATAACTCTCCAAGGTTTGTCCATCCTCTCTCCAGTCCCCCAAAAACTAGCGCTTCAGATTAGCAATGCCTTTCCTATTGCTTCATGTTTTCCCTTTTCCTCACCCAAGCAGAGTCATGCTTCATCCCTGCAGCAGTGTAAGCCCTGAGAGAAAAATTCTGGTTACACTGCAAAGCTCCATTGAAACAGGTAGTGCATCTCCTCACTGAGTTAGCACTCTAGGCACTGCAGCCCTGTGTTCCTGAAGATGTCATGGACCAAAGGAAGTGGTAAAACCATGGCCATAAAAATCCTTCTGCAAGATTCTAGGGGTTTTCAAACAGACTTCGGGTCACCTGCTCTAGGTAAGCAAGAGCCTGTAGATCGATCCAGATGCAACCAAGTCCCACCTCACCTTCACAACTGGCAGGACCTTATTCACGGCTCAGACGTCACATACCTGAATTAGTGGGAGTCCTGCCCAGACTGGGAAGACTAGCTGAGGTGAACAGCTTGTTTGTGCCTCGTGGACCAATGGCTGAAAGGGTGAGGAGATCTTGCCAGTAACACACGGTGTTCTACTGGTTCAATATGCCTTCAGAGTTGCCTCAGTATGTTCCCTCTCAGCCTTCTGTTTGATGCAAACCTCCCTTCTCTCTGTTAAACTTGTGGGATGCTGGCATGTCCTGAAGGACTCTGCATTTCAACATGAATGAGCGATCCTTGGGTACTTGAAATATTTGTTGGCTATGGAGTTTTTCTGTGCTTTTTCTTCTGCTATGTGTCTTTTGGTCTTTCAGGATAGGAAGCCTTACTCTGCAGTAAGTTGAAGTTTGTTTATTGTGCCGAAGAGACATTAAAGAATGTAAAGACCCCTTGGGTTGAAGAAGAAAGGACTAGGCACAATCCTAACCTAGTACACATGCAATGGCTGATCAGGAATCTGTCAGGAATCAACAATCCTTACACTGTCTGTAAGGAATCAACACAGACTCGCTGGACTTACACAGAGAAGTGAGCAAAAGCAGGGCAGAATTACTGAAGGCAGCAAAACCCGAGCTGTTTCGCGAGTGAATCAATTCAAGGGGGAGCTGCAGCTCGAAACTCAACGTGTTTTCTTCAGTCTGTCTTCACGTGCAGATTGCTAGGCTTTAATGTTTCCTTCCAACCTGCTTCCAACTTAAAAAATTACTTTAGATTTCTTGTAAATCAGCACCGATAACAGCCATGGAAATGCCATCTTTGCCAGCCTCCTTGCACGGTATTGCAAGTAATCAACTCTGTGTAAAAGTAATACGCGTGGAATGCAACGTTCCCCTGGGGAATAATATGTCTTCCCATATTGCCTTGCCCGTGTCCTTCAGGTATACTTTCCTTAGCTGAGGTTGCTTTGCAAATAAGGGTATTGGCTTCCACATTGCCGCTGAAATGCTGCTGTGTAGTGTGTGCCTGGGGTGTTGGTTCTTTCAGTTTTTGGCCTGAAAGGCTGTTAAGGCACAAGAGCAAGCCGTCGGAATAAATCCCTCTGGCCTTCACCTGCACTGGCAAATGTGGCAAAAGGTTACAGAAGATGAACTTTTCCTGTAGGGTGCTCTTTTACCTTTTACATTAGGTATGCAGGGGTGACTGGTTGTTTAGAATGACTTTGCTGTTGGGCAGAGCTATTTGCACCCAGACTTGCTCTGATGGACTTCTGGAAGGTATTCTTGAGAGTCATATACCTTTCCATAAATATGAAGACACCTTTCCAGGCACAAGAATGGGCAGAACGAACAGAAGTGAACTGCGTTGAGTGTATTCATAGATGCTTTTTGTTGCTGCGTAAGGTGTTACGAGGTCCATCTGTCTATGGTCCTCGTTTGATAGCACGTTGTAGTCTTCACTGGACTTCAGATTTGCTGAGTTCCACAAGGAAGAGAAGTGGAGTGATTGCCTCCGTTTAAAGCTGGGGAAGCTAAGCTCCCTGACAGGCCCAGGTAATTTATGTGAGGTTGTGCAGCCCATACACAGCTGAACTGTGATTTGAGCTAGAGTCTCCAGCAGTGTCTAGGTTCTCTTGACACAAGTGAAGGCCTGTCACAGTTCTTGTCAGGAGTCTTTTCTAATGCAGAGTACAGGGCTGTCATGCTGAAGATTCTTCTCCTGGACTACCCACACGTGTTTTCAGGTCTGCGTGGTCTTTGGCCATAGAAGTGTAGAGCACAGTTTCTGTCTGCCACTTCTGTTCTCTGCTCTCCCTGCTTTTGAATGGGTGAACCTTGAGCAGAGATAGGTAGATTCTTGCTTGCTCTTTCTCACTGCGGCAATCGGCGATGCTCTGGCAAGAACAAAGGGAAAAATTGGAGTCAGGCGATGACTCCCGGAAACAATGTGCTTTCTGTCCCGTTTCTGAAGGAATAGAACCTGAGGGTGTTCCTTACACAGGGCGTGTGAACAAATCAGAGGGTATCCCAGAGCTACTCTTCTGCCCAACCCTTTATCAAGTGGCCTAGAGCTGAACTGTATAGAATAGCAAGGTCTCTTCTTGATAATAGCTGTTCCGCTTAGCAAAACGGCAGCCTGTGAATATGACTAATAACACTCGTCATAAAAGCAGGAGAGGAAAATCCCAGTCCCGGCACTGAAGCAATGCCAGTAGGGCTGATTACTGGCAATTATTTATGTCCTGTAGTCTTGCTCTCTCTCTTGTGTTTACTCCTTGCACTTACTGCTCACCTAATTTTTACACAGTGGCAAAATGCACGCTTAGTGCTCTGAAAGCGCCAAGGGCATTGAGTAAGTTCAGAGGAGATTGGCTCAGATTTCAAGGTAAAGGACCACGGGTTCTGCTCTTTAGAATAAGCCCCAAGGGATCTGAAAAACTTATCTTGGTTTAAAAAAAGACTTTATCCATTTAGTTCAACAGTATCCGTCCTGCACGTATGATATTCAGACCTCCCTGTAAGGATGTCCAACTCCACTAATATATTTAGGTGTTCCCTTTTTCTTGGCAAGTTCTAGTTTGTATGAACAAACTAAATGCACCTGAAAATGTAAAATGTGAGCTGTGGAAATGGGGAAAGGGAGCCAGTAACAGCTCATCTGGAAAACACACTCACTTCCAAATGCCATTTAAATGCTGCCTGTCAGATGCTGGAAAGGCACCACCATGCTAATTTAGCAGGGACGGGATAACTGGCACGCAAATACTAAATCAAAGGTCTTTAAAACTGGAAATGTGAGCTCCTTAGTAACATACACAAGCTTGTAGGACTTCTGCTTTGAACATGGTTATAGTTTTTCAATGAAGTGTCTTCGTTTCTCTGCAATAGGGGAGCTCCACTCGGGATTTTACCTCGTGTGGGGGGGTGTAGAGAAGCAGTGTTGCAAATAGACACCGAGGGCAGTAGGGGCAGGGGTTTCAGCATGAAAACTTAGGGTCTTTGCCACCTGGATAGCAGAAGCCCTCCACTAAACCAAAATATCGTAGCAGGCTACTGTTATAACTTCTAGCCACAAACTCATTAAACCAATGCATAGGTGTTCTGGCCTGCGTGTATGCGCTATGTATTTGCTGTATATCTCTTCAATTATATTAAAGATTGATTGAGTTGCATTAGCCTCTATTAGAAGTCACATAATTCAGTGCAACTCTAAAACCAATATAAGTCTGTAGACCTATTTAACCTTACCATTTGGGAATGCATATAGCATATAGCAACTTGATGTTCATTAAAATTAAAGATAGAAAATAATATTGTGTAATGCAGCGTTTCTCGCTTGGCAAGGTAGGCCTGGCACCTCCTTGGTGTTCCAGTTTGACATTTTGTGTTGTTTTGAGAAGATGTAATCTATTTTCACATGTTATTGGGATGTTTTCTCTGATTGCTCCCCGTACCTTTTGTACGTCGTCATCACCCAGTCTGTCTTTCCCCATTCAGATACTTTAGGGAGAATGGAATTATCTACATAGGAGAGTGTTATTCCTGTTGGTCTTCCATCTAGCATATAACTATGCCCCATCCCTGGAGGGGTTCAAGACCAGGCTGGATGGGGCTTTGAGGAACCTGGTCTGGTGGGAGGTGTCCCTGCCCATGGCAGGGGGGTTGGAACAAGATGGTCTTTAAGGTCCCTTCCAACCCAAGCCATCCTATGATTCTATGACAACAATAGTTGGTTTAGGACATTGGACTTTCTCTAAGCCAAACAAAGGAGATGTAGCTGTCAAGGTACAAATAAATGTTTCTTTTGTGGTGGGCATCTCTGTGGCTGTTCAAGTATAAAATAACAACAGTCACACTAATTTTGTAGATACCGTATATTGATTACAGCTGCAGAAGTCTGCTTCCAGCGTTGTGCATATTGACTTATTGGTTCAGTAACTACAGATTTGTTTCGACCTAGCACAAGTCTGACCTACCTCAAATTCTGGAATTGGGCTGATGTCTTTTGAAAAGGAAAAGCTGGAAATGCGTAGCAGTTTTTAAAATGTTGAATGTGGAAGATAGTGTTTACAAAGCTGTGGCCCCAGGACTAGAACGGTTACAGGCCCAGAAAGGCAATATTTAAATATTGACATATATAAACTCTTTACAGAACCTCGGGATTAACATAATGGACCAAATGCATCCTGGGTGTTAAGCTGTCTGAGGTCACTGTTGTACCAGAGATGCTGCTGATGTACGACATAAGAGAAAGAGGGCTCTGTTTTTTTTCTCTGTGGAGACTTGTTGCTAAGCAATTGGGAAAACAGTAAGGCAAGAGATATGAAAGCATAATTCACTTTGTAAACAATAAAACTCTTTACAATTTTGGAAGAAGCTGCAGCAATAATATGTAGCATCAGAAAGGAGAAGCATCAATAGAACGCTACTCAGACTTTTTCTAAGAGTGCCAGAAGATTGATGACTCTATGCTGATGTAGAATTGAGTTACCATCCCTGATATCAGTCATTTCCCCACCACGATACACAGAACAGAAAACCACAATAAAATCAGAGAGGTGCGCACGTGCACATGCTCAGACTGCAGATTTATTTCACCAACGTACCTTTATCACATCAAAACCGGTGATGAAGTTTTACAATTTGCAGGTGGGGAAATTTTCTTCACATTAATACAACGTTGTACAGTTAGGTCTTTATAGATAGTTTTGTGTTGTGGCTTTCGGTTTTGTTTTTTGGCTTTTGTTTTTTTCCAGGAGGGCCAATATAGATTCATGCTGCAGTGGCCTTTGCCTATGAATTACGGGAAACACTGATTTCTCAAGGACAGCAGAAAATTAGCTATTGCTTGTCCTTATAGATGAACAGGTTTGGCAGAAGAAAGCGGCCACACCTATTCTTCCCCAATCCTAGCAATTTTTTGTTTATCACTTTTCCAAAGGGTGTTGACTCCCTGCTTGAGCCATTCCAACTAAGCACCTGCAGCATTATTCCCTGTACCTCTCCTTGTCTGATTAAACTGATGTTGCTCTTTTGAAATCAGTGGAATTGCCCGAGGAACTGTCCTACTGTAGAAATACTTGCTTTTCTATCGGCTCTACTAGTTTCAGAGGTGTTTTCATCCAGCTTGGAAGTGAGCTTGAAGACTGTAGTATACTTTTATCTTTTAAGTCAGCTACCAGTACATTAAGAAAAGGTGGCACCGTCTGTTCTCCTGTTATCTTTATAAAAAGGATCCAGTCTTTTCTTTGAAACTCCCAAATTTGCGAGTCCACATGCACTTTGTGCGCCTGGGTACTTTCCGAGAGGTTACTTGAGCAATATCATTCGTGTGTTTTACACAAACAGATGTGGAAAAAACACACACATCTGGATATGTGAAACTGATTGCACAGAAGCTTTTTCTCCGCTTGTGTTGTTGTTTAGCCGTATTCCACCATGAACTATTCTCCTTCGGCAAATTTAGGGGAGAAAACCCTAACGTTCCTCTCCGACTGTGGCACCCAGAAAGAGCTGCTGCGTTTTAAATCAAAACGTGTATCTTGTTCGGTTTTTTTTCCTAGCAAACTCCTTTGGCTGATTTGGAAAAAAAAAAAACAAAACCCAAACCTTTTCAGGAAGCTGCGTCAATCCTTTCTAGCGGCCAACGGAGTGAAAAGTTTTTTGAGCTGCCATTTTATCCTCCTTGCCAGCCTCTCTCATTCGCTGAGGAAAAAGAAATGCCTCATCCCCAAAGCCACTCTCTAACACTGCTGGAACACCTCTGGATTGCTGCCAGCTGATGCTGGCAAATGCCGTGTACCGCAGTTCATCCGTCCCTGCGTTGGTTTGCTCCAACCGTCTGATGCATCTCAGTGGGGTGGGGGATGCCAGACTTTGCCCCGCCGTCTGCGTGTGCTCTCCCGGCGTTGTCAGGAGAGCTTTTGCCTTTGCCGAGAAAGCGGAAAGGAGAACTGCAAATGAGATTGTAAATCCTGTCCGCCCTGAGCAACGGGACCCCTGGTACCAAGCCTTTAATTAAAGGTCTGAAATGAAATTCTAACAAGTTGTTATGAAGCCTTACGATCCTCTGAAATCAATCACCCAAATCCTGTTGACGGCGGTGGGTTTGAGCTTTGTCCTAAGGTGTTTCTACTTTATTCACGTCCTCAGAAACGCTAAGAATCCTGCAGTGTGTGTTCGTTTTATGAAAAGCCCTTCAAGTTCAGCGAGACAGCCCTAAAATACAATGGGTTTTGGCCTTCTACAGACAATACCAGTTTTGGGTTTTTTTAAACTTTCACTTTGGGTTTTATATTTTCAGTAAACAGCAGCAATTCAGATTTTATTTTCTGTGCAAGTCTGGTAATATAAAGAGTTTGTTTGGTACATAGGTGAACTCGTCCATGACAAATTGCATGGAAACTATGGAAACGCTTTGCTTAATGGAGTCCAAGGTCAGGCTGCCTCATGCTAAAAAAATAATCATTCCTCTTCTTTTTTGCACAGGGTTTCTTCAGAGGTGGGGGAAAGAGGTTCGGATTAGTAGGACGCAGGGAGACTGAATAATGGAAGTGTTTAGAGTTAGTTGAATTAATCACTGAGAACAAATTAGCTGACAAATTTCATCTTTTCCTTGTTAATTGGTTCGCTTTATGCAGGAGGAAGTGTTCATTTCTGCAAACGTTGATCAAATGATTCACCTGCACATGTTTCCATTTCTGGAGCACTCGCATCACCCACGGATGTGCCCTTGCGTCCCCTGGATGGAAGAAACGAGGGGATGTGGTGGCCCTGTGGGTGAGCAGGAGTCCCAGGCAGGGCTGGGATCCTCAGGGATCTCTTGTCCTTCAGCGGCTTTGCTGGTGGTGGTTGGAACAGGCCATTGTGCTATAGCAGGCTAAAATATTTCTTGGACATGGGTACTGTCACTTCCCACTCAGCCTGACTGCAGGAGGGCTGGATGTGTACGGGATATTTGGACTGACCCCCGTCATGAAATGTCGCATTTGCCTTTGTGCCAGCAATCAGCTTCTCTGTTCTATGCAGATCTCCCGTCCGACATGGGTTTATCCTGCAGGTGTCCTGGAATCACTGCGAGTGCTCAGCAGAGCAAAGCAATTTTTGTGGATTTTCTCTTGGATTTATTTGGGCTTGGGGGATTTAATAAAATTTTCAGTTGTTTCCCCCCTGCAGTATTTTCAGATTCTGATAAAAATAGAACTAGGTTCATTCTTTTAATATTGAGATAACCCAAATGTTTGTTATTCAGTTTAGTGTCTATGAAAAAACCCCATACATTTGAAATCATATCATATGAAAATTACTACTGTGAAGAAGAAGAGAAGTAACACATCTGCCACCTGTATCATTCTTGCTTGGTGTTTCTCTTGAGCTGAAAGTGATAGAGTAGTATTTGTTTAAAAAAATGAATCCTGAATTTCAAATGGGGAAGGAGTTTTATGGATTTCAGAAATAGGAGAAATTAGTTGCCATATAAGCAAACCTGTCACTCTTAGTTTAACTTGATTTAATGCAAATACTTAAGATACTTAATGCAACAGAGTAGGCCGTACCGAGTAGTTTGACCTCAATAGGATTTCAGCATAAACTTGAATGTTATGTTGATTTCAATTTAACAAATACAGGTGATTTTGAACATTTTGCTGAAACAATGCATTCACAACTATAGTTTACCACAGAAGTGGGTTGTTTATAGTAATATTTTCTTTAGGGAGGCAGAAAGGGGAAGAGGGACTGAGACACAACCACCAGTAGTTAGGGACTCTGGCTGGGCTTGCAGGAGACCACTAGACAGGTCTGTACCCTGCCTGTGTCAGAGACCTCTGATGTGTGGGGTGCTTGGCTGTGAACTAGACAGACTCAGAAAGTTGTACCTCAATCCTTCCCGTTCTTCCTATCCATTTATCCTAAGGAGGATAAATAAGCAAATCTTATTCAGTAGTGGGCCCACATTTTCCCTTTTGCTACTGATCTACTTGAAGAAGTCCCTCTTGTTGTCCTGGATATCCCTTGCCAGGTTTAATTCCAAGTGGGCCTTAGCACTCCTCGTTGCATCTCTGCATACTCTGACAACATTCCCATGTTCCTCCCAAGTGGCCAGTCCCTTTTTCCACACTCTGTAAACTTCCTTCTTCTTTTTGAGTTTTTCCAGAAGCTCCCTCCTGATCCATGCAGGTCTCTGCCTCCTTTGCTTGATTTCTTATTCCTAGAGAGGCATCAATCTTGAGCTTGGAGGAAGTGGTGCTTGAATATTTACCAGGTCTCTTGGACTCCCCTAACTTCTAGACCCCTAACCCACGGGATTCCTCTAAGCAGGTCTTTGAAGAGGCCAAAGCTAGCTCTCCTGAAGTCCAGGTTTTTAATCCTACTTATTGCCCTGCTTCTTCCATGCAGGATCCTGAACTCCACCATCTCATGGTCACTGCAGCCAAGGCTGCCCTCAACCTTCACATCCCCAACCAGTCCTTTTTAGTACAAGGTCCAGCAACACACCTCTTCTCATTGGCTCTTCCATCACTCATGTCAAAAATTTATCATCCATGAAGACGATTGACGCAACTGGAACAGAACAGGTCCAATCTTAGAGGCTTTGTGAAGTTCCCAAGCAGGAAAGGGGCAGTGTCTGATGGCTCTGGTTTTGGTCTGTATGTTATGTCCCTCTGAATCATTTTGTTGAGTGGCAGCTCTGGACGGATGGAGATTGCTTCATACCTGGGGGACAGTGGAGTCTGGTCAAGGAGGGAGATTTCCAGGATGCAGGTGATAAGAGGAGAAAGATAGCATGAGCACTGCAGCAAAGAGTCTGAGAAGAATCCAGACACAAGGTAGACCTCCCAGAGGACGGAGACAAAAAACTTCCATGAAATTGTGAGGGATTCACAGACTTTTTGTGATGGAGAAGGTCCTTGAGCTGGCCAAAGGAAGTCCTGAAGGCTGGAACCAGCTCTGCCAAGACGTAGAGGGAAGGTAGCCGATAAGGCCCTTTTTATTTGTCTTCAACTTGCTTTCCTGGTGATTTTCAATTATTCTTTTTGTAAGAAGTGAAGTATTCTGCTTCAAGTTCTTATAAAACTTGAAATTTTTGAGTTTTTCCTTTTTTTTTCACCGGGTAGAAAAGGCTCTCACAAACCCACCTGAGAGCTCTGTTTCACCTGGGCTTATCTCACAACACTACTGAACACACAACGCAACAGCTCCTGAGCAAGAGTTGTCATTTTTTGATAGGGCTGAATGTCCTGCAGCTTTATGATGTTTTATTGTTTTCCCTGACACTAATTTCTCGGTCTCGTATTATCAATTCTTTCTGTGAATTTGATTTCCTCTTCACCCTGCTCTTGTTCCCACACGGTCTGTTGCTCTGCTGTCTCCTCACGTTTATGTTATAGTCAGTTTTCTCTGAATGCTGCCTGGCTAGAGGTCCTTGATTAGCGTTTACCTAGGCTGGTACGAATTAGGAACATATACCTTTTCTTCATTAACATACCCACTACTCCATCAAGCAAAAAAAAAACCTTGCAAAGATCTGATTTCTACTGCCCTTCCCATTTAGGGTTGTAGGCATGGACACATCTGATGCTTTTCTCTCGGATGTTGCTTATACTGGGATGAATGGTGCATGCAGGGAAAAGAAAACTTAAATCTGGGAAGGAATTTTTGGTTGCCATTCAGATTCCTCCGACTAGACCCTCTGGCACGTATACCTAGAAGGAGCATGAATCATCCACTTTATTTTTGTAGCTGAAATTCATTTCCCTGCAGGTTGATTCAATATTGCCATACCCTTATGAGGCAAGGTAAATGTTAGCTTCCTGAGTGTGAGTTCACCCACCTTTGGTTCAATGAAAATAAGGTCATATTAAGCATCATGAATAACTTCCCTATATGAGGATTACAAATGGGTCCACGTTTACCCTACTCTCGAACTTAAACCAAAAGTATTTCTGAAATGCAGTGCAAGCTTGTTCTCCTTCTGCCACCCCCTTTCCCTCCATCTCAGCAACCTCCTTCTGCAGGCAGATGGTTCCCACCCCCTCTCAGTTCCCCTTGACACCCTGCCAACACCATGCCCAACCACCCTTGTCATCTGTCTCGTGTCTCTAACCCAGTTCCCTCAGATATGACAGACTACAGTCTCCTCTTTTTCCCTAAAAAGAAATCGCTGCACCAACAAGCCAGTTCCCAGAAAACCTGGTGAAACAAATGTAGTCGGAGATCAGAGAGGGGGTGGAAGGCTTCCCTATGGAAGATTTTTGACTTTTCAGCCAATGAAACTAGGAACTGTAGATTTTTAAGCTATTTAATTCTTCCTGTCCAAAAAAAGCAAGCACACCCTCACTTGCTCCCCCTGGTCTGGTTAGAAATGCTGTTGAAGCACAACATGGGAGCTCTAGTTCAACACCTTGGGCACCCATTCTCTCCCAAGACTTCCTGACCTGCCCCCTCCTCCCAAAGCACTTCACTGAGCCTCCTGAATCCTATCTCTGTGCTTCCCAGAGGAAATCCAGCCCAGATAGATGGAGAGAGCATGGGGCATTTTGACGTCATGCCAATCATATGCCATTTTTTTTGCTGAAATCTGAGAACTTTTCAGAATCCAAGTAGTTTTCGTTTTCCATTTTCTCTAGCAAGCTGAAATTTTTCAAGAAAAGCAGAATCCCTCTTTCCATGAGAAAAAAACAACAAACAAACCACCCAAAAAAACCAAACCAAAACCATCAGGAAATCCTCATTCCCTCCCTTTTGCTGAAAATATTTTGATCAACTTCAGTAACAAGCTGTCTGCTGTGGTGTGTAAGGTAGCCACAAAATGTGGCTTTTCTTGAGACATGTTTCTAAGATTTGCTGGTTCCAAGCTCAATAGTTTTTTTGTCTTTGGTACTGCTGACGTAATCTGATCATAGTACTCTGGTCTGGTTTTCTTTGTCTATTAAAGAACGTTGTGTTCTTATCTCCCAGCATTAGGCTTGCACGTAAACCTTTGTAAATTGGCCCCAAGAGAGCCTGAGGAATTTATAATCAGGATCACAAAATATCTTCAATAAACTAGCTTCGTGTAAGATTTCACATTTGAAGTTAGACACATACCTTTCTAGTTCAGGGAACAAAATGGGATGGCATCCGCCCTTAAACTCATATTCATAACTATTATACTTAGTCCGGTGCCTCCCACTGGCACATTGAGCTTTCAGTGATTTAAATTGCCTGAAGGGGCAATTGCCTAAATTGCCTAAGGGGCTCTCCTTAGCTTTAACACAAAAATTGTCTCCTTCTCAGTGCAGATGTAAAATGCAGAAGAAAATGAAGAATAATAAATTGGGATCTGTGAGTCTTTATCCTTCTTAAAACTCTTGTCTGAAGAGTTAAGTGCATAATGGTATTAAAAAGAAGGTGAAGTAAACACTCTTTCAGCAGCAGCTTCTTCTGGGATGCAATCTAAGCAGCTCTCTTTAGAAAGCTTCAGGCTCCATGATGAAATGTGGTTTTAATGAGATTTACATTTAGCAGTCATATTGCAGAACAAAAAGAGAGTTGCCCCCATGCAGCAAGGCTTCCTGTTTCCATGCTGGGGTCAACCGTGCTCCTCATGGCACCGTGGATAGTGTCCAGAGAGACAGTCATGAATGCGAGTGAAAATGATGCCCTACTTGTCCCCTCATTGTTAAATAAATATTTGGCAAATTAATAAGTGCTCATTATTTTAAGCAGTTGGGTTAGCATAATAGGGGAGGAAAACATAATCATTTTGTGCTGGCAGGGGCAGCAACCCTGCTGACTGCCTGGGTGTGATAAACAGCATGGGTGGGAGAGGGAGTAGACGTTCACACTCATCCTCAGAGAGTGCACGTATCACATGCAGACAAAATAGACTGTATTTTTCCATTGAGGAAAAAGAAGGGCAATCTAGGAATCAAGATTTGGATAGTCCATGTAGTCCATGCTTCCTTTCAGCCCTATCCAAAGACCCACTCAACAGCTCTCCAGGGGATTGGTCTATACTAGTGTTATCTGTCCTAGGTCACCGGGGACCTTATTTCAAGTGGAAGCTCTGCCTGCTCTGCTTACCAGTTAGCACATTGCCGTTGCCTGAATGTTGTCCTCCTGCTTACCAGTTAGCACATTGCCGTTGCCTGAATGTTGTCCTCCTCACCAGATTTAAGAGACGCAGGTTTGTGGTGATGCACTGAAATGCTCTGAAAACATGATTTTGTAAGCTGATAGAAGCCTACATCGCTGCCAAAAACTAGGCAGCGATGCCTAGGGTCTTGCCTTCCACGGTCTTTATCCTGGCTCATTGGTTTCTCAGCCCAGCTCACACCATGTGCCTTTCCAGAGGTCTGGGCAGCCACCTTGGGGAAGTAGAAGAGGGACGGTGTGGTTTTGGGGCAGGAACAAGCAGCTGGGTGTCCGTGGGGACAGAGACCCACACAAGGAGGCTGTGGAGACAGAGGTGAGGACCCAGGGCAGGTGTGACCCTTGGGTATCACAGACCAGGTGCTGTTGGTTAGGAGGTGAGGAGAGGTGGCCTTAGGGAGGTCATCTGAAAAATGAGACTGGAAAACTTGGAAAAGAACTACAGAAATACCTCCAGACCCGGGATTGTGCTCTGGAAAGAATGAGCAGAAGGGTGGCTTTAGTTTACCAGCTCTGGAGACGGGTGGCCTCTGAGACTGGGGGAATGGTCTTCAAATTAGCAAAGGCAAAATGTGAACAAAGGAGTGGAACGGGAAATTCAGACAAGGTCGTTCTGGAAACAGTGAGTGTGATTTTGACAATATGCATAATTCCCTACTGAAACTGCTTGTGAGGAGATATATGGGATCATCACTGCCCTAGACTTGACTGAACAGCATTCTAAATACGGGCAAGAGCTTCGAAGAAACTGTGTGTTTGATGCTGGTTTTCGGGTGGGGGATCTTTGGCCCACAAGCCGTAAGACGGTACGAGGCTCCTAAACAATTCTGTCTACTCCTTTAGAGGGAAGACTTTGTTGGCCACAATACTTTTTCTTTACGTACACGGGGTATTTCTCTGTGTCTTGGATGAATAAAATGCTAATCTTAATGTTTTGTTGTTTTTCATTTAAAATTGCAACGTATGAGAGGGATTTTTTTCCCCTTAGAAACTTACTCCTTTTCTCTGTTTTTATGGCCTGGAGGTTTTCTCTCTCTTTTTTATTTATCATCTCATATTGCTATGGTTTGAAGATATACAGCAATGACGCAGGCTGCTGTTGAGTTTTGGTTCTTTGACTGGTTTCTATTTTTAGAGTGTTCTTAGTTGCTCTGAAAACAAGCAGCAGCAACTGTATTGGCCCCAATATATAGCGCAGTTTTTGTCACAAGATACGGTGTGAATAACATAGCTTGCCCTATATTTATGGACTATGCAGAATGCCATCCTTTGAAGGGCCATAGTCTTCCTGTGTAAGTAATAAGTCTTACCGTGGCTGCCCACATCCCCCCTGGACGTATGAAACTGGAATTAATAATCTTGGCTCAGCATCCTCGCTGAGACGGAGCGCTGTGACCAGCTGTATTAGCTCACCCTACAGAAAGGGGTGAACTATATAGCTCTTCTGCTGTCCAACTGCCTCTGTAATGCTCTGCAGGCACTGGAGTGCAGATGTACTGCTTTGCAGGTGGATGCCCTAACCAGCTCAGAGGGCCAGCCTGCCTGTCTCTTCTTCCCAAAGTTTGGTTAAAAAGTGGGACATCTCCTCCAAGCCGGGGGAAGAGTCTGGCACTTTGATCCTCAAAACAATTAGAGAAGAGAGAAGAGGCAGGATAACTCTTCAGCCTGAGCTGGCAGAGCAGTGCCTGTCCCTCACCTTGCCGGAGTCCAGCTGAGCATCCCTCCTGCAATTAATCACCGTCTCTTTTGTTTGCCAATGTAAAAAACATTGAGCCCTAATTATGTTCTAAGGTGTACCAAGCGCTCTAAGGAACACTTGGGAGTTCCCAAAATTTCCCTGGGTTAGAATAAATAATTTTTTAAAAATCCTTGCTCAGTACCCAGAGGTATAGATTTTTATTAGTGTTTGTGCTTTAGGGGTATATTGCGGCAGAGACCGGCTCCAGGGCAGGTAAGACTGCGCTGGGCGAGGGATCTGTAGCTAAAAAAGGCCGGCGAAAAGCTCTTTTGGGGGCTTTTTGGCCGCAGGGCAAAGCTTCCTCCTCGTGGTGGAGGCTGACA
>VXAK01018236.1:16528-34013 GCA_013399435.1 Arenaria interpres | reverse complement strand
AAAAAAGTTATCCAAAGAAGTGTGGGAGTTACCCTTCACTCCAAAGCCTGAATGCAAACACAAATCCTGCCCTTAATTTGAAAAAAAGCAGGAAAAACTGCAACAATTTAATTACATGAATGACTTATTCCAATGAAATATAAAAACAAATTCTGTTTTGAAGTCAGAAATCAATGGAATAAATCTCAAAAGTATTTAGTTCCTGAATTTCTGCAAGTTAAAAAAAACACAACCAAACAAACCCAAGCCAAAAGACTCTATAGTGTTTTAAGAAAGGTTGATGAATTCTTGAGGAATTCCTTGAAGTTGAGGAATACTGTATGTGAAAATCATGTTAGCATGCAGAGGAAGTGAAAATTAGGCTATTATATATATTTTATACAGCATACTTTTTCTGGCTCATAGGTCCATTACCTCAGGTGGAATACTGAACATAGCCTTCCAAGCAAATATGTCTAGAGGTTTTTTGCTCTTCTTTACTTTTTTTTTTTTCTGGAAAACTCTGATTTGAGGTTGAAAGGTCTATGACCTTTCTGATGCTATAAAAGGGAAAGTAACAGAGACACTTGAACTTCCCGTGACAAGCACAGGCCTTAAAGGGAGACACTGGGAGTAGGCAGGAATGTCTTGAAGAAATGGATAACTTCACACTAATGCTGGTGGCCCATGAGCCAGAACAAAAAATGGAAATTACTTGGATAAAGTCCATGTGGTAGAAAAGCCTCTGTGTTATTGTCATCCATTGGAAATGCCTGTCTTTCCCTTCCCTTGTCTGAAGACAGGATTTTTGTTATTCATGTGACAAACCAACAAACTTGCAAACTTGTTACTGCTGATAGAAAGAGTAAATTTTACTTTTCTGTCAGTCACTCCTTTTAGCTAGTACAGACTGTTTTAGGGGGAGCTGGTTTGGTGTCCTGCTTTTGAACTGAGAGCAGAAATCCCCCTTACTGTCCTTCCACTATGGCCCAGGTAGCAATAGAAGGAATGTAATGTAGAGTAAGCACGAGAAAAAGAATTTCTTTGAATGCCGAAGATGGCATTTTAATTAACTTTCTTCTCAATTTGGATATTATTTTTCAAAATTAAAAAGAACAATATCACAATCTCCGAGCATCTGATGTATTTACTTCTATATATTACTCATTAATACTCCAATTAGATTTCTAGAAAGTGTTAAACAATTTCCCAGACAAAATATTCTAAGAAGTTATTAGAGTTTTTTTCTCTTTACTTTTATTTATTATTTATATTTTTTAATACTCTTACTGTGGATGTTCTATTCTGTAATCCAGGCAACTAGGGTACAGAAAGAAAAGAGGTTGTTAAGATTCTTTATGTGTGAGAAATCATCAAATCTTAGCTGGCTACTGGGTGCCAGAAGCCTGTACCTGGACGAACTTTATGAAAGTCAAGACAGTTGTGGTGTCTCTCTCACACACACACATCGACATGGTACATGAACACATGCACACTTTCCCAGTTTGCTCCTGTCAGGTTGCCTTGAGTTCTCCTGGTTTGTCAAATTAGATAATGTTCCTAGAATGTTGTGTCATAGCAAATAACATTTATGTCCTTTGTGCCTGCCTGTCAGGCTCACACCAGAGAAAAGATACCTTTTCTTTCAATAAACAGCTGTAATATTTTCCCACATCACAGATTGTCTCCTTGAAACCATGTTATAACTCCCCCACCTCTTAAAAGTTATAAACTTTGAATTTTATATTGGGGTATAAGATATATTCTAAATTGGCTTCTTATCTTCTTCTTCCAAAATTCTGTTGTTTGGTTGCTTGTTTGTTTGTTTGTTTGTTTTATAAACACTTCTTTAGAAGGGTACTTTTCTATCATAAAATTTTGTCTAGTTTCTAATTTGTGCCCTGTGGTTGTTTTTACCTTTCCCCTCCTTTTCTCCCTCTTCTCTGTATCCTACGGGGCGGAGGAGTGAGTGAGCAGCAGTGTGGTCCTAGTTGCTGGCTGGGGTTAAACCATAGCAAGCATCAATAAGCTTCGCTTTATTTAGTAAAAAGAGAAGATTGTCACCTAGTAGAAAAAAACAATGATCTTGTGACAATTATATATGTCTTGTTGAATATAACTAGAGTTTCAGATTTTATTTTTGTCAGCATCAATTTTAGTAGATGAAAGAGAGGCAAACATATAAGGAACAATCAAACTGATGCATTCATATGTTAGAAGGCGGCATGTAAGAGTGGTTATCCCAGTGAAGAATATCCTGTCGGCCTCTAAAGATTACTGTGGGCCATGCTGTAATCATAAATCTGTATTTTACAGGAAACTCAGTTAATTAAATTTTTAGTCTTTGTATGAGCTGGATCTTTGTCCCTGTAAAACCGGAAAAACTTTATTCCTCCCCTCCGTGTTTATATGTCTCTTCACCTTGTGTCCAAAACCACACTCCCTTGCACATGTGCCCATACTTATACATTTCTGAGTTGAGCCCAAAACTGGAGCACATCTGTTTTCAAAAGATGTTTTTTTTATTTATTTTTAAAGTCTAAAAAGTGAAAATGTAACTTCAGTTCTCATCAAACCAATTTTGTTTACTACTATGGATTGTTTCAAAGTACGTCCATCCACAAGAGATTCTAAACAACCGTTCATTCAGACATAATGGTAATGTTTCATGTGTTCCCATGGCTGTTGCTGTATTGTACTCTACTCTTCTGAATAATGAAAGTAGTAAGACAGAATGGCACTCAGCAACAGCTAAGGGAGGAAAGGTTATGGGGGCAGTCTGGAAAAAGAAATTCTTACTAGAGATTTGGGTGGATTTGATAAAAAATCGGGCTTGGAAGGAGAAACGGAAAATTACTTCTGCAGAATTAACCTAGCCACAAAGAAAGACAGCAGTCCAGCTGCCTGTTTTTCCAATAACCAAAGAGAAATATAAATTGATCAAGCATTTAGTTGTATTCAGGTAAAGGCCATTGCTAATTTTGTGATAATTCCTTTTCATTTTTAATGTTCTACTGTGACACGCAGTGTTAATTATTTCTCGAAGTGTGAAGTTTTACTGAGAATAAGGTTTATGAGGACCAGAAAAATAGGCACCTGCTGCTCCCATCAAATCCTGCAGTTATTTGTCAACCGTTTCTGCAAATACATTACATATGCAACAGAAAGCAGAACTGGCAGAACAAAACAGCAGTCTAAAAAGAGAAACAAAGGTATCATTTTGGCAGTCCAACAGCATTCATTTATTTCCCATTTATGGTCACATAGCTTGACTCCAAAGCGTCTGGCAAAAGAAGCAAAGCCAAATTTGAGTCATAATTTAAAATCCTATTCCTATATACATATAGGAATACATGTAGCATTTCTCTTCCTCTTCTCCACTGTCAGCAGCAGCAGCAGCAGCTTTTGCACTTTATAACTTCATTATGACATCACATAATAACTTACATTAAACCTACTTTTATTAACTCTCTCACTAGTGTCAAAAGAGTATTTTTTTCCAAACCGCTTTGACGAGTGGTGAATGGACACATTAAGTCTGACAAAAATCTGTGGTAGTTTTATACTATGGAGAAAAGTCTCCTACTTCAGAAGGATGAGATCATCAATGTTATGAAGCAAATGCGATTAAATGGTTTATATTTTTTCCCTAGAGTATTTATTTCAACATCATTGGCTTACAGTGAAAGAGAGATTACTATTTACTTACATAATTTTTATGTAGAGCAGTTAAGACTGATACCTCAAACAACAGATGAAATGTGGAATATCTACTGCAGAGTTTGCAACCTGGTATTGTGTGTGCACTTAGTATAGGGAATACAAGCTGAACAGCATTTTGTGAACTGCCAATCATGTTACACAGGAAGGAATTTTATTAAAAATATTCTAAACTCCTAGTTAAGGTTTACCATGTGTATTTACATGTTTGCATCTGTTTGCATCTTACGGTACCACCTTTTTATTCTGCTTTGTTTTCCTTCCGTTTCTGAATGTTTGTGCTCTCTGGATGTCTTTGTCATTACATATTATACCCTTGTGTGTCATATTTCTTGCATGCTTCCAACATGGAGAGTCTTCTGAACTCTGGTCTTCCCTTGGCTTAGTACTCTTCCGTTTTTTCTCCTTTCTATTTTAGAGAATTTTTTGAAGATCTTCCTTACTGCCCCTATATTGCCTGCTGCTGTTTCATGGGCTACTGTCTTTGAACTTATTATCCTTGCTTCACATAATTTCACGTTGTGTCTCCAAATAAGAACTACCTATGAGACCAACTACTGGCTGAATTGTGTCCAAAAACATCTTGCCTGCCTTCTGGCACTACCTTATATAAACTTGCTGTCAGCTGAAGCTCAACATGACTAAAATCTCTCTTAATCTCTCCCACACAAATCTTTCCTTCCTAACTTTCTCAATTGTGATGCCATATTTTTGCTGACATTCAAAACTCTCCTTTGTCTCAAAGAGCTTCTTTCTGGGTTTTCATGACTGGGACATGTTTTATATCATCCTCTGTAAAATTGCTCCCTCATCTCTAGCCAGATTCTTTCTACTGTAATTTTCTAATGGCATGACTGTCTTTTCTCTGGACCCAGCAATGCCTTATTCCCATTTTCAGTTTGTTTCTCATGTTCAGAACAGAGATTGGCACTCCAGGCTGGGTAAGAAATTGAATACAAATTTTCTATTAAAGAATAGTTTTTATTGGCAGAAAACTAAACAACTATGAATTTGAATGTGAGATTTGGACACCTAGCAGTTATCCAGCTGATTATTGTGTTTTACTGCATGTGAATTGGTCACGTAGTCAATTCAACATCAAACAACTGGGAAAAAATATATACTAGGGATTGCATAATAACAAAATATGTGGTAGTCTCTAAAAATTGGCACTCCAAATTTTAGTCCTAAGAAGCCGTTGTGACTGATTATTAGCTGAGTACCCACTAGCCTGTTAGTGTTTTCTACCGCTAATCTTGTGGCCTACATGGTAGCCTAGACTAACAAGATCAACACTCTAGAGACAAGTTCTCAGAACAAAAAGCTTTGGGGTTTTGTCTTTTTTTCAATCCCTAGAGAAAATTCCAAAAGAAATCTACTTTAGAGGAACACATTTCAGATGGTTTCCTCTTCTGATCATTAAAAAGTAAGAGTTACTCTTATCCATGTTCCATTGTGTT
Source organism: Arenaria interpres (assembly GCA_013399435.1). Taxonomy (NCBI): domain Eukaryota; kingdom Metazoa; phylum Chordata; class Aves; order Charadriiformes; family Scolopacidae; genus Arenaria; species Arenaria interpres. Next base: position 28,854 of record VXAK01018236.1, on the reverse strand, counting down.
GCTACCATATTTGACTTCCAACATCATTCCAGCTATAAGATTCGATATTTTCTTTTCCATTCATTTTTACAACTCTTCTTTCCTGTGATTCATTCCACCAACTCCAAAAACAAAACAAAGCAGGAGAACTGTTAGGTCACTGAAGTGAGATTTGTCTCATCTAACTCTAAATATATATGATGCGGACAAGTATACATGAGCTTTAATGTCGCTGTTTTTGTCAACAGAGGAATAAAGACACTTTTAGGCATGATTCATCTGAAATATTTACTCACCTACTTTATATTTAATAAATTGTACTGTGGACAGTGAAAGCAATCTGTGGTAGAGCCTCAGCCAAAGGACTTCTTTGCAGGTATCTATAATAGCTCAAATGAATCCCAGTGTTGGTGCCCAGTACTAAAATCAGAGGATATCATGTTAGCTATCATTCTATTTGTTGTCATTTGTTACCTCTGTTACCTTTTCATTAGGAATTATTCACTCGTTTCGTATAGTACAGTGCATTGCACCATGGGTCCTGCTTCCCACTTTGGGCTATTTATAATAGTATGACAACACTGTGCACTGTGGCACAATAATCAGTAAGCAGACAACAGGTTGAAGAGAATATAAGATTTGTAGGTGGTGTTTCTTAGGCTTTCCAAGTCCTGAGAAAAAGACAAAAAGCACTGGTTCTTCTATCTGTAGAGTCTGAGCACTTCTGCTCTTATCTTCCAGTATTTCAGGTTCCCTGACAGAGGGATTGCACCAAGGTTGATCCAGTTCACTCATGGAGACTGTGCATTTGCCATTTAATTGTTGGGAGCATTGTAAATTCATAAGCCGCATTGTTAAATTCGTTTACTCTGTGTTTGATATGGAACCTGTTAAAGATAGATAGGTGTTTAGTGTTGCATGTGACTGTAAACTTGTATGAGAACTACATCATGCTAAACCACACTAGTCCTTTTACAAATGGAGCTCCAGAACCATTATAATGGGCAATACTTTTATGTTGAGATTACCTCCTGCTGAATATCTTATACTGATCCTGTAGCTAGTTCTCCAATAAAGTAGATAATTTTTCAGGAGTTCTTTGTGTTTGGAATATTACAATTGAAAAAGAAAATATAATTTTTAAAGCTCCCCCTATTTTAATTCTTATTCACAGTTACTAATGTGTCTAGTAGCATACTGACATCATTAGCATAAATAGTGTAAAGTTAGTTATTAGGCTCAGCGATACCTATCCTAGGACAGAAGTAATGTGCCTTAGTCACATGACTGAGATATCTGAATGTCAAATACTATGACCTCTTGGACTTACCCGTCTAAAGTCTCTGACATATTTTGAAGCAAGTCTACAAGATAAGACATTATGGAAAGAGTTTAACATTTTTTTTATTTATCAGGGCATGGATAGAAAACATCACACCATGTCTTAGTCCAGTGCTCTGGACTAATACTAGAGTATTAGTCAGAATTCTTGAAAACAATTTTCTTATATGTCTATTAATACGGTAAACATAAAAGCCAGCATTATGGCAAAATTATTAAAATGTTATTAAAATGCTGATATCCAATGTAACTGAACATGACGTTTTATCTAAGATAAGGATCTTTATTTAATCAGCTAAGAAAGTTTATGTGTGAAGACTCATGTTTACCTACTCTGGAAAATCTGAAATAAATGTTTCAGTAGAACTGGGAGATAACATTCCAGTTAATCATGTACATGTTTTCTTCTTCAAGAGTCATGAGGCAGACTGAAATAAAATAATGATAAGAATGGATTTTCTGAAATAATTTTGTATGTTTTCAATCATATTGTAACCAACCACATCTGTGACTAATACTGCTTGTATGATTCTCTCAGTTATTCCCTCCAATACACACAAGTCTTCTTCACACACAATTTTGTTTTCTAATAGACTGATAATCTTCATCTAGAGCCAAAGAAATTGGGCAAAGGCTTCTTTTCCTGGGAGCCATTAAACTGCCTTTAATTAGTATCTGCCAAGGCCATTAATGAGTTTTCACCATATGGTGACTCATATTAGAAAAAAAAGAAAAAGAAAAAGAAAAAAGACTAAAATAGTCCAAGGTAAAACAAACCTACCAAGCAAACACCCTGCAGTGCATGAGAGATCTTGAAATCCTCCTGTCAGAGAAAAACACCACAGAACTCTTAACCCAAGTCATTTAATAAAGTTGTAGCAATAAAAAACAGAACAAAACCAAAAAATTGACTTGACATACTGCTTCAAGCTGTAGCTTGCTCTTCAGTATTGTAGAGCATATGCTTTTCTATTTCTAGTACATTTATGAAGACAAAAATACTCATAAGAGTAGGGAGAAATTGCTTCCTTTTAGGTTGATGCTTAATTACTTTGCTCAATATTTATTCAACTCAAGCTCAAAAGAGCTGTAATTATTACCATTACCTCAAAGAGGCTACTTCTGCTGAATAGCCTGTACCTATGGCATGACAGGAGCCAGCTCCTCATGGGATCCATGTGAGATCCAGTCTTTTGGTCTATGTTCTCAGTACAGCCCTAGAGAGGCAGTGCAGTATGCCCACTTAAGAAGTGTTTTCATGACATGTATTGTTCAGTGGTAATGCTGAGACTGGACTGTGGAACCAATACACCTGCTGCAAAATTTTCCCCCTGCTTTCCAGCCACCTAAGCCCCACAGAGCTTTCACACCCAGCACTGAGTTCTGCCACACAAAATGGTACTGTGTTAAAACAATGGGCAGGAACTCAAAACCAGTGGAGGATATTTATTATGAAAGCCTGGTACTTTTAAAATTGAACTTCTTACAATTTTCTTCATGGTACTGAAGAATACCTCTTACCTTGGTCCTCCAGCAGGCTCAGCAGTGGAGAATCCTAACAATATTATGACCTCAGAAGTTCCTACATCAAGCTGCCACAAAATTCTGACATGCATCTGATTTCTTTTTTCATTTGCTACACTATATTCTTCAGTAAAAGCCTTTGCAAATCAGTAGCCGCTATGATAAACTGTTTGCTGTCACTGTACATTCAAATTTAATTCCTCTCATGCTCTTGTATTTCAAGATAAATGGCTGTAGTTTGTTTTATTTTCCCTAGTTGTCCTTTATATTTACTCAGTGAAACCCTACCCAGAATTTAAATTTCTTCAAAGGCTTTTGAAGGCAATGTTCCTGCCCTCGCTAACAGATAATACCAGAAACACAAATGAAAATGGCAATGTTCCCTCTTTCACCCAAGAGTCTTCTGGTCTGTTCCAGTCAAAAGCAGGAACTGGCAAGAGAGTCATGTTTTCTGGTGCGATGTTATTACCCAGAAAAGAATGTTTAATTAAGTAACTATACGTCTCTTAGTCTAATTATTTTGTCACATGAATGAGGGGAAGACTGACTTAGTCATTCTATCATTCTTAGTCATTCTATCATTCTTAGTCATTCTATCAATACTTTGTGGATGAACACTAAGCAACGTAACTGTTGAATGAACATTGTTTGCAGCATAGAATTCACCTTGAAGAATCCTTAGTCTTTCCACCAAACAAATTACAAGATTCTCCTTTTGCACTATTGTAAGAGTTCACTAAAAAACATGCTGAAAACAAAAGCTAAGAATATTGCTTTCTGTTTGAGATTTTGTTTGCTGGAATGTGATACTCCCTCAGGCCTCTAACTTTGATGTTATAACCCAGGTAAGGAAATGGTATCCTAAGGGAAAAAGAGGAAGAACTTATGATGAACTTTATCTGCAGCCGTGTGAAGCCTGAATGCTTACTAAATATGAGTTCTCTTGGTTTTCCTGCAAAAGATCAGTGATTCCTTTCTTCTTGGAAAGGCTTCAAAATGTGGCCTCAAACCACCTTATGCTAGGAGGTCATGGACAGCCATGACTGACTTTGGCAATTTTTCATCCAGGCTCTGCAGCCCATAAAGTCTGTAATGACTGTTCCCAAGGCAGTAACTACAAGTGAGGCATTCTACCCTAAAATATATTTCTAGACAGAAAAGAAGTGGTATGTTCTAGAAGTTGTGAAGAAGTATTGATCCTGGTTCAAGCAGGAGCATGACTTCTGGATGTTCCTTTCAACTGGAATTACTCTACAATTCTGATTCCAGTTTTCATGTGAAGGAGGACAGTAATGACTAATGTTCACTGCAGCTTAAGCAGAAAGGGATTTCTCAGGGTTTTTTCTGTGCACATTATAAAAAGCATGTTATAAAAGTATTTTGAACCAAAATTATACCACTGAGATTTTTAAAAATATTTCTGTTGTTTCAAAAAATGTCCAGATATAGAAAACAATTGTTGTAAACTGTTTCATCGACTTTTACGTCTAGCACTGGATTGTAACAGCAAATTAGTTTTGTTTCCCAAGCTCCTTAGTAGTTCAGATTGCATACTTGGTAAAACAAAAACTTTATATATTGTGTATATAAGCTCCATTCAAAATTTAACCAGCAATTCAAAATCGTTTTTTGACAACAGCTCTTTTTATTCCCCACTACGTGTCATGTATCAGTCCTTGAGAAACTCAGTCACCATAGCACAAAGTTCTGTCTTTACTTCTGATCTGACACAGAACTTTATGATTTTAGATTATTATTAAGGAGTATTTAAATGTTCCACTTTTCAGTCTCAGGGAAAGGTACTTCTTGTTCTCATTTCAATTATGTTTAATGCAACTCATGGAATATATTTTTACTAGCTGTTAAAGTTATAAAACACCTGCGTAAAATAAATTATAGCCCATGTGATTTCAAAGTTCTGGATTTGTAAAATTTGAGTATCCCTTACTTAGAGTATTTCAGGAGAAGGTGAATCAAAGGCACATCACTGTTCTGAGGTGTAGGGGCAATTCCTCATTTCCATGTGTGACAGCCACGCACCTTTCCATGTGCACTCACAGTCTATGACCTGTCAGAGTGTCAGGGGATGGAGAACAGCAGGGTAGAGGCAGTATTTCAGGCCAAATGCACAAGCTCAGTGGGGATGTAGGTTAGAGGCTTTCCACCTCAGGGTAGAATTCTGCCCCCCAAAGGAGAGGCAACGTAACAGAAACAGAAGGTAGTTAGACATTTTTGTTAGCATTTCTTGACTCCAAGGAGATGGTGCAGAAATAAAATCTTTTATGACACTTTGCATAAATCTGCAATCTGCATCTCTTTCTTGGTAAGATGTTGACATGTCTTAAGGGGCGACAGGATGAGGGGGAACAGTTTTAACCTGAAAGAGGGGAGATTTAGATTAGATTTTAGGAAGAAATTCTTTATGATGAGGGTGGTGAAACACTGGAACAGGTTGCCCAGGGAAGTTTGGATGCCCCATCCCTGGAAGTGCTCAAGGCCAGGCTGGATGGGGCTTTGAGCAACCTGGTCTAGTGGGAGGTGTCCCTGCCCATGGCAGGGAGAACTTGATGATCTTTAAGGTCCCTTTTAACCTGAACCACTGTATGATTCTATGATTCTATGATTTTGATACAAACCTATGTTGTTTCACTGTCCCACCTTTAATTAATAAACACCTGACTTTCCAGGGCACAAGCAGAGTGATGTTTTCTTTATCTTGTCTTAGGCTTTTACTACAGTCAAGAAACTTAATCTAACCAGGTTTGGTACGTCACCTGAGAAGAGTTTTTCAAAGCAATTTTTTTCCTGCCAAATCTGACTGGATATTTACAGGCTGTCACTGAGAGTTAACGGCAATAACAAGTTTATGACAAGGCTGATAAACAGATTCTTGTACAAACTCATAGGAAAAACCTCCATGATCACTTAATCATCTGACTCAAGATCACATAAATGAAGAGATCTGCTTCAAAGTCTTATTTTAGGACGACCAATGAAAATAAACTTACAAATGCAGCTCAACAATCTGGAATGGTTTGCGAGTAAGGCCAAAAAGGAAACATTTTCTTGAAGGTTATTAAAAATAGATGAATGTTGCACATGGTTATTAGGATTTATTTCAAATTAGCACAGAATTTAATGAAACATACAGGAAAAGTATTAAGTAAATAATCTCATTTTTAGCATTTTAGCATTCAGCAGCATTTAAAATTATTCCCTTGTACTTTTCTGAGGTACATAATATCAGAAAAGTCAAACCCCTCAGGAAACACTTCACATTTTGATTTATTCTGTAAATAAATATACAGTTGCTTTTCTTTTCCTTAATGTCCAGAAAGACTGTGCCATTCAGTCGTTTACTTAGCCATTCAGGACACCTTCTCATTTGGGAGCTTAAAACTTTGAAACTTTATTGTGAAGATAAACTTTTCAAAGCAGAAAAATGGCAGAGTTTTAACCTGCATGAAGGTGCAGAGCCTAGACCATAGGGCCTGTTTCCTGATAGACATAGAGAAATTCTCTGAATATTCCACATTACAAAACTGGGCTTCCTAGCTCACAGTGTCATTATTGGATTGCACAGTAAGGCAAATTATTTTCTCTCATGTAAAGAAATTAAATAGCTGTCAGAGATGGCATTCAAATGTGTTTTAATCCAGATATCTCTGTAAGAACAGATTTCTGTTTTTATATTAATTTTCTTCCCTAATGTTAATTAAGTCTGTCTAAGAATGACATATTTTTTTCCAAAACTGGAATCTCTCTTTTCCTTTTTTTTTTTTTTTTTTTGAGTGATGCTTATGCTGCTGTCCCTATGTTAGAGGAAGTATCATGTGCTTTTTGCAAAGGAACATACGAAAGAATACAATAATGGAGACCTAGATTGTTTACAGTTTGCCAAGCAACACCCAGTTCTAGGGATAGAGCTGTTGTCTTGAGACCCAGCAGTCAAGCAGGACTCTGAAGATCAAGGTTTCTGTCTTCCCAGCTGCACTGTGAAGGGAATAGTGGCACAAAAATCCCTAAATTCAATGGCTTACTTTAAAATTCTTCAGCTGCAAGAAGATTTGACAATCTAATATTATCTGCATATTTTTGTAGCTTCCTTGTGAACTTCAGGTCTTTAGGTCTATTTCCAGAAAATTTGTTCAATTTTGTTCTGTTTTTCTTTTCGCAGCGGTTTGGTAGATTAGTGCTTATGTTAAGTTGCAAGTGTTGGTAGAAGCATACAATTAGTGGAACCTCTCCCATTCACACAGGCACAAGTTCTGTCTGTCTGACCGAAAAAAAGAACTCTGCCTCAGAACTGTGGAACAAAATTCAGTAGGGTTGATACCATTACACAACTTCAGAAGCTTTAGGGAAGCATTGTGACTTAGGTCCAATGTAGATGTTGGGGAAAGTAAAATTTTAGCATTTAAAATGTATAAAATGTTTTAAGGCTGAGAAAAAAAAAAAAATCCTCCTGATTGTGGATGTTAAACTACACAGAAAGTTCTCACACTAGCATAAATTTTTTCCAGTCTTCAATAGGATATTTCCAGTCTCTCTAACAAGATAAAAAATCAGATAAAAAATACCCTAGGCTCTTCAAGGAAAGAAATAAATACAAAAATCCTACATCCTACATCCTGAAGCCTGTTGTGTTGAATGAAAGTTATGTTTTTAAAAATTAATAGATTTTTTTTCGTGTTTGGTATGTATGGTAACTGTCTTTTCTGACTACGTATAATTCAGGTCATCTGGAGTGCCATCTTGGATCACAGTCTATTCTGTGTGTAAATGAGTTGATGAAGTATTTAGCTGCTCCAGAACTTCCTTACTTTAGAAAAAATCCCAGGTACCCATTAAGGTTTACTTCTCTGCCTTTAGCATTATTTCCAAAGTACAAAGGAAACACATATGAGGGTGAGGTAACCAATAAGAAATAAGGCATATCCAATAAAGGATAAAAGAATATAATTTAAAAAGGTCTACAACTTCTTCAACTTCATGCTAGACTTGTAGTAGTAGATGTTGAACTGCAGTAAGAACTGCTCAGACTGCACAGGGTATGCAGAGTTGTTCATTCCTTTGCTTCAGTTAAGAGAAGAACATGAGAACAAGAGAAGAACTTTTACAGCTCTTCTACTTTCTGTTTCTGTGCATTTCTAAAATTGCCTTGTTTGTTTCTATTCTTGTTATTCTTCTCTCTGCTCACAGCAGCTTTTTCATCCTGTCAGCCCTTCAATGTTTGTTTTTAACCTTGCCAATGGTGTACAGAGTTCAGCCTTTGAAGTCCATAGCTCCCCTGCTGTCAGCATGGGCTTAGCCCTTGTGTCTTAGAGGCTGGAGGTACATACCCATCAACATTTGACATGTAAAAAGACATAGCCTGCATGTTTCTGAGTGGTCAACAAGATGTTTGTGTGCAATGTATGAAATAAAGATGCTGTGCAACCACTTTGCACTTGCAAGTCCAATGTATCTGAGATCTATCATGTCTGAATCACTTCTCTAATTACCATGATGTGGAAGAAGTCTGATCTCTTTGACTATATGTCCAGTCAAAACCACGACACTAATTAGACTTTCTGTCCAAGTACATCCAGCCCAACTTGTCACACAAGCATGTCCACCATTTCACCTTGCACACAGTGGAGTGTAATTCTGTGCATGAACAACTGGTACAGTCTGGGATTCCCATATTTCTCTAACTCCTAATGGGACTATTGGGACTCCTGCCATTATGCTCACTAAGCTCCACGGACTCTGTAAACCCCGTACAGATGGTCAAAGAAGCCTTACAGTGGTAAATTATACCTTCAAAAATGTGCAGGTAGGGAGACTGCCTTGGAAACATGTCCATAGCAACCTTCCCAGGTGGATGGTAAGCATTTTCAGCTATGGATTTACCGTGCATTTTTGAACTACTGCCAATTTTCTTCAACTCTTTATTCATCTCCTGTAGTGTACACTGCTGTGTATATATTTTTACAAAGCCATGTCTTGACTAGAGTTATTGCCATTAAACAGTAGAATTCCTTCCAAATCACGGACAAAACTGCAAACAGCCTTGAGGAACAGTCAATTGTATCTCAAGGGAAATTAAAAAATCCCCCTGACTTTTACTACCTACATTTAACCTATTTTGTATGGGGGGTTTATGCTATTAAGCATAGGGGAAATAGTGTTGCCAATATTTCAGACCCTCAGGTTTCCATCAGAAATGGGCTGCTTTGAAAAATGTATTCAGGAGTAAGTATTTAAACTGTGCTTAAGTCATTATATCAGTATCACAAATTTGGCCCACTGTGGAAGTTTGAGATTTTTCTCCTGAAGAGGGAATCCCTCAACAATTCATTAGGTAATTTTATATATTGTGTTGCAATAGACCAAACAAAATAAGCAAATAAGTACTTAATTAATATCAAGTTTCCTGAAACGGGTTACGTAATATAAGGTTGTTGGTGCACAACAGTTGTAAAATATATACATTTATTAGGCATTGAAAAGAAATTCTAATTATTTTGCTCAGTAAGCAGAAAGTCTTATATTTCAGAAGCGTTCTTCATCTGTGGATAACCTACTTTACAAAGTGGGAGAAAAGAGTTTCTGAGCATTACCTGACCTTTTTGAGTTCCATGGTTGCAAAAAGCATTATGCTGAAACCCTACGTAGCAGGCCAATTGATCCAAAAGGCATACCCACCATAGCTGTTGCCAGCAGAGAACAGCTGGCAGTTTGAAATCTATCCTGTTCTCCTTTTCCACCCCTAAAAACCCACTCTCTTGAAAAAGCTTCATGCTGGGAGGCGTGCAGAGGAGTTTCCATGACTGATTAGCTGGCTGCAAAGCATTATCTGTTTGCTTATGAACTCACAAAGTGATAAGGGCACAGCAAAAAAGCCCATGTTCAACGCCTTGTGCCTGCTACTGCTGCTCCCTTAGTGAAGGAAGGAAAACTTATAAAATATGCATACTGACTTCACTTATGTAGTACTGCCTAAAACATGGGCCTGCTTCCTGCTAGCAATGATAATTTGGTGCCAATTTTGGTAATTAGATCATTTTTACATGACTTAATAACAGCATTCAGTAGTGTACATTAAGCTCCCACATGGACAACGTCATTAATGCTTTGACTTTTTCCTCTTGAGGAAGCAGTAGGCTGGGTAGTAAAATTAGGAATTAGTCATGTTGCCAGGAAGTAAGAGTTTTATATATGCAGCATAATTTGTTCTGAATATGGACTGTGGTATTTAATTTCAAGGGCTGCAAAAGCAAAATGAAGTTTTGAATGAAGAGTAGAAAGAATTTCCAAGAAAAACAATAACATTTACACTTTGTTCTAAATTTCCAAATTATTTAATTGACAAATAAAGGTTATCTATCTGCCAAACTAGGTACAATACTTTCTTGACATTAAAAACTAATTTTGCATAAAATTGCATATTGTATGCCACTAGCTTTTCTCACAGCCACATGCCTTTTTTCTGTCTCCCTCAACAAAGTTTCATATGCAAACATGTAAGGAAAGGGTAAATCCCTGTCATTTAGATAAATAGCAATCAGTTGCCTAAGAAACTATCACCTAAATGATGCTTTAGCTCTATTAAATTACATATCTCCAGTAAGTAGGCCCAAATATAAACCTTAGAGTTGAGGTCTGGATTCAGGACCTATACATCATCTTCCTTTTGATTGGCAGAACCCAAGCATTCAGTTATAAACTCTATAGAGCTGCAGACACTGCTTAAATTGACCTGAAACTCCTAAAATCCCGTTAGAGACATTTTTCAGACTACCCTTCTCCTGGGCCCCTAGCTCACAGTAATTTTTTGGCCAATTTATCCTTTTGCAGCTTCTACTGAAATCTCTTTGAAGTGTTCAGCAGGTGCAAAATCTCCCTATGCTTGTTGTTAAAGGTGTGATAATTTTTCAACATTCAGCCCTAGTTGTACCCATATTTCCATAGTCTGTATTATGAATTACAGATTTCAATAGAAGGAATCACATCTTTGTTTTAATGCATAATTGATGTTTAAGGGGACTATAAGCTTCAAGGTTTTGTGGCAGCTAGTTAAAAAACTTTTTCATGTGAACGGGAAGCGAGCTGTCTTCCTTTCTTTGGTTTAGATCACTTGTATGGATATCAAATAGGATTGTAAAAGACAGCCTCTAATTTGTCTCTGTGTACTAAACATAAAAAGAAGAAGAAAGCTTTTGCAATTCAGAGCAATTCTGTCACAAGATTGCTATATACAGGTACTTATCCTGCTTCACTTCTCATTTGCATATGAAATCCTGCTTGACAGATCTCTGAGTACAGAGTAAATTAGAAAAGTTAACCACTCTTTATCCCTTATGTATTTGCTGCATAGTCTAAAATTAGCAAGTTTTCTTCATATACAGTGTGCTAAAGCACAAAATTAGTATAAAAATTCGATCCAGAACAAATTTGTTTTGTATTTGTTTGAAACAAGAACATAAAAGCATTAGCAATGGTTTTCTTTTTAATTAACCACAGGCATTTTAAAGTGTCAAGATATATGCTGCAATGGAGAGTTTTTGAACTTACTCTGAAGAGAAAAGACAAATGATTATCTAAAAGTTAATGAACTGAGTTCTGTAATGGACTGGGTAGAGATAATTGATATAAAGCAAAAGCTTAAAGGGAAAAATTTCAAGCTGGTGTGAAGTGACCTAGGAGAACTGATGACAAAATAAGTGAGACAGCAAGTAAGTAGCAGGATCTGGTAAAGGTGTCAGTAGAGTACCTGTCGAATAAAGTTGTACTGAAGGATTGTTGTATGACTTCCACACTATAAAGGAGGATTCCTGATAGCGTAAGTTATCATCTTATCTCAGCCCACAGAAAAATCAAAGAACTAAGAGTAAAACACATACATTTCAGTTTCAGATGCTGTTTTTTTCTAATTGGGCACTTAATATGTTTGAAAAGAAAGCCCAGTAAACTCTTTTGGGCTTAATTTCAACAGTATACCTTCTCTTTAATCCTTTCTTTGGTTGAAGTAGGTAGAATTTTCACATGGCCAGGACTGCCATCATCTAGACATAGACATCATTCTGTCTATATTTGAAGAGTGTCTGTTACCTTCTCAGATGCATTTCCAAATTGTAAATCCTTTACCTGAAGATATTTTGTAAGAACTATCCACTCCCTTCTGCCCAGAAATATTTATTAATGATGACAGAATGATAGAATGATAGAATGACAGAATCACAGAATTGTTTGAGTTGGAAGAGACCTTCAAAAGGTCATTTGGTCCACCACCACCACCCCACCACCCCACCGTGCCCCACCCCACCCCGCCTCAGCTCCCGCAATGAGCAAGGACATCTTCAACTAGATTGGGTTGCTCAAAACCCTGTCCAACCTCACGTTGAGCACTTCCAGGGATGGGGCATCTACAACTTCTCTGGGCAACTTGTTCCAGTGTCTCACCACCCTCATTACAAAAAAATTCTTCCTTATATCTA
>VXAK01018236.1:0-16505 GCA_013399435.1 Arenaria interpres | reverse complement strand
TTCCAGGGATGGGGTATCCACAACCTCTCTGGGCTTCCTGTTCTGGTGTCTCACCACCCTCTTTATAAAAAATTTCTTCCTTATGTCCAATCTAAATCTACCATTACCACCTGTCCTATCACCACAGAACCTATTAAAAAGTCTGTCCTTATCTTTCTTATAAGTATTAAGTATTTATATTCTCCTTTATATAAGTATTTATTTAACATAATATTATATAAGTATATAATATTATATAAATATAAGTATTTATATCCTCTAAGTATTGGAAGGCCACAATAAGGTCTCCCCAGAGCCTTCTCTTCTGCAGGATGAACAACCCCAACTCCCTCACCCTGTCCTCATAAGAAAGGTTCTCCAGCCCTCTGAGTATTTTTTGGCCCTCCCTTGGACCCACTTCAAGAAGTCCATGTCTTTCATGCCCCAAGGACTCCAGAGCTGGATGCAGTACTCCAGGTGGGGTCTCACCAGAGAGGAGTAGAGGGGCAGAATCACCTCCCCTGACCTGCTGGCCACACTTCTTTTGATGCAGCCAAGGATATGGTTGCCTTTCTAGGCTGTGAGCCTACATTGTTGGCTAATGTTCAGCTTTTCATTCACCAGGACCCCCAAGTCCTTCCAGATTCCTTGCAGTTTCTAGTCTCAGAGTATATGTTTCAAAGTTGAGCATTGTAATGCTGAGAAACAAAGTGCATAAATCACTTTGTGAAAGTACTTCTAAATTTCAGGGCTTTTAGTAGTAGCAAAAATGAGAAACTGGATAATCAGATTTCTAATCTTTATTGCTTCTAATACGTTGCCCAAATTCTCACTTCAGATATGAGCAACTGACCCCAATAAAGTTTTTAAAAAATCTGTATATATTCTGTTTTAAGTGAAATGTCAAAAATGCTGAGTTGGGGATAAATATTTGATTTTCTGGGGTTGGAAAAGTCCCTTATGTCTGAGTCATGTTTCTGGTACAAAATCACCACAATCTGGGAAATCTGCAAGAGTGCAAACAGAGTGGAATTTTCCATAAACTGGTAACATCATAATGTTCACTGTGTAAAGATCAGTTTATAAACATTTAAGGAAAAATATCAAAAGTCTGTAACTGGATGAGATCTTTGAGATATTTTGAAAGAAATTTTTGGCAATGTAGAATAGTAGATATTCAGTCGTGGATTATATCCTGCAAAACCTCTTGGTTAAATAATGTCATACTGATTTCTAGCAATAAAGACCTTACGTAAGAAAGAACTTGCCAGTTTCTCTCAAAACACCCTATTTGATATTGTAAGATTATCCTGTGTGTTGAATATTATTAATTTTTTGTTATTAATTTTGTTTTGGGAGATTTAATTCATGGAAGTTGATAGAAGCTGAACTAAGTAATTTAAAATTGTTTACAAAGCCACACATGGAAGACTTATGGATACACTATGGTAACAAACTCACTTTGGTGCTGTAGAAAAGCTAGACACTTTCCTCTGATCACAAGATAAAATGAGCTTTCTAAAGTAAGGGCCAGATGATGGAAGATATTTTTGTGCTGAAACATGCAAATAGGTGCGTAGTGAGATTTTCCAAACACTAAATACAAAAAATACCTAAGGAGTTTATCTGAGTCACATTGATTTCAGAGAGGGTAGAACTTTATTATTGTCAGTGACATATGAAGAATATCAAACAAGTAAAGGAAATTTCACATGTTATGTGTATACACTCATACAGTATGTGTCACAGCATGTATAGGTATCACAGTGATGACAAACAACAGGTACTAACTTTTTTCCTTGATTATTTAACTCTTAGAAATATGTATTTTCAGAATGATGATAGAGTCGAAATGGGTCTTGTACACAGGCAAGCTTTAGCATTAAGGGAAAAGGCTGCAAAGAGCCTACTCCTTTTCCCATCCTGCTCCTCCAAGGCAGTGAGACCTGTCCTACCATGAGCTCATTGCCTGTGGGTGTCTGAGCTCTAGAAGGAAACAAAGCTTCATATCTCTGATGAACCAAACCCAGCAGCCAACTGATCCTGTGTGTTGAGAGCTGAGCATGAGACTGGGGCTTTGCGAGCAGCAGTCTCTTCCATTAAACAGAAATGGCAAGTTCAGACTTGGGCTTAGAGCAGTTATCGATGCATGTATCTAATGCAGTCTCAAGTATTGAGACCAGCACAAAGGTACATGGAGAGTCAGGAGTTGAAACTTAAGCATAGCTTTGGTAGGGCTAGCACGACCCACTGGTGAAAGTGCAGGGCATTACAGACCTTTCAATATACAATTCTAGCAGTTTTAATTGCAAAATTGAAACTGCATTTAATTTATATTTCAGCAGGGCATGGTACTAGTCTGATATCAGATAGAAGCAGAACTAAGCTAGTAGCAGTTTAAAAACAGACCCTGAATGAAAATGAACTGTCCCAAACTTAGCAAGTGTTTGAGATGCTGTCTTAATTGTGCTGGGTTCCTTATTTTGACTTTCAAAGCAATTCATGAACAAAACAGATATATGAGCTCAGTCTACTCACATGAGAGCATCCGTTACCATAGGACAAAACTATCCTCTGCTGCCTTTGAATTAGAATCAACAGGAGCTTGAAGTCACGCATATGTATAAGCAGTATGCTGATTTGAAGTCATGAGAATTCCATCATTTAACAAGAAGCCCTGCATGTTTTTAAATATAACTTTAAATATAACTTAAAGTAGCAAATTACTTCTCAATGTTCAGTGACACATAGAAGAGCAGCCAAAAATAGAATAAATGTACTTGTGATTTGCATAGAAATCATGCTAAGAAAGAATGTGCTATGGTCAGAAAGATAAAAAAGATAAGCCAATGAGAGCAGTGGGGAATAATGTAATTCTTGTGTAAAGTGTTCTGGTTTGAGACGCTGGATATTTTAAAGAAAAATTAAATGTGCTTCTGAAAAATTTAAGTCTGTAGAGCGAAAAAAACTGGTGAAATATTGCTGTTTAAAATCTGATTCTAAGAAGCAACATAAATACAACTTTGACAAAGTATGTATTGACAAAGAGCAGCCAAGAGATTGCATTAAAAATGTGAACACAAGCATATCTGTCATTCCAAACAACCTACCTCTTAAGGGAAATAACAAAAAACCTCACACAAACCCCTGACAGTATAGTTTTTAAAAATCGTGAAAATTAAAGAGATATGGGAATATGGCAGAAAGGAAAATGTGGCATTAACTCTGTTCCCAAGATTTTAGGCAAAAATTTCAGCCTACTTTTCTCCTAGCTTATTCCCTGGTCTCCCATTAATGTTCTCAGCTGTATTCTTATACATCATATTACAAAACATCAGCTATCCACAAAAGCCAGTCACTCCCATTATGAAGTAATTTATAGTAAGTGTGAATTTGGTGGTTCAGTCTATTTATTTTTTTCAGATCATTTAATATTGATTTTGTCATTGTGTTATAAACACTTTGTCTTGTTTCTTTGAAAACTTAACACCTTACCATGCAAACAACTACTAGGCAAATAGCATGCAGTGCTCATTACTACATATATCTCCATTCAATAACGTGATAATTCGTAGTACAGGGGAAACTCAAAGCAGTAGGTACATAAGGCTCGATCCTGAAAGATGCAGAGTAGGCTGGATCTCACCCAGTAAAGCACCTAAGCACATATTTACAGCATGAGTAATTGAATTTTTTAAAGTGTTGTACTGAAATTAAACACGTTCATAAAGTCCTTGCTGGAGCAACTCAGGAGTGCTTAGGGCCACCTATGTCTGATAAAGCCATATGCTTACTGGCAAAGATGTTTGGAGGATCAGGCCTGTTTCTAATACCACATTTTACTTTAATTTTGCCCTATTATGAGTCACAAAACTTCTCTACGGTGGTTTCAGAGCATGATATCTGTGTTTGCATAAGCATCAATGCTTTCTTTCCTTCTTCCCAAGAAGTGAAATCACATATAACTATCACTTCCATTGCTATCCCATCTCTTTTTCAATACTCTTCTCTACTTTTCCTCCAGAGTTATTACTGATGTGAAAAGCCCTTTCTAATCCTGCGAAGCTGCTATTCACTGAGCAAAGAAAGGATTTACTGCCCTAATTAGAATTGTTGTGTTTGAATGCTTTCGCAGGTGAGAAACTAGAAGGATGCAACATATACTTAATAAATCTTCTCTAAACTGGGAATCACAAAAAGAGTTAAAGAAAATAAACTGCACGCTCACAGCTCTGATAGAATGTTTGTATTTTGACAACTTAATGTACTTAATTTGGAAGATAATTTGGATTGGTGACAGATAAAATGTAAAAATATGTGTCTCGTACAGGTTGGACATATTTCCAGAACAACTAGTATTACAAAAGCATGTTACATTCACCTGGGCTTAGATAACTAAAAGCACACAAGAAAAATAAATATAATTTCAATTAAGAAACATCATCTCCATTCTCTTCTCTTCTGATGATTTACTCTCTCATGTCCCTAGCCTGTCCTGACCTAGTTGATGTCAACAGAGATTGTTAGATATCCCAAATATCTTGACTAAGAAGTTTTTGTTTTCCCCCATATAGCTTGAAATGTCTTCTTTTTATTGTTTTCAGTAAGAAGAATGCCATATGGGATTTAATAATTGTGCTGGGCAAGGGTGAGGAAGCACAAGGACACTTACTGAAACATGCTTGCTGTCCATCTTTTTCCCTGGCACAGAAGACCATACTCAGCCCAGTGACCTGTGAAAGACAGTGATCCAACACGGAGAAAACATTCTGAGAAGGAGCTTGAGCTTATCATACTGCTTTCAAGTATATGTGGGCCAATAGGAAGGACAATCACTATATTTCCACTGGGACTTCACAATATTAAAGAGCCTGAAGAGCTGCGAGAAGCTATTTAGTTCAAGCAAACCTGAACTTATGTTCCATTTGCCCCTTCCCCTTATGTCTCATCCGAAAATTTTCACCTCTCTGAAGGATTATAGGAAGGGTTTTCACAGGGCAGAGTGCGGAATAAATGGGTAGGCTGCAATAGTAAGGATGGCAGTGAAAGCATGTGCATATTTTGCCCTGGAGGCTTAAACAGCTTCCAGTCATGCTCAAGCATGTGCCAAAATACCTTAGCGAGGACTCAAAATTTCTCCTCTGAGCTCAAAATGTAATGTGGCGGCAATCTGTTAAACTTTTTGGGTCCTCATTATCGCAATGGATTAACCTATCATGATGCCTTGTGAATATTGCTGGTGAAAGGACCTCAAGCTTAGTCTCATGGGCATAAGGTCCAATAATAATGATGAGGCGTAAGGGATAGTGCTAACTAAAAACTGGTGGAAGCTTTGCCCATTAGTTGTAGTGGCAAAACTAATCAATGGATAATTAAGGACAGAAAAGATTGGCTTCAATGATGTAATTGTCAGTGCAAACCTCTACATGTTTTTAGTTTGAATTATTTTCATAGGAGAACATGTGTATTCCAGATGTCCAATTTTGTAAGTGAACAGACATGCTTACAGGTATTTGGTAGAATTCACAGTAAGGAATAATTCACTTTGAACTCATAAAAGTGTGGAAGACTGAAAAATAGACATATTCATTGTCCTCCTGTCTGCTGTCTATTCTTTTGGTTTGCTTGGATTATTTCTGACTTCAAACCAATAAATCACTTAACTTTTAGAGAAACCTTTGCAGTTTTGACATGAATTATGCAAGGCACCAATCAGGTTTTGCTGATGACTGGATTTGACAAGTAAGTTCTAAGACCACAAAACAGTTTTTAATAATCAGTCAAAAACACTTACCAAAGCTATAAAGAAAAATAAATAAATAAATAAATACAGATGCTGCTTGGAATAGTTGTGCTCTTGTTCACAACACTGTATGTGGGCAGCATCATTGTCATTAAATTTGACAATGTTGAAGAAAACACCTCTCTAAATGGACACATTTCAGTGCTTTTTAGACATGAAGAAATATGGTTAGTGAAGTTATTGCTTTTACAAATTACTTGGATGGGTGAGAACAAGACTATAACCTACCACAAAGAGCTGGTTCAGCTGAATTTTATTCAAAAGTTTTCATTGTAAGGCTTAGTTGACAGAAAAGGAACAACTGGATGCATATATTTTGCTGCAATTAAAACTAGGTACCAGACATGAATGTTGAAAAGGTTATGAGGCAATGTAAACTAGAATAACACCTGAGTAGTTCCTCTGGATTCAGATAATGAATTTTCTTCGCTGAGGGAACATTTATCACATGGGTTTCTGTGCTAGTGTGTGCATAGATGTTACATGCTTTCAGCCTGTTATACATTCGATGCATAAATACTAGTATATTAAGTCCTTTTTTAATTGTTAATATTCCTAGGACTTAAAATATGCAAAACCACTATTACAGTTTGTTTGGCAATACATATTTTAAAATAATTTTCTTTCAGGAAGAACTGAACAAAAAGAAAAGGAGAAAAAAATGTGCATTGCTTGCTATGAAATATCTTCTGGCCTTTGAAAGAATCATAGCGTAAAATCAGAGAAAAAAAAAAAAAAGACTGAAAACCAAGTTAGATATATATTGTTTTGCTACAATGACAGCACATGAAGTCTGAGCTGATACAGTAAGGGTTACCTTATGAATTTCACGTGGGGAGTTTTTTTGTCTCCAAGTCAGTGCTTCATCAAGCCTTCAGCTTGAACCTGAAAAACTTAAGCATAAATGTACATGTAGGTGCCTATAACTAAGCTACGTGAACTACATTAATGAGGCGATATATTCTATGGACAACACAGCCAAGGAAAACTGGAGGGCAATTCACCTGAGCAGCCGGGGATTCAGGAAGAACTAAATTACAGTTCATTGTCTTGGAGTGGGATTCAGCTGCCTAAGTAAATTCAGCTGGTGACATCGCAGGTGCTGTGGGACATACCAAGTTGCCTCCAGCCTGTTTCACAAATGTGTAGGCTTCCTGTAAGCCCTGCATTGTGTCAGGTAGCCTTGTGGCTTGGCTTCTCCTGCCATCCTAAATGGCACTAATGCCTGTGTTTAGGGAAATGAAGCCTCCCACAAATCTGCCTTGACTAAAGCTTGGACACATAGGTCACTGAATTTATCACTAACACTTATGTATCTTCATTCAGGTAACTTGCTTTGGAGCCAGTCATCACAAGTACCCATAAATTGCTAGGTACATCACAAGACAGGTGGAAAGGGCAGAAATGGGACTAGGAAATTGTTTGTATTGTTTTCTTTTCCCAAGTGTCCCAAGCACAGACAGCTGTGCAAAGGAGGTGACAGTCAGTTCCAGCTCATTTAATAGCATTATTTAAGGAAAAAAAAGTAAGTGCAGCTATAGAATGAGGGCAGGTTGAATAAGCCCCAAAATTTGGTAGAAAACAGAATCCTGATTTCACTATCAGAATTATCCAAAGAGTCATTTAATAACAATAATCAAAAAGTAAAAATGAAAGAATAATCATACAACTCAAGGAGATCCAAATAACCTGCCTGCTTGTGGAAGTTTAATCTTGGTGCTGTGCGATATCCTGATGGCAATTTACAGCTATTTAGTGGTCAAAGTTTGATTCCAGCATATGGTTGAAGAAATTAGGCTGAGTTTGATTTCTCAGATTTCCTTCAGTTGTATATGGCACAGAAATATGGCTACTTATTCATTTCCAGCATTTCACATTCAGGTGATAGTGAATTTACCCAATACTTCAGTATAAGAACTAGAAATCATATCACCAAACTTTTGGCCATGTAAGTACTTTACTTCCCCTAAACTAGTTTCTAAGTTCCTGAAGTTGACAATTCATCCCATTCTAAAGTAAATATCAAGCACATTACAATTAGGGGAAAAACCTCATCCTGTAATCTCCATTGAGGAGGTCCTCATGATTTCATGCCTCCCCAAATTAACTTTTTAAGAACATCTTTAAATTGTCAGGGACCTTGATGACAAAATGCTCAGGGCTTGACTCTTTGCATAGCGTGCAGATTTCCCTTGGGCATGTTAGCCAGGGCATTTAGAATCGCAGAATCATAGAATTATACAATATTTCAGGTTGGAAAAGAACTTTAAGATCATTGAGTCCAACTGTTAAACTAGCACTGCCAAGTCCACCACTAAACTACATCCCTAAGTGCTACATTTACCTGCCTTTTAAATACTGCCAGGGATGGTGACTCAACAACTTCCCTGGGCAGCCTGTTCCAAAATTTGAGAACCCTTTCATTGGAGAAATTTTTCCAAATATCCATCCTAAACCTCCTCTGGTGCAACTTGAGGCTATTTCCTCTTATTCTATCATTACCTGGGAGAAGATACTGACCCACACCTGGCTACAACCTCCTTGCAGGTAGTTGTAGAAAGGCATAAGGTCTTCCTTCAACCTCCTTTTCTCCAGGCTAAACAACTCCAGTTCCCTCAGCTGCTCCTCTTAAGACTTGTTCTCCACACCCCCCACCAGCTTTGTTGCCCTTCCTTGGACATGCTCCAGCACCTCAATGTCTTTCTTGCAGTGAGGGGCCCAAAACTGAACACAACATTTGAGTTGGGGCCTCACCAATGCTGAGTGCAGGGGGATGGTCACTTCCCTAGTCATGCTGGCCACATTATTTATGATACAAGCCAGGATTCTATTGGCCATATTGGCCACCTGGGCACACTGCTGGCTCACAGTCAGCTGCCTGTCAAGCAGTAGCCCAGGCCCTTTTCCACCAGGCAGCTTTCCAGATACTCTTCTCCAAGCTTGTAGTGCTGCATAAGGCTATAGCAGGACGCGGCACTTGGCCTTGCTGAACCTCATACCTTTGGCCTCGGCCCATCAATCCAGCCTGTCCACATCTCTCTGTAGAACCATCCTACCTTCAAGCAGATCCACACTCCTGCCCAACTTGATGTCTTCTGCAAACTTACTGGGGGTGTATTGTGTGCATTTTGTCAGCTGCTGAGCCCGGGGAGCCAGCTGTGGTAATCCCTTTAGCAGGACCCAACGTGCAACTCTGGCTTACTGTGAAGGTTTCATCTGCTCGCACACGGATCCAGATTTGCACTTCATAGTCATCTGATAGAAAAGAAACTAATTTTTATTATCTCAAGATGCAGTCACAAATCTTTATACACTGATCTTTTGAATGGTAGATGAGCAACTTTTGTACTCAATGAACACAATATCGTTTAAACAGCCCCTGCTAGGCTGAGTGATGCTGAGCACATTAGATACAGTTCGTCTGTCTAGACATTTTATAGAAGGTTGACTTAACAGGTCAATTGTAAATGTAAAGGAGATATTTTTATCAGAAATCGCTTCAATTTCTTTCCTTCATCCAAAAAAAAAAAAAAGTCTGTTTTGGAAATGAATACGCAGTCATTTCAGTCTTTTAGCTATTTTGTTGCCTGCAAAAGACCTTTGTATTTGATAAAGTGTAAAAAAATGTGCAGCAAGCCTGAACTTAGGGACACAGTTTCTGCCAGTCAGAAAGTCCTGAGGACTCTTAAGTTGGGAACATCAGAATTCAGGTTCTAAAAATTAATGGTAACTGTTCAAAACCTGAACTCTACTGATCAGTCTATTCTGCTGCATGGGACTTCTCTTACTAATAGAAAAGAATAGCATCCTGGCTATTAAAAGAGCAAGGAGAAAGATAAGTGTCTAGCAGATGTGAGAAACAGAGCTGAAATTTGAGGTCATGAGAAGACGGTTCTCCTAAGCTGCACATAAAGTGGTTCCCGAAATGTTTACATTTGAGAGCTGGATGCCTGTCCTTTCATTTTTAGGACTCATGCTTTCAGTGCCAGAAATCAGATATTGCAAGTACCACAGAAACCATGCATTCATTCTTTTTTTTTCCTTTTCTTTTTTTCCTTTTCCTCTTGCACTCTTACCCCTTTCTTAAATGGAGTACTACATTCTAGCACCAGCCAAATGAGTAATTCAGTACATGTGTGGGTCTGCCTTTGGTGGGATCACACATTACCAAGTCAAACATTGGAGCTGAAGTGTTGTGCTAGATTTGGTCCAAAACACTCACCATCTTTGACTCTGACCCAGCAAAGCATATAAACATGTGGATGATCCTAAGCTTTTCCTTCCCCCAATCTGAGTGAGATATTAATCACAGGAAGGTACGAACATCATAAAAACCATTAAAATTAAGCATGTACATCACTGCTTTGCTGGGTGAAGACACAAATGCCTTCTCTAAAACTATTTATAATAGGTCCTAATCCTGTATGCTTACAGCCCATGAGGGCTCTGGCTTTCAGTTGTATTGCTTTCCATATCCAAATGTCTTTCAAAATTCAGTTCTACTCTGTGGACTAAAATGAACACTTGTAAAAATTTGGTAATTAACCACAATTACAAAGATATGTACATTCCATGCTGAACAACCACAGGCCCATTGCCAACAATCTTTTTGTTCTTTCCTCATCATCAGTAATTTTCCTTGTTTCTTATTTGTGCTCCTCGGTTATCAAACCAGTTTTGAGTGACCCTGGTAAATTCTTTGTAATTTTTTTGCCATTGCAGACATCCACTCTACTTCTCTGATGTGAAAAAAATACAAACCCAGCAAGGTGAGAAGATGCAGTAATCCATGGAATCATAATTCTGAATTACAGTTCCCATTGGCTTCGCCAGTTTTCACTCAGGGCAGTGTTTATAATATAGCCTAAGCAGCAACAAAAAAAAATGTGACTTGGCCTAACTGCTCCTGGTCCTTAATGAAATTGATGATAGATTTGTGGGGATAATCTTATGAAATAAAGGCCATATTTAGCCTGTTCATATTGGGAGAGGTTGACATCTAGAGCAGCTGTGCTTCAAACATCATAAATACTAAGGTTTTCTAAAAGGCTTTGTGAAATGTGCCTGTGTTCTTTAAAAAGAGCTTCATTGCAAAACCTGCAAGTCAGTTGATGAGATACGGAGTTTTTTACCAAAATGTAGTATTTTCCTGTCAAATCTTTCAATGCCATCGGGCAGAATTATTTTAAAAATGCACAGTTTGTGATCTTACATTATCTCTTACTGCACATAGCTCTTTTTACCTGTTTTCAAGCAGCACCAAGTTCTAGATCTCCAAAACCATCCAAACAGAAGATAGATGTAATGAGCACTAGATGGTTTTATAACAAATGTGAGCATATAATGGTCTAAACATTGTTAATCACTTCAGAACTCTGAAATATTTATTTGGAACAGTAGTCATGGTGAAAAAGTTTCACTGCTGTTGGTTAAATTATCAGGTTAATTAGTGGCTAGAAAGGGGCAAAAATACCTTGCTAAGTCCTTTGTAGCAATACTGTGTTGTAACGCTTCAACTGTTATGAAGTTTGGCTTATCAATTCCAGGTAAGAATTAAGCTCTGATGCATGTGTCTAAGCCTTCAAATGAGGCCTCTCATGATCTGAAGAGTATTCATGTAATGGAATAATATGAATATAGAGAATAATATATTATAACATATATAATAGATATAGAATAATATATTATTCATATTATATATTCACGATAAAGAAGTAGCATGTTCTATGAGAAAAAATCTAGTTTTCTCAGGGTCCAAAAATAGCCGATGGATAGACATATTTCTCTGAAGAGAGATTCAGAGTGTTCAGCTGGGTTTCTGCACTGCAACATACTCTCAAGGAGCTCTTTTCCCCACATTGATTATATAGGCAGCTCAGAGAGACAGGAGAAGCAGCAAAATAAGATGTGTGAAATTATGTGATGAAACCACCCCCTGCCAGTCCTAACCCACCAGGGCTCAGGAGAACATTGTACATCACTGTGGCTTGAGGGAGCGAATAGGAATAAATGCTCACAGGCACCTACGAATTGCTTGTCAAATAAAAAGGGGAAAGGGGTGGGGAGGGGGTGGAAAACATCAGTTCTTTTTTTCTTCCATTAATGGGAGCTTTGTGAACTGTTTTGTTTGGCAAAGATTCAATAATATTATTTCTTTGGTTTTGCTTCTCATGGGCTCGTTGTCAACTGTGGTGGGCTTTTGTGCTCTTTTTTTTGGTTTTGTTTTTGTTTTTGCTTTTTTTTTTTTTTATAATGTCAACCGAATTCAATGACATAAATCCCACTATTAACTAGACCTCACACTCAGATTTGCTCAATAGAGGCCCAAAATGGGAAAAGTAAGTAATAACAGATCACGGTTGTGGTGCATACTACTGTTTGGGACAGGCTGCCTCCCGCTGATCACTGACTAGTGTCCAAGTCTAGAAGTACAGATGCGCATACCAAACATGGTTAGAGAAATCAGAACCAGAAGAGAAAGGAAAATAGAAATAAAAATGAAACTCATCAACAACAAAAAGAAGGAAAGAGTTCTACATAGCCTCATGGGGAATCAGAAATTCCTAAACTTTTAAGATTACATTAGATTTAAATATATTAATACTCCTTCTGTATTCTAGAAGTTTTAGAGCTTGCCTTTGCTTTTTCATCTTGTATAAGAAAATGCGTGGCTGCATAGTTTGCATACTTACGCCCAACTTTATGCTGGAGTGCACTGTAACTGTTTTTCATAAGCCAAGCATCCCGAGAAATGGCAACAGATTTTATAAACTGAATTAATGATAACACCCAATTGCCTCTTGTCAGCTATCAAGTTGTTGATAGATACTGTATGCTAGAAGATATGCAAATATTACTAAAGCGTTTTTGAAAACAAAAATTGATCTGGCACTACAGGAAAAGGAAGTAAATCTATTTACTTTTAAGTCTCACTTGATTATGACAAAATATTGAAATCATAATTCTGAAGGGAAATTTCTAGAGAAGCTCCTCAGCAAATGCAAGAATTTGGGTGTTGCCTCTGGCTTTGAATTACATACTAAGAATTTTGCCTCTGCTCACACCATGTGCCAGCAAAAGTTTTACTGGAAACAACAGGATGACTCATGAATTAAAGACTTTCTCAGTATGAGTAAAAGTAGCTCTTGATCTTTACTTCAGCCTGTTTTGTGGATACCCAGATGGACTATTATTTCCTTAGTCTTCAGTCAGCATTAATTAGCCTATCAAAACTTCTGTCTGTGAATGACTTCAGTGAAAATCGTCTCTAATACATGATCTTGTACTTTCATTTAATTTAAATTTACAAGTAGCCTTACTGACTTCAGTGGAGTTACACACACAAGATTGTGAGCGTATGTATGGCTATAGAATGAGGGTCTAATTGTAGGAGATTTAAAAAGAGAAAGATCTAAAATCAGTGTCAATGAAATTATATCTAAACTTTATTTCTACCTGGTCAGAATCGTTGAAATTAAAAGAAAGAAAAAGTGTTTTCTGCAGAGATAATTAGCATAAACAAAGTGATCTTCCAGAAGTTCAGTGGCAGTTAAGGTCAGACTTCCAAAAATCAAAATGTCAATAATAAATTACTTGCTAAATTCATCATACCACATCTTTTCATCAAGAAGAGACTCTTCTCTAAGTCCTGCTCTTAAAGAAGGTAATAACAAGTGGTAAGACCTTAAAGACCCATTATAGACATTATATTCATAAATACACCTGACTTCACATTGTGTTTATGTATAACTTAAAATTACCTTGTTTTGCTAAAAGATATTACATACACTATTTGCAGTAGAATTATGTTCACCTTTGTTCTCAGAGGCTTTTCCAAATAAGTTTTTTTTTTCCCAAAAATATTTCTGTTGTTAGTTTGTTGTTTTTTCTTTTTTTTTCTTTTTTTTTTTTTCTTCAAATTAAATTAATAAAATCAAAAAGCACATGCTTCTTGGAATATTCGGAACTGAAAATTAGTTGTAGAACATGCTGATGTCAACAGTTGCTATTTATTTAAGGTAATCCCTGATCCAGGCCACACTAAATGTCATGAGAACATTTCCGTCACTGTAAAAGCAGCCTTTGAAGTAGACAATTTCAGAACAGTGTAAAAGCAAATAGATATTTATATATTCTTTGGAGTCAGTTCAGCATTATAGTGTTTCCCAACTGCAATAAATCACAGTACAAAAAATTTATTTATTTATTTATTTGGGAAACTATAATAAAAATAAGAATTTAGGATGCAAAAATTATAAATAATGAATAATAATGAAAAATAATTGTAATGAAAGATAAGTAAACTTTGTTATTTATGCCCAATACAATAAGTAGGAAGAAAAGATCCAATAGCCTTAGTATTATTTTTTTTTTACTAGCAATATTCCTACTAAAAATGATCACTTTGATTGGGAAATCTTTATTCTGTAAATCTTTTGAAGTGCTCTGCTCATAGGTCTTGCCTTACAACCATCATGATCATTATTACTTTATCAGCATGGTATAAAATACCTAATTAAAGGTTAAAATTAGGTTTGCACATATTTTATAACTTTACTGGAATCCTGATTTTCTTCTTCTTCTACAATCTCAACCTTTACTTTAAAATCCCACATTTTTTCTCTTAGAATACCATAACTTAATTCACCCCCATTATACACATATACATTACATTTATCCCATTCAAATATATAGAATTCCAAGGATCAAAAAGAGTGGCCAGAAGAACATAGAGAAAAGAAGTTTTTCTTGTTATAACAGTCCTGAGATGGCCATATGAAGATATTATTTCATTTCCTGTTCTGGTCGAATAACCATTTTATTTATTTTTAAAACATGAAATCATGATAAGATTTTCTATTTTCTCTTTTGCCTAATTTTCTTTCTCTTGTTCTACTTAATTCTAGTGAAGATTGTTTGTGCATGATGCCCCATTCCCAGGGCCTTGCAAACCTTTAAAATTGGGATATCGCATGGTAATTTTCTCTTTTAAATAAGAGTTTCGATGCACTTGTGCTTACAAGGAAACCAACAGGTGCTGTCACTTATAGTGACAAGATGTTCCATTGTGGTGCTGTGTGGTTTCTTCTTTCACTATGAGGCTGAAGTCCCTCCAGTTTGCTATTCTCTGCTAGACCTGCTGCATGCCTGTCTGTCTGTACTAGTGTTGTCTAAATACCCATTCTCTAAGCAGTAATTTAGTAAAGCCCTGTCTGATGCACAGAAATTTTTTCTTCTATGCTTTGTATCTCAAAGCAAACACATAATACAGTGAAAAAGGTATAAGTAGATTTCAGTCTTCCTTATTTAAAATATGATAATATATAATGTATAATAAAGTAATTAAAGCTTTTTATTATCCTCTATTTTCTAACAGTGTCAATACTTTACAATGCTTTATAAATTATTACACAAATGTAATGGAGCCTTGAAATCATTATTCCCATACTCCACTATGGTTTCTGGGCCAATAACCAGTACAGCCCTGATGTAGAATCATCCAAGCGCTGAGTAGATATCGTCAGAAGCTTTTGTGGTGGGACTTAAAGTCAGCGAGCCTGGAGTTGAAACTCTTCAAATGCTGTTTTTAGAGTGAGTGCTTTAAAGAACTGAAAGTAATACCGTTATCACCAGTCTTGCTTTCCAAGCCATTGACTTTCCAGCTGCTTTCAGCTGAAGAAAACTGTACACGGTCCTTTTTTGGTTCCTTTGCAATATTTCCATCTTTCCTTTCTGCCCTTCTTCCTCCTTCCCTTTCTGCCACTTGTTTCCTGTTCTCTGGCCCACTCAGACAAGGTAAACGGGCTGCCTTCTACTCTGCTGCCAGCCACTGTGCTTTAAGAATTTACAGACTGTATTCAGACCTTTCGCAAACAAATAAAATAGTTATACCATTCATCACAATCTAGACTGATGTAAATTCTACCTTTTTCTAGGGAAACCTCATACAGACAAATTTTCAGACAGAAAATTCAGCCTTCTGCTCCAAGTCCAATCTCAAAAATCTAGTCTGCTCTTTCATGGTCCTTGGCTAAGTCTTTGAACTCATATACCATCCAGTCTCTTAGGAAGATAGCTAACTAATCTAAGAATATAAAAAAGTCAGGGACAAAAAAGAAAATTTGAAGTTACCCATTTATGCAATAATTAGGCTTTCAATACCCTGTGAAACTTGTTTGCAAGATATTATTCTAGTGATGCAAACGTTACTAATGTGAACTTGCCTCTTGAGCTACCTCCTTAGCCACATTACATTACTTTTCAGATCACTATGATCTTGTCTTATAGCAATGTAATACATATGAGTGTGATTACAAGTCCTCTGTGTATGTTACTGGTTTTTTTCACAGTAAGTACTTTAGCATAAAATAAAGCAAAAGCTTTTAACTAATTGTATTTGAGACAAAAGGTATTTTGTTGGCAACACCAGAAGTAAGGAGCAAAGGTGGCAGTTTAGCTTATTGCTCACTACCCTATTTAAATTAGTGAGTTCCAGGATATGCTGGAGGAAATAACTTTTAGCTGAGGGTTCACTGTACTTGCAAAATGGAAGTTAAGGAATTGCATCAGTATTTATATTTTTAATCAACTTTTGCATGAAAATATACATGAACAATATTTTAAATTTCTAGCAACATGTGTCTCAGTGACATACCTTCTTCTCCACTGTGATTATGAGAAATCAGAAGTACATTTTATGCATAGAAGAAAGGATGAAAACACT